>JARBWK010000006.1:53509246-53949085 GCA_030556195.1 Anolis apletophallus | reverse complement strand
CAAAATTTGCCTAGATGGGATTTTTCAAAAAATGAAAGTGTTTGCTTTAAATGTCATGTTTGTGTTCATTCTGTGTTTCGGGGATAAAATGGTTGAATAAGTTTGTGTCAACTAGAACTGTATAAAAGTCACTTAACTGTTTTATATGGCTCTTCCGGCAGAAATGCCTCATTAATGGTATGAGTGGATTCTAACAGTTTTAGGAAACTGGATAAATCTGCTTTCCTGGTATTATAAAGCCAGAATGCCAACAGAAAGGCAGAAATCTAACTTAAATGCATGCATGTAAATTTATTAAATGTATGTAAGCTCCATTGAGTTTGATGGGACTTGGTGTTGATATGTATTATAGCCTTACAGTACAAAATTTTGAAATGCACTGAGTTCAGCAATAGTGTTCCTTGTATTTTTTCTAATGATCCTGGTTTACAAAACTGTGATATAAAATTAATTGTGCCAAGTAAAATGAAGGAAGAACTGAAAATCAGAGTACATTTTATTCTAATGGAATAAAATTCTGTCGATAAGTAATGAATTTCCAAGCCAGAACTTCTGTGAATGTTCCATAATTTTGGGAAGAATTTATCAGGTACCTATAAGAGAACAAGCCAGCAATTAAAAAGGATGCACTAGCTGCATGGTAAATTACTTCTTAGTCTCGAATTATAAAATAATTGCATTAAGAAAAATTAGTGTGAAAAAATAAGACAGCACTGAAGTGTTTTACTGTACTAGGAAGCTTGTGCGTTGGTGTACACAAGACTTTGATGTATTACCTATAAGCATATTTCTTGAAAAAAATCTGTGTTGTTTCTACAAAGTTGACTTTTAATAAAATAATAATAATTTAAGACTATAATAAATTGGGATGATGTTTGCTATTATCTTTTTATATATGTGTGGCTAATTGGGATTTGGGGCTTATGGTGTATATTTTTGCCATTTGATTTATTTCTTTATATAGTGTTTTGTAATGGATTTGGCATATTTTTGTGGTTTCTGACAATGTTGTGGAATATTACTAACACAGTCTCTTGGACTTTCTCGGGGTGCACTTACTTGTTTTGCTTTCTTTTCCTCCGTTGTGTCAAAGATTGATGCACAAATTTTATTAACAACTACCCCTCGTGCTATGTTTATTTTAGATTGGAATCTAGACTAATATATTAAATATGATGGAAATATAGAGACATTTTATTTTGGAAGTATTCTATGTGCAGTCGTTCTGCATTCATCCTCTTTAAAGAAAAATATAATTTAAAGTTAAAAGATTCAAATTTCAGCTGACATTTCTCATATATCAAATAATACTTTAATAATGTTCTGGCCTATTTGCATAATAAGAAACATGATCACTTCTTCTGTTTTCCTTCAAAAGTGAATTAGCTTGATTACTTAGCTTACATAGGTATGGAAAGCTTCATTAACTCCCTGATTTAGGTAATTTTTCATGTTTCTGAGGAAGTATTACAGAAAGGAAGAAACTGGCATCACTTAGTGGCATAAGAGATGTTTTGGGTTTTTTAGTTATGTGTTAAAAGGTTGCTTCCTTTTATACCTTCTAAGTTGTTTGATAGGTGGATATTTTGCATTGACATGATCATGCCTTACAGTCATTAGTTTGGAATGATACAATGACAAAGAAATAAAGCAACAATCTAGCTTGGACTCCTAGAAATAGTAATGCCTAACAATTATTGAATTTCTCACCTGTTTATCTGCCTATTTTGCGGTTCTACATACTAAACTGCAGCCAGGCCAGTTGGTAAAGGATCATGAATAAACTTGTTCTGTTAAGATTTTGTCTGAGTAACTCCTAACAATTTACTTTTCTCTTTTTTTGGTGTACTTAGCAGGAACGGATGCCGGGGTCTGTGAATTGAGTTGTGGAAGTGCTGAAGAAAAAAGATTGGTTTGAGGAAAAAGGAAAGAGGAAGGAAAGAGAAGAAGAAAATACACAAGTGCAGGAACGAACGAGAGAAGAAAAACGGGGACTATGGGGAGAAAAAAGATTCAGATCACGAGGATTATGGATGAACGTAACAGGCAGGTAAGTTGCAGAAACATTGCTGAACTATCTGATAATGGCATAAGTCTTCTTCTACTGGTTAATGTTCAATAAAGGCTGTAAGTAATTTCCATATTTGTCACACAAGATACATGGGTTAGTACTCACATGTTATTTCAGAAAGTTTAAAAAGTTTATCATGCAAGTTGTTGCATCTTCTGCAAATAGTTCTACAGTGCAATATTTACCCAAACATAAATTCCATTGAATTCACTTAATATAGTGTCCCCTAGTACTGGGCTTCTTAAACTTTTTCCACTTGTTACTTCTTTCCACCCAATACATTTTTACATTACCCCAAGTATTTAGGTATATAAAATAGGTATAAAATTAAACATTTACTGAAAATAAATCAGCATTTGCAAGGCTTTCTAAATCGGCAAATTTTCCTTTTCTAAAATACTGCTGAAGCATTTTCTGCAGTCTTCCCTGTAAACACTGCATGCTGTTGCTAACAGATTTGTGTAAATGGGTGGCCCTCAGAAACCTTTTACTTTTGCCGATTTTTTTGTGAACCCAACATTGAGCTAAGAGGGTCCCATGTGGAATCAGGGCCCACAATTTAAGAAGCAGCACTCAATACTGGGTGTGCTCCCTAATAAAAAATATTTAACAACCCCCCCCCTCAACCCCCACCCCCACCCCACACCCCCTCTCAGCCCCCCTCCCCCTCCCCAGACATCCTCCCTCCCTCCCCCCCCCCCCACCACAACCCTACAACCCCAATATTTGTTGAAACCTTAATAAAAAATATTTAACAAAAATATTGGGTGTGCTATAAGATCTCTTTTCAGACATGTGTATACATGGAGTCATGTCTGAACACATTTTTTTAAAGCTGAGCAAGCGGATTTTGTGATCTCTGTCACTGTGTATCATCTTGATTGGGTTTACCTCTGTGACCTGATAAAAACTCACACAGTTCACACGAGACTGTCGAAAAGGGTTCTTCTAATACATTGAAAATAACTTGAAACTCATGGCTCAAATTGGAGGCATTGACAATGGCAGAATCAAAAAAAATATTATCCACATCTGCTAATAGTGGTATGTGGTGGGCTTCATCAAACAAATAACATTAATCCTGTTTGCACCAAAATTATCTGAGACCTATAACTACAAACTTGATTTTTAGGCAATATAATCATTCCTTAAATTCTAGTTTTGTCTTCTAATAAAAATATCTTTTCATATTTCCAAACTATGTATGGAAATATGAAACCAGAAATAGAAGAATACCACAAGACAAATATGTTAAAAACCACAGTAGCAAAGTATCAGTGTAAATTATTACCTGTTGAAGAAGCAGCTTATTAATGTGTGTTATAAATCCTCTCTCATATTGCTGACAAGCAGTGACATTTTGGTTAAGTTTTATGGATAATGCAGATTTGTCCCATGTAGTTAACGTGTTCTTGTTAGATCTTAAGTGCTCTCATCCAGACCAAGGAGTGAGTGGCAAAGAGTTGCCCTGTGCATTAATTCCAGGCAGATAGTAGCTGTATACTTTATTTCAAGGTAGTTTGTAGAGATGTATATTCCCATTTTTGTAAGAAGAATGCTGAGAAAACATATCCTCTAGGCACATCACACTGTGTGTTTAACCTGCATCAGTTGTTGTTATGGGGGCATAGTTCTCAGTCCATCACTAGAACCTGTATCATAGCCCCTTGTAACCTGGATACAAGCTTTCTCTGGAAGATTCTTTGCTGATCTAGGTATGACTCTTTAAAAAAATGACCAAAAATTTGGAAGTGTTGCATTTATATACTATCTCTCCCAGAATCATCAGACAGCATGACCACTGGCAAAATGAGCTGCGAAAGTTGGGAAATAGTATTTTTTTCCAATCTCTGAAAATCTCATGTGGAATGTTCCAGTGGGTCACATGTGAAATTTGAAAACACCATATAAATATAATTTGGCTTCCTTGTGGCAGAAAATCACGTTTGAAATAAAGCAGAAATGATATTTACAACAAATGTTTCCCAGTAGATTTCTTATTACTTAGGTCAAGCCATAATTCTGTCAGTATCAAAGCTTCATACTTGTTTTAACTGCTTGAAGTTCAGCATTTCAATTTTAAAGCATGTGCATAGATAGTTACTGCCATGAACATGTTACCAGTTTGTCTGAAAGTGTGTCTAAAACTGAGGGGTTAATAGTTTTGTTTAAAATAGTCTTGTTAATGTTTCATTTGTAATCTAAATTGATCTGTTTTCTGACTGAGAAATCTAAATACCCCTTCTTAAACTGCAAATCCCAGAATCCCGTAAGATGGAATCAGAGCAGTTACAATGGAATCACAGCAGTACAATTGCATTCCTTGTAAGGGCCCCTGGAGTACCAAATTGTTATAACCTTATGCTCTCAATCTCTTTCCACCTAGTGCAAGGAGAAAATACACCAGACATGGTTCGTTCAAAGATACATATTTTAAGTCCCTTTTAATTCTAGGGGAAACTACAGATTTGCTTATCTCTCTTTTCTTAAATCAAAGGGACTAGCTTACATATTTTTGTACAGGTTGTTCCTATAACAGGCCACTGAACTCCCCCCAGCTGTATGACGACAATGATATTGGTAGGGAAAAAATGACTTTCTTGCCTTACCTGGAAACGGGATTGTTCTTCTCTTGTGACCTGAAAAATGGCATATGTTCTGCTCTTTCATAATGGCAATCCACTGTTTCTGTTTCACTCTAGCCAAGCATGAAAGCACGAGAAAAAACCAGCAGCTCATAAACTGTATTTCATTTTGGTAAATAAATTTAAATAGGATCATAATTTTAACTTCTTTAACTATATAACATCATAAATTCCACATTGCATTCTCATTCTTTTTCCTCTTTAACTTATGAACATTTGAATTGTTTGACAAGTTTTTAAATAGAATCTGAGATTTTCAAGGCCTCAGATATATTTAAAGAAACCTAAAATCATGTGCTCTCTGAAAGATTTTTTAGTAATGCTAAAAATATCTCATGCAATTTGAGACCTCACTGAAGTAGCTTTGAAATGATAAAAGTCACAGGATCCTGTAAGAACACCATATGCCCTCACTTTGGAACTTGCTCGTTCCTTTGGGTGACCCAAAACTGTCTATGTTTCTAACTTTGCCATGGCAGAAGGTGTAGGGAGGACTGTGAGATATAAAGACTGTCGTTAGAGCTGTGAAATGCAAAGGCAAAATAGATGTCCTGAACTCTAAGTTCCCTTTAACACTATACAGGAAAAGTGTGGTCCTATGGCCACACTTTATTCATTCTTGATCTACATCCAAGATGCACAAAAGCAAATGTCGGGAGTCTCTAGCACAGTGTTTCTCAACCTTCCTAATGCTGCGACCCCTTAATACAGTTCCTAATGTTGTGGTGACCCCTAACCATAACATTTTCATTGCAACTTCATAACTGTATTTGTGTGGGTGGGTTGATTTTGTCATTTGGAAGTTGTAGTTGCTGGGATTTATAGTTCACCTACAATCAAAGAGCATTCTGAACTCACCAACAATGGAATTGAAACAAACTTGGCACTCAAAATTCCTATGACCAACAGCAAATACTGGAAGGGTTTGGTGGGCATTGACCTTGAGTTTGGGAGTTGTAGTTCACCTACATCCAGAGAGGACTATAGACTCAACGAGGATGGATCTGGACCACACTTAACACGAATCCTCAATATACCCAAATATGAACACTGGTGGAGTTTGGGGAAAATAGATCTTGACATTTGGGAGTTGTAGCTGCTGGAATTTATAGTTCACCTACAATCAATGAGCCCCTTGCACCCCACCAATGATAGGAATGGGTCAAACTTCCTACACAGAACCCTCATGCCTTGAAGGGACTAGCTGGCGTGAGCCTCCATCCCACCTCTCACACTCTCCCTCACCCACACATGTGCATCATGCTGCCATGCGCCAAGCACACCTGTTCTCCCCTCCCTGCTTGGAGTATCAGAATTAGCCCTCCCCTTGGCTGGGAGGCCTGCCAATCACAGCAGAGGAGAGCTTTAGGTGGGAGAATTCGCAGTCTGTTTCCAAAAAGAAAGAGAAGGACAAGCGGAGAGATCTTCAACCTTCTCTGCCAAAGAGCTTCCTAAGACCATCAGAAATATATGTTTTCTGATGGCCTTTGGCGACCCCTCTGAAACCCTCTCCCGACCCCCCTGGGGGTCCCGACCCCCAGGTTGAGAAACACTGCTCTAGCAGATATCTCCAACTGAGTATTCTCTCTGAATGCCTTTCCCCTTTTTAGTATTTTAATCATATATTTTATTTATTTAAAACAACATACCCCAATATTCCTTTTCCAAGAAGCATTTAGAGTGTGCACAAAGTATAAAAATAAAGAAAAGTAAATTTCACAATAACCCATCATTAAAAGCATTATATATGCAGGCAGGCATGCCTGCAAGCAACATTTATAAAATAAAAGGGAGAGAAGTGGAATCCAGAAACAGTTCTGGGGCTAAATTGATAAACCAGCCACAAAAGAATCACAGGATTTCATTACCTGTTATTAATTGATTGTGATAGATTAGAGTCTAATGCACCAAAATAAAGCTATGCAAACAAGATGCCTGGTTGAAATTGTTAAGTGTCACAATGTTCACAGTTTTTAAAAGGGAGGGGGAGATATGCTGTTATTGAGTCTTTCCTTGCTTTATTCAGTCAAAGCAATTACATGTTATCAGGATTAATAATATCCTACGATAAAACTATAGTATGAAATTGTGGGATCTGATGACATAGGGGGGTTTCTTTCACAAAAAACCCATACATTTACATATTGTACCCTTAAGATCATGTCCTAAATCCATCATAATGTTAGCAGCCGTATGGCAATGTGATTGGATTTCTTTCTCCTCCTCTCCACCCTTCAGTCCTTCATCCTGACCACAAAGGTATTCCAGATGATTTTCTAGTCTTCTTTAGTAGGGTTTGAGGGGTGCATAGGGGTGGCATAGTGATTTCAAGGTGCAGGTAGTATTATTTTGTCCTTAGTTCCGGTGATGGAAATAGTTCTTTAAGAAGAACGGCCTTGTTTGATCTAATAATAAGTCTATACTACAATGCAACAGCAAGACATTATGAATGACTGATAACCAACAATTCACAGACATCACCATAATGCACATCTTTAGAACAGACATTGCATAGACGTCACATTTCTTAGCTGCATGAGTAAGAGCAGAGCCCGACGTGTGTCTGTTGCCATGGGAGTGGTGACTCTGCTCTTGATTTGGTGACCATTGCTCCCATAGCTGCATTATGTTCTATAGAAGCCATTCAGGTTCTCCTACCAAAGCTAGGAGAGCTGTTGTAAGGCAAAGAATGGCTTCCCATGGAAATAGTGATAAAAGCAAGCGTAAATCACCAAACCTGGGATGAATGGATGCACCAATCACTCCTTAGTGAAAGGATGAAATAATTTCATGAAGCACAGTGCTGCTGTGATTTTCTCTTATTGCATCAACTATTGAAGCTATATCTTCAATAGTGGCAGGGTGTGCCAGTTTTTAGTATGCTGGTCTTGAACTTTCAGGCTGGTTGCAAATCTATAAATAACCCAAGTTTTGATCATCCCTGGGACAGATGTCAGCTAGTGTTAGGGGTTAAGACAGCGGTTCCCAACCTTTTTTTTAACCAGGATCTGGTTGAACAGGAACCACTTTGACCAGGGACCACTCTCCAACATTAGTACCAAGAGGGTTACAAATCAGTTTTTGGTCAACTTTAGATTCGGTTTGGTTATTTGGAGTGCTGATTCAGAAAATTGCAGGAGAGACATCATCAGCTCTAGTTTCTGATATAGAACATATGCAATCCAGTAGTCGCCATCTGCATACCCATAGAAAATCATATTTGACAATCTAGAGCTGATGTTTTGTGGGTAGTCAGCCTCTCTCCCCCCAACATCCCTGTTGCCTCAGTACTATAACAGGGTTTCGCGAGACCAGTTGCTCTTGTTGCCACATTTTCGAGACAATGGTGTAGTAATGGTGAGACCATGGACCATATTTTCATTCTTGCATACCACTGGTGGCCCACGGACCACAGGTAAAAGAATACATTGGCCCAAGAGGAGCGAGGGAACAATTCCATCACCATTTTTAAGCCCAGAAGAAGTCTCTTTTTAAAACAGGAGGCCATCTATGTATCAACACCTAAGTTCCTCCCCTGTTGGGGGAAAAGTGTCTTCTGGACCTAAAACAGACCTAAATGTGCCAAAATTGTCTCCCAGACCTCTTAATCTAAGGAGTCTTGGATTTGTGAGCAAAGAAAATGGGAATGCCTTTGAACATAAGAGCTACATGTGGTTTGTAAGATCTACTTTTACACCTCTGCTCTAGATGCTGCTTTGGATCTGCTTTGGACCTCATCATATTTGGCAAATTCCCCATTCTAGAACACTTCGCCCAATGCAGCCAACGTGGAGTCCACTAAATTTCATCACATGATGCACAGCTACTTCTGACGGGGCTCTGTGATGGCTGCATCAGCTAAGTGTTCTACGGCAGGTAATTCTGAACACAGGATACTAACGATGTTCAGATTGGAAATCATGGGGACAGTGTGGGACTATGCTGGAAAGGTATGCTTTCCAGCATATAATGGGCAAGCAGGTGATGAGGTCAATGTAGGGCACTTGCCATCAGATTTGCCCTGCTGTCCCACTAATTGCCCCACTACCCTACGGATCCACCTGCTATCTCACATATCAAGGATCTCAATGTGATGCTGTCAAAAATGGCATATTTTGGGTTGTGAGTATCATTGTGAGTTGTTTGGCTTCCCTTTAAAAGGTAATATCCATTATATGGATGGAGGGAGACACTATTCATTTTTTACTTACTGCAAATAAATATAAAAGAGAATATTCTGCTGTGCAGCATTATGCAAGTGTTCTTAATAATAACTTCATTTGGAAGTGTTTGTGGAAATTGTGTGGTCACAAGTATCTTCACCACCTTTAGTCCTAATAGGAAAATCATATTTCTGTATTTTAATGCACTGGAGATGAGAGAATATCTGTTACCTCCTTAGTAACAAGTATAAAAATGTTAGTTTTGTGCAACAACTGATGATGTACAGAGATAACACTGCAATGCATTTATTTAAAGAATTTTTATGCCACACTATATTCCCAAAAAGTGTCAGCGTTGGTTAAAAAAACCATTGCTAAAAATTGTTACTATCCTGAGATTTACATTCTAAAAAGATGTTAAACACAGGGGATGGGTTTGAGAGTGAATTGAGGGAAAATGTGTTTTTAAATTTTTTTATAGTAGGTGGGTTTTTTAAAAACTGCATAGTATTGACGGCTCAACTGCTAATGTGTCATTTGCTAATTTAGAAATAGACAAATATATTATAAGCTATAGAGTTCTTCTCCAAGTTGAAAGGCTTATAATCAAAATCAGAAGAAACTAATTGTTTGCTTCTCTCCATATTAAGGCATAACTAGAAATTATTTGAGTAAATGTCCAGTCCCAATTTAGTGTCTCCGTATGAAATGACATAAAAGCAGCAATTATTGAAGTCACAGGGGTGCCATTTCCTCGAAGGATTAAGTCAGTACCTCTCTTCCCTACAGTTTCTCATGTGTAAATGCTAGTTTTATTCTAGTCTGATTTGTGGAAACATTGCGACTGCTGGAGGGCTGAAGGTTTGAATATAACATAATTTGGCTCTGCTTTTGCCCTTCTCCCTCTCCTTGATTTTTTGCCAGTAGATCTTAGCCAACAGAACTGTTCTGCTAGTAGATCTCTGAAATCAGATGGTTGGCGGTACTTGTGCCTAATCTTAATCCCGTCAACCCATCTATCTTTTAGTTAAGATTGAATTGGGTCTTCCTCAAGTGTTGTTCTTCCATTTTAGAAGTATCAACTTGTTCCCTGCACTGTACTTCTATTTCAATATAATTACACACAAGTTTATAAAATAATAAACTAGTACCTCCAACTGATTAAATTGGTTTGAAATAACAAAATTAAATAGTAAAACAATTTACCCAAGCTTTTATGACAGCTTTGTTCCATCTCCAGGTTAGCTACACTAGGAAGGGGAAAATAACATAAATATTGTAATCAGAGTGTTACTGGAAGAAATCTGGTGAGTTAGTACACTAATCAGTGTTTATTTAGCAGATAAATTTTAGGAGAGCTGCCATATTGTCTGTTGCTGCAAAAACTGCAAAGAAGCCTGTGACATCTTAGAAAACTAGCCAGCACGAGCTTTCATAAGGACAGTGAACTGAGAAACTGACTCAGAATAAACCTTTTATTCAATAATGTAAATTATACTTTAAAAGGTTAAATTGATTAATTTTATCACACCGCTCACTAATTGTGAATCACTTCTCACACTAAAACCTTTTCATTGATTGCATAGATTGGTTTTCTCCCTCAATTAGTCATGGTTCTGTAACTTCCTTTGCAACCCCAACTGATTTTTCCTGTTTCTGTTGACTGCAAAACAATGATGGATTGGGTCCAGATTAAGCTAATTGTGCTATACTCCCATGGAAATTAATGAGTCTTAAATTAGTCCTGATCCCATTATTTTGAATACAAGGGTGGCATCACTCAGCTTTGAAGAAGCTTTTTCATCCTGTACAGAAAGGAATGCCACTTTGAATATGTATGAGTGTCACCTAAGGATAAGTAGTTTTATGAGGACTATTATTCATTTATAAATAACTCATCTTTTTAATTTTTGGAAATTTTTGATACACAAAAAATACATACCTTACAGGCACATTACATTTACAATTCCCACCACCAACATGAGGATTATTTTCTTTTACATATATTCATTTCTTTTTTGAGACAATCTTTGTATCTTTATCTTTATACATTTCCATCCTATATACTGTATAACTATATAACTCATTGAGATTTGATATAATGTTGTGTGAGAGATATGTAATGAAAACTAACCATTAGCCTACAACAGTTGGGTGTCCTATATAGGTCTTCATCTATGTGCAGTTCCTTGAAATGGAATGCTTTGTAAATTTATTTATATGTGGGGTTTTTTTTGTGAGTTTGTGATCATACTATAGTTGTACCACATGCACAAAGAATGGCCACTATCTTCACTGTCCCCTTAATGCATCAAATGATTCAGGTTCTTTTGTATGAGAACTTCTGCCATGATGTCTTATTAGTTTTTCAGGTGGTACAATGTTGTTAATTTAGCAAAGGCATTGTAAGTTTGTGTTCCTTTAAAAAAAACCTTTTTATACTTTAAAAATAGTTCTTCAATAGTTACCGTATTTTTCGGACCATAAGACGCAGTTTTTTTCCTCCCAAAGTAGGAAGAAAAATAAGCTGCGTCTTATGGAGCGAATACACTAACATGGAGGGGGGGGAGGCGCTGGAGCAGAGGGGGGGGGCCGCGATGTACTTACGCTATATTCGCGCCCCCTCCGGCGGCTCCCGGTGGCTCCTGTGCATGCCCATACTCTCGCCGCCGTGTCGCTGCAGCCAGCCGGCGGCGCGGAGGAACGGGGGCGGAAGAGGGGACTCGTGGGGCGGGCTCGCCACTCACGGACCCGAGGAGGAGGGGGGAGGCCACGAGGGCGGCCCCCACGGCGACGCAGCGGCAGCCGTAGCAGCAGCAGCAGCAGCGGAAGGGCCCGAAGCCAGAGGCGCTTCTCCTCCCTCCCTGCGGCCTCTCTTTCGGGCCTCCTTACAGCGCGCGGCCGCCTCCCCTTCCTCCTCGGCAGAGGCGCTTCTTCCTGACGTCACCGTCGCGCCTCTGACGAGGGAGGAAGGGAGGAAGCGCCTGTAAGAAGAACCCAGAAAAGAGGCCGGAGGGAGGGAAGGAAGGAGGAAGAGTTCCCTCCCTCCAGCCTCTTTTCTGGGCGTTCTTACAGTGCGCGGCCGCCTCCCCTTCCTCCTCGTCAGAGTCGCGACGAAGTGACGTCAGGAAGAAGCGCCTCTGACAAGGAGGAGGGCCTCGCCGGCCGCGCGCTTACAGCGTTCTTACAGCGCGCGGCCGGCGAGGCCCTCCTCCTCGGCAGAGGCGCTTCTCCCTGACGTCACTCGTCGCCTCTGACGAGGAAGGGGAGGCGGACCGCGTGCTGTAAGGAGGCCCGAAAGAGAGGCCGCAGGGAGGGAGGGAACTCTTCCTCCTTCCCTCCCTCCCTGCGGCCTCTCTTTCGGGCCTCCTTACAGCGCGCGGCCGCCTCCCCTTCCTCCTCGGCAGAGGCGCTTCTTCCTGACGTCAGGAAGAAGCGCCTCTGGCTTCGGGCCCTTCCGCTGCTGCTGCTGCTGCTACGGCTGCCGCTGCGTCGCCGTGGGGGCCGCCCTCGTGGCCTCCCCCCTCCTCCTCGGGTCCGTGAGTGGCGAGCCCGCCCCACGAGTCCCCTCTTCCGCCCCCGTTCCTCCGCGCCGCCGGCTGGCTGCAGCGACACGGCGGCAAGAGTACGGGCATGCACAGGAGCCACCGGGAGCCGCCGGAGGGGGCGCGAATATAGCGTAAGTACATTGCGGCCCCCCCACCTCTGCTCCAGCGCCTCCCCCCCTCCATGTTAGTGTAACCAGCCCCCAATTTTTTCCCCAATTTTCCTCCTCAAAAATCAAGGTGCGTCTTATCAGCAGGTGCGCCTTATGGTGCGAAAAATACGGTAACTGCATTTAATTACCTCTTGAGATTTTCAGCAATTATGCCCTATCTAATATAGAGTTTAAAGAGCAAAAAACACTTAATAGCATTGGGCAATTCATGCTTTGAATCTTAAAAATATTATCAAAAGGCCATTGATTCTCGGAAGTCAGCAGTTCTGATATTACTTGATTCATATTGACTTTATTCCTGATTTTTTGTGAATGAGCTCTATTTCTTTTTTGAGTAACCCCTCAAATTTTCTTAAGGAAAGGCTCTAATACAGTGGGCCCTCGCTATCTGCTAAGGTTTGGTTCCGGGACCTCTTGTGGGTAATAAAACCTGTGGATGCTCAAGTTTTATAAGGCATTAAATAGTTGCCTATGTGTAAAGCCACCTTGAGTCCCCTTCAGGGTTGAGAAGGGCAGGGTATAAATATAGTAAATAAATAAATAAATAAATAATGATAAAGCCTCATTATCTACAATGGTATATTAAAATGATGTCCCTTACATATAGCAAAATGGCAAGAACAAGTTTTGCTTTTTGGAACTGTCAAGCCATGGATGGTTGAATTCATGAATATCACTGGATATGGCTGGTTGGATGTATTTCATGTAGTTTTTGCCTGAACACATTTTATCCTTACAACTGGATACAGGTTAAAAATTATAATACAGTATTGTCTAAATTTGATTATCTCTGTTCATATACATCAGAATCTATTTCAATATTCCTGATGTATAAATTTTTGGTGTCCTGCCCCCCACCCCCCCCCCCCAACAAAAAAAGATTGTGAAGACAGATATCACATTTTCAGGCTGTTTGGATAAAGTTTAGTGGTGTTTCTATTGCTAAGCTTTGCCAGAGCATAACGTTACATGTTAGCTTCAAATTACTTTCTTTAGATCACATAACTTTTCATTTTCAGTGCGTAGAAACAACACAAGTGAAAAGCAGGTCACGTTAGTACTTTTTTCAAAAACTGGAGCAAACATTAGTCAAAAGAAAGAATCATTTCTGTCTTCTAAGGATTCATCTGGAAGGCCCTGAGGGAGTTTGAGCTGGAGGTGGGAAGCAAAACTAAAGTCATTGTGTGGAGGAAGAAGTTGCACTCTTCCTGTTTTGACAGGAAATGGAGACAAATGTGCTTCCTGACCACTTGTTCAGTAGGGAATGAAATATTCTCTGACCTTTACCTTGTGGACATTTTAGCTTTGTTTCAAGTAATAAACATGTTTTGAACCCAAACATGTATTTGTATTTGCCAAAGGAGTCTTACTATAATACAGCCAAAACATCCAGCTTATTGTTTATTATTGTGCACCATGCAAAATCATATGCAATGCCTGTATAATACTGGACAAAATAAAGAGAGAGAGAGAGTGCAAATGATATATAGCAAAAAAAATGCTCTCCTTAGAACATCATATTGTATGTCTCCTTTATTCTTCCATACAAAATTCGCATTCAGTCCTGCATTCTTCTTGACCACCTTTCCCATTCAAGCACAACAACAAAAACATGCTGGCATGTTGTAAAGTTCCAGTGCAAATGTATAAAGTGAAAGAAAATGACAAAATGAACCCTAAGTGCTCACATTGTGATGCAAAGCTGCTGTTTTAGTTCATTTCCATCTATCCAACATGTAGAGAGAAAGAACAGTGTTAGAATATGTGAGAAAAAGCAATGCGGTATCCTGCCAAAATGTATACTTTTTCAGTTTTTAGAACACCAGTTAATTATCATTGAGCTAAACCTTCCTGCTCTTATTTCTGAAGGCAATGTCATAACAGAAGCCAACAATCCTGTATCTGAAAATTAAGAAATTGCTTCTTGAACAGTTTGGTTAACTCTTTCCACTCATGTTTTCTTTCCCTGGTTACTATCTTCACACAAAAAAACAGAAGAGAAATAATGAGGAGTATTGGAATCATAACCAGGATGTTCTTTAAAAAAAACCTCTACTTACTTGTCCATCTCTCATTTGATATATTTATTATTAAACCTATTCGTGTTTACTGAAATCAGTACTGCATAATGAGCATACACCTTAATATTTCCAATTTAAATTACCTTCCTTTTGGCTCAGGGGGATGGTGGAATATGTCGTACATTGCATCCACAGCTTTGGAGCATCTTTCTAGTAGTACTTTCTGCCACCCGTTGTGGATGAGTGTGCTTGTGTGAAGGACAATGGTTTTCTTTGCAACCTCTCTGTGCTGTCTTGTCCCTGTGAATTATACTGAAGGATTATAAGAGCATAGCAGCAGGCTGATGAAGTGTCCCTGACTGCTCTTTTTAAAGGTCCTTTTATTTAACAGGTCCTCCTGCTCGGTCATTGCACAAAGGGGGATTTGTTAAGGGAGAATCCTTTAGTGATGTTTCAGCCTGTGGTGCTGAATGTAATTATACAGTTGGATGCAAAAGAGCCTTTGTTAGAATGGGGCTTAAAACACACACACATGTGTCCCCCTCATGTGGTGATACAAGGCTCAGTGACTTTTTTATTCTTCCAGAAAAGTATGTATTTTTAATGTAATGCTAATTTTAATTAAATGTCTTGGATGCTGTCCTAGCAGAGGCATGCAGAAATTTAGTGACTTGGGATGAAGACTCTTTTTGCACTGAAACAGCTAGAAATATGTAAGAAATGGAGAAAGAGGAATGAGTTGAGTCCGAATAGTATTTTTTGCCTATAGATCTCATTGAAAACAATGAGAAAAATTAACCATGATAAACACGATCCATTGATTTAAGTGGGAACCAAGTACTGCATCTAATATCTGAAACCAACTGAAAACAGCACTTAATAGCACAACGCTGTTAATTTTCTTCTTCAGGGCTTTCAAATCCTTTATCGTGATTATGAAATCATTTTTAAAATAAGAAAAGTTGTGTAGCATATATTAGATAAACACTTTGTCTAAATAAATACAGTGTTATCCTGGCTTCACGCTGTATGATGCAAAAGAATGGAAAGGTCACAGTGAGTCTTTTGTCCTTCTATATCCTTGGCGGAAACCAACACTGTTATTATGGGATGGTCAAAATTATTCTGCCAGTTTCTTAAATTTTTAAAAGAGAAACAGAAATACTCTGGATGAGAGGAGGGAGGGGAGGGGCAGCAACAACAACATGATGTCCTATATCATCACTATCACCACAAAAGTGGGTGATGTCACTAGGAGATTTGTGGCTTTTACCTTTCACCAGTAATTTTTGCTCCTACATGGAGCCATTTACAGCTAGGAGTGGTGCAGTCTTTCGGCTATAATTGTAGATAATAATAAACAATGGCTAAGTGTTGTTCCTTTTCTTGCTACCACAAATTGTCAGGATAGCTTTTAGGTGGAAGAAGACAATTTTGTCATGTTCTGCAAAGTTCTCTTATATGTGAGGACCCATTTCAAAAATGGTCAAACTTCAGTCACTACAAATCAGAATGCGAGTGCCTCCCTGTTTCCAATTAACATACAAGCAGGGTTGTTGTTGCAGTTTAGATACAGTGTTTGTGTTTCATCCTGTAGTCGTCCTTTTCACATTTACTAGAACTGTCTTCCTCTGATGCCTCACAGGATCGCTCAAGCCTCTGCTTGGCTGGGCTGATGTTCACCAGTGCAACTGAAGGCTGTGGCAAAAACATGAAAGCTGCATGTATATATTGAGCTGCCTTGAGCAAAGGAGATCAAGCAGTTATCGCCTCAGTAGTTTAAAATGCTATGAGAGCACTGCCTACAAAGAGGCCATATGTACTTAAATCAGTACACAAGGCATTACATTGGGTAGCTTTCCCATGATCATTTTAGCTTGTGGCCAGACATTAACCAAATAATGCCTCCTGAGCAACGGACCATGACTTCTTTGGCCATCAGACTCTGATACAGAGGTTTTTACAAACAGTGGAGGTTCTGTGGACTGGGGGTTGGGGAATGTATACTGACACTAGGGATATATTCTGTTGGTGGACCTTTTTCTCAAGTGCTCCTCCTCCACTCCACCCCACCCTCCCCAAACATGATGACTTAGTTTTGTTTCCTTCCTCCAGGTATTATGGGCTAAGTACAACTGAAACAACAATGTGTGCAACAAAGTGACTATTGCTTTAATGCAATAAAACAAAACAGCCTGGGTAGGGAGCCATGAAGACATGTCACTGATAGTTTAGGGGAAACTTCCAGTTCCTACAATTTTTCAACTTCAAGTTCTCCCTCTTCTGCTCTTCGGTTTCCAGGATCCAAGCATGTACCTGCAAACACAGTCATGCATTTGGAACCAGGCAAGAAAAAATGAGTAAGGGAAGATTTGATATAGAAAAGTTATAGGTGGGAGGAGAAATTCTATTTATTTCCACTGTTGTTTCTCAGCTTCCAATTGCCTCTTCTGGTTTTCTTCCTTTTTTTAAAAAAAAGCATACAGATTCTTTTTATAGCTATTTCTGTTCCACATAGAGCTAGTTCTTAAGTTGAGGGGATTTACTTTCATTCACATAGTCCTATTTCAGTTGTAGTATTAAAAGTCTAAAGGTGAATTCTTAGCTAGCTAAAGTCTGAAGTGATAAATGCAATAATTGATGGATGATGTGAACATGCTCTAAGAGTTCCAGAGCTAGTGGGCTGTGAAGTTTCAGTTGTCTTTTCTGTTTCTCTGTGCCTAGTGGCATGACAGGACAAATTTCTATCTTGGGACTCAGCTGAAAGTCACTAGTGCTCGACATACTTGTTGGTTATCTAGCATGAAGTTGGCTGTCCATATGCCTATAGGAGGAAGTGATTACACTCATCATAGTTGCAACATCTTGTTGTTACTTGGCTTCTCTTGACTACACAAAGGGTTTTTTATGTCAGTGCCAAATGTTTGGAGAAACACCTATTGCTTATATGGGAAATCTGGGGGGGGGGGATTCTGAGGATTTGAGTAGAAAGCCATGCTAGACAGTGTAACCAGTAGGCATGAGAAAAAAGTTATGAAAATGAAAAGAAATCGGAAGGGATTCGTATGTATGGGACTTTCAAGTTTATACGCATCGCAGGGCCAATCCCGGAAGTGGACTTTCTTTTCCGCACCCCCTGGGCCCAAATTTTCGTTAGATTAGTAACTATTTCGGATGCCCACCCAACAGGAAAATTTCCCCCTCCAAAATAGCTTTGCAGACATAACTCACAGTCAAATCGGGGCCTTTCCATGCTTGGAGCCTAATTAGAGTGAAAGGCCTCCTCCAGGAAGTGAAAAATGAGCCGGAAACGATAGAGAGATCCAGATCGGGACTCCTAGAGGAGCTGGAGGAATGACGAAAAAAGCGATTTAAACACCCAGGAAGGGGGTTTAGATAGAAGGACAGAGTAGAAGGACATAAGAACTGCTGAGAGAAGGGCAGCAGGAGTGAAAAGAGCACGGAGAGGAGAAGGAAGAGTTCAGAATCAAGAAAAGCCATAGAGTTCAAACGGAGGTCCTAGACTGCTATGGTAAAACTGAATGGGAAAAAGCTGGAGTGAGGAGAACTCTACAGATTAGCAAGGCCTGCACCAGAGGTGGGCATTGGCAACTATTTTATTTAATAATATTAATAATAATATATTAATGCATTAAATGTCCCTGCAAAGAAACCCTGTCCTTTTATAATATTAATAATAATAATATATTAATGCATTATATGTCCCTGCAAAGAAACCCTGTCCTTTAATAATATTAATAATAATATTAATAATAATATATTAATGCATTATATCTCCCTGCAAGGAAACCAAGGGAAATGTTGCCCCTTGATTTGCCTGTGCTTAAAACAGTGTCAGTCCCGTTTCCCTGCTTTCCCTACTTTAGAACTACTAACAAATTTCATTAGTAATTACGTTACATTTTAGAAATTTTTGGATTTTTTTTGGTAAGTCTTTCTATTACTAATAAAAAAAATCCCCCCCCCCCATTAGATTTTTGATTCCCTATTTTTGGGTTCTAAACCATGCCTGGTAACCAGTGCGCCAGCTGCAACCGTACCGTAAGTTAGATCTGGCCACGGTGGTCCACGCCTTAGTCACCTCCAGATTGGATTACTGTAGTGCACTCTATGTGGGGCTGCCCTTGAAGATGGCTTGGAAGTTTCAATTGGTCCAACGGGTGGCAGCCAAATTGCTAACTGGAGCAACTTACAGGGAGGTCAACCCCCCCGTTTAAGGAGCTCCATTGGCTGCCGTTCATCTTCCGGTCCCAATTCAAGGTGCAGGTTCTTACCTACAAAGCTCTGAATGGTTTGGGATCTGCCTACCTACGTGACCGCATCTCTATTTATGAACCCAGGTAATCTCTCCGATCATCTGGAGAGACCTTACTCTCACTCCCACCGGCCTCGCAGGCACGGTTGGTGGGGACGAGGGAGAGGGCCTTCTCTGTGGTGGCGCTCTAATTCTTGGCCTCATGTAATCTGCCTCGAGTCCCCTTGGGGAGATGGATGTGGGGTATAAGGAAAGTTAATAAATAATAAATAACTGTTGTTATGCCAGTCTGCACATGGAAGGGTGCTGCCTCAAGCAAAATATATAATGTGTAAGCTGGTTTTAATGTTGAATTCTAGAATAACTATGTGCTTCCTCCCCTTCCCTCAGCATAGCCTTTTTGAGTGCACCAAATATATGGGACTATATAACTATATATAGTCTTATATATTTGAGAAATGTGAGTTTAAGCAAAGTTAGAACAGGAAAGATCTGGTTAAGCAAACAACTTATAACTCCTTGGTTGTATGTGTGCTCTCCAGTTGAAAGGGCAGACCTCAGCCTCATCTTCCCACTTTTTGTTGGTCCTCTCAAATTCCTGCGAAGTGGGAGTCATATTTTTCAAATCCACTATGCACTCACTTCCTTAACTCAGAATACCTAAGTCTCCAAAGATTTACACCTCTTTCTGATTACACTGTACTTTTTAAAATATAAGTGGTAGGATAGCATGAAGTAGAAATGCTTGAAGATAGTTGCGGATTTCCACTGCAGACACACTGGTTGTTTCCAGACTCCTTCCTCTCCTGTGAGTTCCAGTGCCCAACTTGAAGTCCCCAGCTCTGCCTCTTTAATCTTTTCAAGGAAGTTTCCTTGTTGTATGGACCGTTCATGCAAAGTAGCTTCTGCAAGTCTGTACATGTTCTTCCGATATTTTGAGAACTGGTCTTAGAGCAGAGCTTTCCAAACATTTCATGTTGGTGACACACTTCTTAGGCATGCTTCATTTCATGACACGCTCATGCAGTTTTACTGGCAAACTGGAGGTTAAACCAGTCCCTTAAGAGATACATCATACATAAATTGTAAAAATAAAAAATATAACAACATAATATATCTCATACAATCTTTCATTTATATATTATTTTTAAGACAATAATAGCAGTATCAGGCAAAATCAACGTACCATAGCCATTTCTAGCTTGTATGTTCTTTTTCATCAAAAATATTTGCCATTTTGACCATACTCTTATGTTACTTGGCTGCATAGGTTCTGGTTTTCCCATGGGTCCTTGGCCCTATGAAATGTCCTGTGAAATGCTGGAGAGAATGCACTGAATCAATATCCATGGATTCAACCATCCATGGCTTGAAAATATCCCCCCCCGCCACCCAAAAAATCCAAAAAGCAGACATTGATATAAGGTACACCATTTCACTATGCAATTGTATATAATTTTAGTATCTACAGAATGTCCTGGAACCAAGCCCAAGCAGATACCAAGGGCTCACTATATTTTTAAAGTGGAACAGCTAAGGATGAATAAGGATTCTGCCTGCCAAATTGGGACTGTTGTAGGGCATGCAATATGGCATTTTTCTGTCTGAAGATTATTTCAGTCAATAATATTTTCTTTCACGAGTACAAACTTAAATATTTGGGAATCAATACAACTTGGGACTAAAACAAAGAGATACAATGTTTAAATAACTGAAATATTTCTTTATTTTGGTGTCTTTCCTACTCAGCAGACTTGCTGAGCTAAACATCATGTCTGCTATCTCAATCAATGCTTGTCTTCTATTTCTGATTAGTTGAATGCTAATAGAGCAGAGCAAAAACTAATTGTATAGTTATTAAAGTGCATTTTTAAAAATTAAAAAACCAATATATTAGTCAGGTGAATTAAACAATAATATATTTCTATTTAATATATGAATATATGAATAATGCAAAAGAAAATTAATTCTTAAATATCTTTCACAGATAATTTCAATAATTTCTGATGTTCCTAAACTTCCAGTCATCACTAAAAAATTTGATCGTATGACAGGTTATTGTAAAAGTATGAGATGTTAATCATTTATGATGATATTGTGCTAAGTGGGGGGAGAGAAAAAACACTGACTTTTTAGCAATAAAGTAGTGCCATATTTTAAAAGAATGCTGAAATTTCTCTTTCCCTGTGGAAACGGTGATGTATAAACCCAGCTCTTCTCTCTCTCTGTGAACAATGGAAACGTAGTTATATAAAGCATTTAGGGCAGATGTTAATGAATCAAATTCTGAGCAATTAGGATTACATTTCAAATTTTTACAAAGTAAACTCTTAGTCTTCCATCATTATCGTTTTCAGTGTAATAAAAAGAAATCATTTGAAAAGATCTGGGACAAGCCGTATGAAAATTAGTATGTGCTGGGTAGTATATTTATGTGGTCTCCCTAAATGTTCGGGAGCACCTCACTGTAAACACAAACAGTGGTCTTAAAGATATTTTTGTCCCAAAGTGTACTTTGATGGCGAGAAGCTGTAGCATGTTAAATACTGAGGTTTTTCTGCAACAGAAACCATACTATATACAGACACTCCTCCTCCAGTACTGTGGTCTGTAAGTCTGCTTGAAAATAGCTTTTTCTACAGAACCGTATGTGGGGTTCGTGCATCCTACCCGTCCTATGTACTGGATTCTTTAACCTCTACTGAAAAGGGAAAAGATCAGTAATGTACTCAGGTCACTTGAAAATGTAATGCCATTTCCTACAAAACAGAAACCATTTTGAAAAGCCTTTAAATAATCAAGTAATTCCAAAGCACACTAAATACATATGTGTATGTGTACACTCATGTATTTGAACCATTCTAGTGGGGCTAGCCAGTTTTACTTCGGGAGTTTGGGCTCTTTTTGAAGGCAGATGGTCCATAATCAAGATTCTTGAGTAATTTAAACTATGCTTTTACAATAGAGTGATTAAATTAGTGTAGAAGGACAGGCCATTTCCTATCCTATTCCATCAATTAGTGCCATGAGATTTATAATCCACCGGGTTTCAGTTGGAAGATAAAATCCCAGAGATGGTTCATACTTAGGTGGATTGCACTAATGAAAACACCAAGATCTTTTTTATTCTTTTCACTGTTTTTGGAAGAAAAAACATGCAAACCAGAAACAAGACTCGGTTTTCATGTGGAGAAGCTTTTCTCCTGCATCTTCTCTCTTCTACAAATCTGTCTACATCAGCTACTCCACTTGCATCCAGGCCTTCCGAGAGAGAGAGAGCATATTCTACAATACAGAAACTACATTTTAACTGGATTAGGGTGAGATTAAAGGTGGACTGTGATTCTGATATGTTTGAAAATGCCCTTTCTATTCTGTAATAAAGAATACAAGGGGTCATACTTTTTCTAGATGGAAAGAATGAGATGGATGGGATTCCTTGGATTATCGTGTAGTACAACCAGTTGCATGCTTGGAGACTTTACCTTCCCTTGATCCCTGAGCTTTTCTGTAATTGAAGGCATGGAGATATAATAGAAGGAATGATAGGCAATTACCATGGATATATATTAGTTTTTCCTTGTTTCGTCTCCCCCAGCTATCCCCGTGCATTTTGAAGTGTAATATGTGTCTGTTTGGCCACTTAGAGATGGTGACTAAAGCCGTCCTTGAATACACAATGAATTATCTTTGCTTTAACTCATTCTAGCAGCCACAGAAACTTTGTTAGAATGGTATAATTCATATCCAAGAAAGGTATTTGTGTGACTCTTCAAAAAGATTTGGAGAACCTTTGGAACTAAGGAAATAGAATACAAAATTTGTGGAGAAAAATAGTTCAGTTAGAAATCATTGGTGCTGTTTTCTAGTGTTCTATGAAAGGAATGGAGAATAAGCTAGTGGGGTAGGACAGAAATATAAGCAAATGGATACTAGTTGCATTAAGACCTAACATATTTCCAAAGGGATCCATTGAGATGAGCTTCTTCACACTAGGAACTGTTTACTGTCACCAATATCAATTATTTCAATGTATTCTCACTTCATGTCCTCCTGGACTTGAATACTGTTGTATGCATTTTAACTTAATGTTCATATAATGTGAACCCAAAAGATTGTGGAATAAAATGAATGCCTTACTGGATGGCTGGAAGTTGCAATTAATCCAACTGTTTTGCCTTAAATAAATAGTAGATCTGTCTGCCTTGAAAGGCAGGAAGGGATGGGGGTAAAATGCAGTTGCAATCTATGAAAATGAATTGAAAAAAATATTTAAGTTCAGCTTTGTGGTGCACTTCTTTGGGAAAATATATTTTTGTAATGGAAAAAAAGATTGACATAGTGGCATTATGGAAAATAAATGTGCAGGGAATTGGCAACCAGCCGTGTTTCTTTGAAATGGACGAGATGGTGGGATTAAACAGACTTAATGTCACGTTTCCCATGGCCTGACCAGCTGAGATTTCATGGCAGGCTGGGCTTGTAGTTAGCATTAGACTGCATTAGGCAGGTAAGAAGATAAAACAACAGCTTTATGAGCAATGTACATTGCAGTACTTTGTGCCTTGAAGAGACATCCGTGCAAAGAGATAGTTTGACTTATATCATTAAAGAGCTGATAGCAGCTAACTAATTAAATTACTTTATACTGTGTACTTTTGTCCAAGTCATAGTTCCATATAAGCTTCACAGCACTACATAATTTTGCTTTGGCTATTAAGAGGGTTCAAATCCAGGAGTGCTCAAGCAGTACTATATAAGGAAAAGGTGCCATTGGTGCACTGACACTGAGAGTTAGTGTAGGTGATTAAAGCATTGGACTGGGAATTGGGAGTTGGAGTCCTCACTGAGCTATGAAATCATTGGATGACTTCGGGTCAATTATTCGCTCTCAGCCTGACTTATCTTACAATGTTGTGTAGAGAGTAAAACACTGAGATGAAAAGTCATGCAGTACCATCTTTGTTTTGCTCACTAAAGACAAGGTGGGATATAGACTTAGCAAATAAATAAAATTCAGGGGCTGGAATCCTGTTGGTGACTTACAAAGGCTACATTCAGTTTGCACCCTGGTCCTCCTCCCATAGTTGCCTTTCTATTGGTTGACTTTAAGTGCATGTGTGTATATTCCAGCACCAAGAATCTAAGGGAAGGGCTTGGAGAGAGAACTAAATTATGTCTCATTTAACATTTCCCAATCCTAGTAGTTCTGTGATAAAGGATATGCCTTATCCTTGTTTTTGGAGAGGGGTTTATAACACAAAGGCTCTAAGGGTGCTTTATTTTATTTGAGCACTATCATTTTAAACCAGACAGCAAAGTAATCTAGTTTGGATGTACAGATCATCATTGCACTGAGTATCTATGTTAAAGTTGTCTAGTAAAACCTCAAACATAATATTGTCTGAAAAACACTAAACTTGACATTGTCTACTAAAGCCTTGAATGTTTTAACACATAAAGAATTGTCGTTGTCATATATCTTTCATGGGCACTGCTGCCATGTATTCCACTGAGTAAACTGCATGTATAATTATCCACTGCTGTGATGCCTGTGTTTTCTGTACATGCATACAAAATGGAGTTTGAGAAATCATTCCCACAAAGGATCCTAGTATTTATGAATAGAATCCCATTCTGTGTTAAGAGAACCTCTTTAAAATTAATAATGAAAGATAATATTCTTTTATCCTGTCTTGATAATTTTATTCAATGATTTTAGCTTATCGTAATAAGTAAATTATCATCATGGTGCATGTTTTCATCATCTTGGGGAGATATGGAAAGAGGAAGGAAAGTCTGGGAGAGCAATTAAAGAAGAGATGTATATGTTTATAGGATAAAAGCCCTTATTCCAATTTTATTTACCATTGTGCTTCATTGTAGAAAACTGCACAAGTAATTCGTTTTTTGGTATATATATTACCCTTTTCCTTCTTAATTAATACCCTGTTGACATTGAATGGCATGAAGTGAAATTAACTATGAGTATTATCATTTGTATCACTGGTGAATTTGCAAAGCCAAAAGAGACAATGGCATGAATGAAAAAGTCATGTTAGTGGCAAGGCACATATCGAATAGGAATATTAGGATATGTGTCATGTCATCAGCACCCCACTTAGGATTTTAAAAATCAGCAGCTTTTCTGTGTAGGCCCCATTCTTAAGTTTCAAATGGTTTTTAATTGATTGTTTTATACTGTGTCATTTTTATTTGGTATTGTATTATCTAGTATTGAATAGAATAGCTTTATTGTCATTGTACAAATTGCCTATTCTAAATATTTTGTGGTGTTAAATGAAGTATATTGTTGTATATTCTGTTAACAATTATATTACAGTGTTGCAAGTTGTTCTGTGCACAGTCTTCAAAAAAACTTCACCTAAAGGACTTCAGACTTGTATTTCAAATAAATAAATAAATAATGAGCAAAAGCATTGTTTTACCTCTTTCCTGAATTTATAAAAATTAAGAGCTTGTAGCAACTGTAAAGCAGTAATTCATGAAAACCAGGAACAGACCTGATTTCTGCCTTTGTTTTTAATATTTAGGTGACATTTACAAAGAGGAAATTTGGATTGATGAAGAAGGCTTATGAATTGAGTGTTCTGTGTGACTGTGAGATTGCTCTAATAATCTTCAATAGCACCAACAAACTGTTCCAGTATGCCAGCACTGATATGGACAAGGTGTTGCTGAAGTATACAGAGTACAATGAGCCACACGAGAGTCGAACGAATTCAGATATTGTGGAGGTAAGAACAATCTCTTGGTATTTTTCCCCTCTATACTTGCTGTTCAAAGTGACCTTTTTTCTATAGTTACTACTTGAAGAATCTGCATGTATATTCATTCTACACATACCAAAATATTTATTAAGAAAACCAAGCAACCCACATAGTTTGAACATTCTACACATACCAAAATATTTATTTTGGTATGTGTAGAATGTTCAAACTATGTGGGTTGCTTGGTTTTCTTAATTACATTTGCTTTTGATTTTCTTTGCTTCACTTCTCTTGACTACAGACATCTCAGGCTGTGTTTATACTGGCCACCAAAACCAAGGCCAGTCCAAAAAGAGAGCATCATTCTGCTTCCTTCTTGTTGATCACATTCTGAACTGGCCCAGAGCAAACGTGATGGTGTCCCCATGCACCAGGCCGAATCCTCTGCAATGCCACATCTGTAACCATATAATCCAGCAGGGCCAAGATCACATTACCCCTGCTGTCCCATCCTCATGTTGCTGCTGCCACGTCTCTCTGGTGAAGTTCCCTGTAAGAGCCTGGCCATTTTAATCATGATCAACAAGTAGAGAGCAGAGTGATACTCTCTTTCTTCTTGACCCTTTCTGGTCTCAGCAAACATGACTTTAACCATCAGGCGCTCACAGGAAGCATCTTCACCTGCAAAGAATGGCAGCAACACACTGATGGCTAACCCCTTTCCTGTGCTGGTCTCAGGGGAAGGGTCATGGTGGTTTGTGTGTCTATGGACAATGGATCAGGCAAAATAGAAGCCACTCCAGCTGTTCACATAATACAAAACCCTGGAGTTGCCTGCAAACTTTGATGTATTCTGTAATGTGCCTACTGTGGAGCAAGGTTGGGTTAAGGGTTAAAAGGTCCAGATTCTTATCAGAAATGACAGTGCTTCGTGAAGACTAACAGCACATGTTTTTCACAGCCTTACATGAATTCAGATTTACAGGCTTCCTCTTTACCACCCAAGTCATTTTTGTAATGTGGTTGCAAGTTGAGCTTATTTTATAGGTCTAGCATGGTAACAGGAAAAATTAAGCAGCTATTTCACACACTCTCCCATATTATAAATAGCAGGCTACCCATTGGAACAATTTCTAAATCCATGTTAGTGATAAGTCATTATTAAGCTAAGCAAAAAAATAGCTGCCAACTTTTGAAATAAACAGATCTGTTTATCAGGTAAGCTGTTACAAAGTGCATAGTAGAACTGCAAGGATGAGGGCAGGGAAGGAAACAAACCAACTGACAGATTGACTTGATATTAAAGTCATTGTGTCCTTGAGGTATTTGTTCAATATATTTTGAAATAAATATTTTGCTGCTTTGCAGAGAGTAATAGAGGAGCATTGATTCTCAGATGCTTTGTAGTTCTTGGTTGGTGTCATTGATTTACTCTGTGATCTTAAGGCAAGAAAAAGATGTAAGCAGATAGTTGAGTCACCTCAGCCAGCCTTAACATTCTTCAACAAATACTTATTTCACTGTAATGATCTCAGGGACTTTTGCTGCTGATTTCAGTGGAGCCAGAATTTAAGTGCCTGTCTGCCTGGTTGCTTCCTGTGGTTCTGGCTGTATGCTTTAATGCAAATCCAGCACTGTACAAAGTAGTGTCACCAAAATCTTTAAAAGTGTATTTTCCTCCCTGAAATGCCACCCATGCTGATACCTGGTTTGTTTTACCATAAACTCACAGGGTTATGTGATTGTGTGAGTACCACATAGTTAGAAAGGTTTTGACTTTGCATTTAAGATAAATGCAAGCTGATATAATATTATTTGTTCCTACTGAACTGCATGAGAAAATGTTTAAGCACAGCATGTAAAATGCAAGTTTTAGTTTGGCCGTAATATTGACATTGACTTAGACGTACTTTGTATCTGCCTCTCTTTTTTCACATACTATCTTAAAAATGAGAGAAGGCTCTGTTTGTGGAATTCATTGCCATTTTGACAACATTTGGAAAAACTTAATGGCAAAGAACAAATTCTCACTACCCATACTGGTTGGAGAATTCTGTTATTCATTGTCAAAAGAAGTAACTTCTCCAGACTGTTTTTTGTGCTCTGGGCAAATTAGTGAAGCGATGGTGACACTCTGTCTGATATCTTTGAGCTCTCAGACATACCACTCCTTCCTTTCCCATCCAGAATTTCTTTGTGGCTTGGCATGCCCTAATATGGACACCTTCACAAACGTACATCAGCTTGACATTCCCTTCCCCTGCATTTGTGTCATGGCCTTGCTAGAGATGTACGTTTTGACAAATATTTTATGGCACTGTGAAGAAGCAGAATCATTTCCCAAAACATTAAGTAGCAAACCTAAGGGCAAAGACCCTGAGAAAAAAGTGTTCCACCCTTGGATGCTGTGATTATGTGTACAGGATATAGATCTATAGTCAACATGGAAAATCCTGCATTTTTTAGATTTTTTAAAAAGAGACTTGGAATTCTCTGCTGTGAGAACTCTAGTATAGCCCTACAGCTCTACAGCTCTCTAGAAGAAAATTCTAAGTCATTTCCTAGACTACAAATTTTACAGCATTGTAGAATGGAACCATGGCAGTTAACATGGTATCATGCTGTGGTGGTTGTGTTCTATAAACATGTAGTGCATATACCTCCTCTGTTTCATCCAAAGCCCTTCCAGACTCTTGTCTGCAGAGCAGAATTATTAGCAAAAATTGAGGCTTATTAAGTCTTATTTTCCATAGTACTTGTTTTCAACTTGATTGAAATCTCCTTCTCATGACAACCAATAGGAAATAATGAAGTTACTTAACTCCAACCTGTGTCTAAACATCCCTTTGTCCTGGACTGTTATCAGAGATGAGAGGGTTTTGGGCTCAGGGCAGCCAGATCTTCTTGTCCTTCCCCCTCTTTTTCTCCTTTTTGCCACTCTATAAATTCTGTTGTTCTGATTCCAGCAGAAGCAGGCATCTGATGTCAGATCTTTCCCTCTGATGTTAGAAATATGTCATTATCATGGAACAAGAGGTGCGACACAATTTTATGGGATTGCACAGCTAACAGAATAGCAGCTTAGACCTTACGACTTTTGGTTTAAATATGGATGCAAAGAATGCTCACAAACTGTTGAATCCTTTAAAGTAAAAAATTCTTGAAATAATCCAAAGCCATGGTCAACCACCATGATATTTTTCACATGTTCAGTCTTTTAAAAATTGTTGGTTGTTTCCATAAAATTTATTATCTTCTGGGGGTAAGTTTTTAGACCTTACCTACAGGGGAAGCCATAGGCATATTGGGAATTGTTTTCAAACATATGAATAGTTAGGCAACATTCACAAAAAAATAATAAACAAAATGCCTTGGGTATTGTTTCTTCCCATATGGTGTACTAGCTGCTAAAATATCTTACAAACATGAAAGGGTGTGATTTTCTATATTCAGAGCGAAGTATGGAGTACAGAGGTCATTCCAAATTCAGCTCAGTTTTGGAGTCAGAGGAAGTGGTTCAGCAGTGTGTGTGTGGGAGTCTGAAGTAAAGGGATCTTTAGCCAAAAAAAATTCTTGGTGTAATTATATTATTTAACATGGTAATTAGCATCACTGTTGCCAGTAGAACGAATCAAGAAAACAAAAGTTGAACAGGCAGCAGCTTTATACACAGAAAATAACTGAAGTACTTTGTCTTGGTGCAGAATAATTTCCCTCTTTCAAATGCTTAAGCATATCTGTTAATTTTTAAAAAATCATAGCCCACTGAAACCACAGGGATAGACTTAAGGTGCATCTACACTGCAGAATTAATGCAGTTTGATACTACTTTAACTGCTGTGGCTCAATGAATTGGAATATTGGGAGTTGTGGCTTTACAAAGTCTTGAGCATTCTCTGCAAAAGAGGGCTGCTCCCTCACTAGACTACATCTCCCATGATTCCATAGCATTGAGTCATAGCAATTAAAGTGGTGTCAAACTGAATGAATTCTACAGTGTGGATACAGCATAAATCAGCCTGCTACTCTCTCTGTGGTGGCAAACTAAAACTCTTTGCCAGGATTGAGCTAAGATTCTAGTTCCCACTTGTGATTTATATGAATCCATATATGCATTTTCATCCCTTCTATTTTATCCTCATCAGATTACACACAGAAAACCTAAAGGCAATTAACTACTTTTTCAAAATTTTCAAGTGAGATGGATTTGCTCTATAAAGAATTAGCATCTGGTATATTGGCCTTTTAATCAATCTAAGATTAGGTGTTATCACTCAGTATTATCAAGGATGTTATCACTCAAGGCTTTATTCTTTCATTTTTTGTCTCTCACTCAAGTTCAGGATGTTTTCTATACTGTTGATACACATGCAAGTGCTTGCTCTGTTGGAGGCTTCAAACATCTTGCTCTTGTTTACTTCACTAATTACACCCGCCTCCTCAATTCCCACCCTTAGTTATACAGAGTATGGTCACCAATCTTCCAGACCCTGTACATCAGTCTTTCAGATTCTGCATTTCCATTGTCTCCCCTTCTTCACATAAATCACACTTCCCTCTGCTTTCTCAATGTGGCCCTTTTTGTTAAATCCAGACCATCGATCTTCTATTTTTCTGTTCTGTCAGCAATGGTTCATTTTTTTCCTTTCCTCACAAACCCACTCTTTTCTATTGAGTTAAATCCATGATTGCTATGTTACAATCCAGATTCCCTACTTTTCTCCACCTTTCATTTTTCTCCCTTTTGGAGTTTGGACACTACCCTGTTCACACACACATACACATACTTCACACATACACACAACCACACAAAGCCTCATTTCAAATGCTTGGATAAATACATTAACAGTGCTGGATACATACATATGTTTGTTGTTTAATGGTCAAATGTTTCTCCACTGTATTTAGTTCCAAATATACCCTGCATCCTCCCACCAAGGGATCCAATGCAGCTTACAAAACTGAAAATAGAAGTTGGCTAAAATGCATGTTCCAAAGTTAAAAACCATTTAAACAACAATTATATTAAAAATGGATAGTTAAGAACAGTTTAAATTGCATTACAAAAATATAATTAAAAACAAATAGCATAAAATCACATCATCCCACTGTCAATACTATTTTTCATACGATTTCAAAATTAGGCAGAATTTGACCTAAATAAGAATGTCTTAAGCTACTGGCAGTAAGAGAAACGGGGAGCCTAATTGTACCTCTCAGGAAATGAGAAGGCTCTCTTCCATGTACTAACCAACTGTATCTGTGAAGGTGGTGGGATCAAGAAAAAGCTCCCCCAAGATCTTAGAACTCTAGATAGAGTGTTTGAGATAGTTTGGACTCAAGCTATCCAGGACTTCAACAGTCAAAACCAGCACTTTGACTTCCTCCTAGAAATGGAAATATCACCTAACTCCTTCATTGGGTACCATTACTTATATCTTAATTTCCAGGTCAATGTAGGTATTAATTACATAGTCTTGTCTTTCTCTTATGTTTCTATTTCCTTTTGCGTCTCTGTTTCCTTTTCAGGGGGGCACTATCTAGCAAACGTATTTTCTCACTAATTGAGTAGCTATTGAGAAGTGATGAACATTTCCAGTTCGCTAACAAGGATTCGAATTTGAAAAAGTCCCAGAATAGCCTCATCATCCTATCTGGGGGATTATGAGAGTTATAGTCCGATATGGAGACTTTCCCAAGAGCCATATATACTGCCTTCCTAGAATTGGCTGTCGTCATCGTCCCCGCCCCACACACATATACACACACTCCCCCAGATGCACTGGAAATTGAAAGGAGTTGTAGTGCATACCAAAGTTCAGAAAGTTGGCTAGTGTGTACATAGTTTCACAGTGCACTGTCTTTGGGGCAGAGCCTGGATGTTTAGAGAATAAAATGTAGAAGTTTAGAGAGGTGGAGTTTGGTGTAGATGAATAGAGAGGATGGCATATAGTGATTTAAGGGATCAGAGTTCAGATTGCTCAGGATGGAGCATGAAAAAAAGAGACTGAAGCTAACAGCATAATCTTATGCACTGGAAAGAAGTATTTATTTATTTATTTATTTATTTATTTATTTGCATCATTTATATTCCACCCTTTTCACCTCGCAGGGGACTCAGGGCAGATCACAATGCACATATACATGCAAACATTCAATGTCATTTGACATATAACATATAAGACAAATAAGTAAACTTTATTCTATCTCCTCTCCCTGCCAGGCCTTGAAAAGAAGACTAACACTTAGGTAGTTGAGATTACATTCAGAAAATTATAATACCATAGCATTTCAGTGAGATAATAAGAGTTTCTAATGCAGCTCTTTGTTGTTACAGTCTGCCCCATTGACATCAGTGGGTTGCATTCTATCTGTAGAAAATGTTACAATAAGAGAACTCTTAAACACTGATCAATTTTCTTGTGGTGCTTTTGAAATGAAGATTGATACAGTGCAGTGTGACTGTTAGTTATTTGAAAAACTCCCATACAAAGGAGTCTTGAAGGCTAAAGAGATATTGCATTTTTAGTGTTCTGAAAAGTTATTAACAATTAGGCACTAGCTCACTACGATTGTAGTGTGTAAAGTAGATATCCTTGTGTCCAGCTGCAGAAGTAAATCTCATCTTTGTCCATTCTTAGTGCAGATCTTTTGTGCAGTAGATCCCATAGAATACCTAACATTAGCTACTTGGTAGGAGATTCTGAAAGTGATGGAGGTGAAGACAAAATCCCCTTTGTCAATTATTTCTAAAGGTCACAGAGCTAATGACTAGCTGAGAGGTTAATTAGATTCCAAAAGCCTTTTCATGTCAATTAAGATTCTTATCTGTATATCCACAGTAAATAAGCACTTCTCACTATTTCAAGTTGTGAACCTTTGTCCCATTTACCCAGAGTGGACTTGAACGTGTTAGACAACTGTAGATGGAGAAGGTAGAAACATGAGCTTCACAGGAGACTTGCTTTTCTGTTCCTATATTGCTTAATATCTGAAACAGAACATACAGTGCGATATGCAAAGAGTCCCAGAAACATGCATATCTTGAATAGTTTGAAACATAATAATCAAACAAAATGGGCAATGGATGAAATAGACCGCTATCAGTGTATTCGGAAGAACACCATTGGACTGATTAGAGCTGTTCCTCAGGAACTAGATTCTAAACTGTTCACTGTCCTCCAATCGTTGATGTCCCATGTATTATCTGTGACTTTATTGCTTTTATGTAAATGTTGCGTTTTCGCAAATTTTAATCTGTATGTAAACCGCCCTGAGCCTGCTGGAAGGAGCGGTATACAAGATCGAGGAAATAAATAAATAAATAAATAAATAAATAAATAAATAAATTTGAGGACAATTTTTGAAGTGATAGAATATAAAAGCCCTGTGAATCAGATTAAATACTATCTGGTTAAATATTCTGTTTCCAACAGTGACTAACTAATTGACTTTGGGAAGCCAGTATGCACACATAAGGAAAGCATCCCTGTGGATTTAAAACTTGCCATTTATGAACACTGGATAGGAAGTGGGAAAGACCCCAAAGCAAACAAATGTAGTTTTTATATTACAATTAGTGGAATAGGGAATGCAAAAACTGATTTAAGCATTGTTTGTAGAAACAATATAGGACTATGTGTTATGCTTCTAACAGAACAATGGAACATAGGAAGGATCCACCCTTAAAATCTTCTCTGGGAGAGGGGTATTGGATGGGCTCTGGAGCATTTTATTGTTGGCCTTCACCCAGAAGTATTTTTAAATGTCCTAATATTCTGAGTTTCCATTGAAATAAACTAGAAAAAATGCTGTACCAGATCAAGAGTTTTATGAATTTAAAAGGTATCAAACCAAGTGGTAATGCAAAACAATTCCAAATCAATAAGGGGATTGTCTCCCATTCTTCATTCTCTCCAGTGTGCCCTTTATATCAACAGATACAACATTCTACTGCTTTTTTTTTTTTTTTTTAAACCAAATTTATTCAAAACCTTGGTTTTGCCATTGTACATAAGGGACACGACTTGTATGCCATAATGGGACTTGAGTATCTAAAGATTTTGGTATCCACAAGGGGGCTTGGAACTAAACTTCAGCAGATAGCAGGGACCCACTGTATGCATTTGTTGATGTAACACTTTGTTGTAGCCCTTTTAAAGAAACTGATTTCATTGAAATCAATGAGCCTTTGTTTCAAAGTATATTTATAGCAGAGGACAGGACCCTCAGGCCAAGAAGCTGAATTTGAGCCTTCTGAGGGCCCCAAATGGCTCATTGCATTCCTATTCTAAGGCTCAAGCACTTTAAGCTAAGATACACCGCATTTTGGGACTACCATTTTGCTTTTGGCATGGCTTCCCACTCCAGTGCAACTGTCTAGAACTTCAATGAAATCAAATTCAGGTCCAAACTTAAAGAGGCTCTTCCCTCTTATGTTTTGGAAGTTTGTTCCGGAGACTTCAGTGCAAATTACATATGAATGCAAAGTTGTTGTTTTTTTTAATGCAACTTACTGATTCATTAACTGTGAAATACAAATATATGGTAGATTATATATTGTGTCCATGAAAATGGACAACAAATCCCTATTTTAATTCAGATGTTCTAGAGTGGCTGATTTCTATCCTTAAAATAGGTTCAGCACTTTTGGTAGCTCCTTTAAAGTTTGGACTAAAACCCAGAGCTAAAACCCTTCCTAAGTGAAACCCACTGTTTCACTGAGGAAGGGACCCATCCATCTCCATTGCTTTCAGTTCACTGAGTCAAAACTAAATTTTCAGCTGTCTAGTTGGCATCTCCAACCACTGTAAAAAAAAAAAAGCAGTTTTGGAATGCAGCCAATGTTGATTGAGCACATTTAATTTTCTCTGAAGTGTTACTGGTTTGGTTTTAAGCATGCTAATAAAGTACGGAGCAAACTGGGAGTACTTCTCAGTGGGTTGCATAAGCTTTGAAGAGGAGTAAGTCTGGTCAACTAGTTATGAAATCACTGTAGAATATGGCCTGAGGCAGTGTGCAATGAAAGTGGAGAACATGTGGCCCTGCCTATGTGGTCTGACTGCATCTCCCTTCATCCCTAGCCAACTTATCCAAAGGTCAGGAATGATGGTATGATGGCAGTAGCATTCCAACAGTATCTAGCAGTCTAACAATAGCTACACCTTCCCTGGTGCATGGAAAACCTTACTGTTAACTAAGGGACACTCCCTAATATAATAGAATATTCATATGTACATTCAATAGAGGTACAATCTGTGTATATGTGTGCAGACATTGATGATATATTCATTTGTATCAAGATTCATAGACATGATTTATGCATATATTATCCAATTTGCTGATCTGTACACATCAGCAACCTCTGTCCACATGTACACAAAGATGATGATGATTAATATCCCACTTTTTCCCTCCACAAAGGGGGCTGAAAGCAGCTTATATAAAAAGCATTTCAGAACAATTCAAAATTCAAAAATATACACACATTAAAATAGAATTAAACATACATTATATTAATTCAAAATTAACCATTAAAATCCTTAGAATATGATGGCCATGGATAAATATGTGAAATGGTGTCATAAGGAAGAGGGAGCAGGCATGTTTTCTGCTGCCCTAGAAACTAGGGCTTGGAGCAATGGGTTCAAATTACAGGAAAGGAGATTCCACCTGAACATTAGGAAGAACTTCCTGATAGTGGGAGGTATTCAACAGTGGAACTCTCTGTCTCAGAATGTGGTAGAGGCTCCTTGGAAGTTTTTTAACTAGTGGTTCTTAATCTGTGGGCCGCAATAACACCAGTGGACCACAAGGATGAAAATCTGCTTCGCAAGCCTCTTTCCTCTGTATTTATTTTATTGCATTTCCGATCCTTTTGTGTCACCTGTCACTCCTTCCCTGTCGCTGACCAGCCCCACCCCTTGGATGGATCACATCAGCTCTAGACTATTACATATGATTTTCTGTGGGCGAGTAAATGGTGACTACTGGATGGCATATGTTCTGTATCAGAACTAGAGCTGATGTGGCCTATCCAATGCAGTTTTCTGAATCAGCATCCCAAATAAACAAACTAAATATAAAGTTGACCAAAACCCGATTCGTAACCCTTTTGATACTAATGTTGGAGAGTGGTCCCTGGTCAAAGTGGGCCCTGGTCAAAGTGGTCCTTAGTTTTTTTAAAAAAAGGTTGGGAACCATTGTTTTAAACAGATGCTGAATGGTCATCTGTCAGGAGTACTTTGATTGTGTTTTTCCTGCATGGAAGGGGGTTGGACTTGATGTCCCATGTGATCTCTTCCAACTATTATTCTATGATTCTATGTAATTAAAACGTATTCAAAGTGAGAAACACAGCACCGCATGACTTGATCTTTAAAAGCTTCTTCTTTTAACGCCTTCTTGAATAAAGAAATTTGAGCCTGCCTCCAGAAAGTCAGCAGGGAAGGGGTTATATCAGGCACAGATTATGCCAGTGTGAAAACCCTTAAAACTGTATGGTTAAATAACAAGATAGGGCGAAGGAAAGAGACTGGAAGTAGCACCCCCTCCCTCCCTATTTTAATGAAAGGAGAACTATTTTTAGAGCTTAGGAAAGTTATTTTTGGGAATGGCAGCTTCCAGAATTCCACATGATAAGTGGTCATGCTGCTAAGGAACTCTGAGAGTTGTCATTAAAAAAGAAAACCTCCTAATCTCTGTCATCTTCCTATTATGTGACAGGTCCACCGTCAATTCTGCTGACCTTTCTGTTCATGGTAACCACCACTGTTACGTTACATTATGTTTGACGAGACCAAAAATGTGTGCAGAAAGTGAGTGCTAAAAAACAAGCTCGCAACGAAGTGCTTCAAAACTGGCACACTGTATGGTTTTAATATAAAAAGGAGGTCTTTTGAGTTTGCATTGTGGACTGTGTGTTCTTCACAGATAAGTGTTTCTTCAGGGAGGCATAAGATGTCTGGCTCAGAAGCTGGAGGAGGGGAATCTTACATATCTATGTAACATTTCTTAGAACCTAATGGCTCTGCTGTTGTGTTCTGTTTTCCTCCTCACTCCCTCCTAATCTAACCATTGGATAAGCTTCCTTGTTTTTGCAGTCCCCTGTTTCACATAGTAACAGCTTGTTGTGTTTTGGTCTGTTTGCCAGAGGCTAGGTTTATTTTTAAATCCTTGAACTTTTGCATTTTTCCCTTTTCTTTTTTTCCAAGATTGGAAGCAGCTGAAATGCCTAGAGTTACAGGTTGAAAAGCTTATTTTACAATATGAACAAGGCAGCAGCGTCCTTTTCCCGGTCCCCCTTTTGTGCTGCTGCTTCTTTTCTTTTTTCTTTAAAAAAATTTTTCCCTAACAAATGTCTCTAACTGGTAGTTGCCTAAAAATAGAAAACCACCTAACTAAAAATAGCTTGGCTCTCAGTCTTGCCAAGGAAAATGGAGAGGAATGGGCGTGGACTGGGAGGCTGAGTAATCCGGTTCTATTCATTCAGAGATGCCTTTGAGAATGCAGCCGATGATAAAATGCCCTCCAAGAGCGGGGAAAGGAGGGGGGCCCACAGGCCTCACTTGCTCTCTTCAGACTCCTAGGTGCCAATAAACATTTTCGCCCAAGGATATATTTTTTTCCCCTCAAAGTCGTAAACATTTTATGAAAGACAAGGCTTTGTTTCACAGGAGCTGACTTGCTGTCAAAAATAGCTGCCTTTTCCTAAAGGCTTCCTCCTTCTCCCTCCAGCCTTTCTCCTACTTTCCACAAGGTTTTAAAACTACCCCCTTCACTCTAACTCTTTAGATACATACTGGAAGTTTGTCCGATGAAGATACAACCTAACATTTTGCAAATCTAATAACAGATTGACTGTAGACTTGTTCAGGCCCTGCTTTCAGCACTCACCCAACTAAGAAATGACATTTCTTTCGAGTTGTAAAACCGTTGCCCTGACTTGCTAAATTAACTCTTACATGGTCTGGGATATGATTGCGGATTGCGTGGTTTTATAGTTGATCGTACTGTTTTATAATGTTTTGATGTACTTAATTTTGATTTTAATTTTAATGTATTTTAGGTGTATATTGCTGCTAAAGCATTGAATTATTGCCTCTCTGTAAGCTGCCTTAAGTCCCTCCAGGGTAGAGAAAAGCAGACTATAAATATAGTAAATAAATAAATATATTTCTATATTTCTAGTCCCAAATTTGAAACACTGTGCTTCCATGTGGTCATGAAGAGTCAGAAGCGACTGAACGAATAAACAACAACCAAAAAATACCTTCTACATTGTAGATTTAAAGCAGGTTGACACCACTTTAATGGTCATGTCTCAATGCAGTGGAATCCTGGGAATTGTCATTTGCCAAGACATCAGCACTCCTTGGCCCCATCTACACTGCCATTATAATGCAGATTGAATTGCATTATACATATCTGTCCAAACGTATCTCTCCTTATGAACCACCTAGAAATTTAAGATCTTCTGGGGAGGCCCTGTTCTCGGTCCTGCCATCTTCACAGGTACAGCTGGTAGGGACAAAAGACAGGGCCTTCTCAGCGGTGGCCCCTTGGCTATCGAATTCCCTCCCCAGGGACATTAGATCAGCCCCCATCCTCTTAACTTTCCATTAAAAAGTAAAAACCTGGTTATTTGAGCAGGCATTTCCAAACGCAGTGTAGCGATGACCTCTGATCTTGGAATGGTTGGACAACGCGATTGGACAATGATTTGGTAATGAAGTGCAGAGGTAATGATTTGGTAATGAAGTGGTTTTATAATGTTTTTATTGATGTTTAATATGTATGTGATTTTTAAAAAATTATGTTGGGTGTTTTATCTGCTTTTATATTGTAATGGGAATTGAATAGTGCCGCTTGTAAACCACTATGAGTCGCCCTCGGGCTGAGAATGGCAGTATACAAATGTGAAAATAAATAAATAAACTGGATTATGTGGTAGTGTACACTCAATGTATATACACTCAATGTAGTTCAGTCTGCATTATATGAGTTTACCCTGACCATATAATCCAAATCAAGATGCATGATGAAAGAACGTGTAAAACAACTCCAGGATTCAATATTGACCCGTGGTATCAAACTGCATTAATTCTGCAGTGTAGATGAACCCTGGGTCTGAGGAATCTTTTTATAGAATAGCATAAAATGAAGGATAGCAACCCATACCTCCAACACTGTTTCTCTTGTACTTTAGAATAAAAGTTATGACTTTAATTTTCAAAGAACATTAGGCAGCCCAGTTACATAGCATCTGGGTAAGTCTTATTGAAGCAATCTCGCATCCTAATCACATTTTGTTGGGGGTTTTTTAAATCCTGAAAAAAACCTAGCACATGTGTGGGAAAGCTGTCTGTTTCAAAACACCTTGGTTGATTTATTTCACTTCTGATAACAAAAAAGTCAATATGATATTGATGCACAGAGTGTTGAAGACACATTAATCAATAAACCATGTTTTGAGGATGGATTGAAGGAGGGGACTTATGTTCAGGTTTATCGATGACATGTTGTTATACAGGGTAAGTTCAAACAGTTGTGCTGAAACATCTGCTTTTTTGGACTTATTTTTAATCAAATAAAGAAGTATATAAACTGGGTGTGTAGAAAAGTCAGCAGAGTTCGGGAGGTTACTTTACCCACTATATTGTTATATCCAGTTCCTGTGTAATGCTGCTAGTGATAAGACCTGGACAAGAAAGGACAAAAATGGATGAGAGAGGACTTAAATCACCCCAGAAGAATCAGAGGCCTTGTATTTCCCCCCATTAACTCTTCTGGTCTCCTTCCTTCTTAGGAGGAATCTTTTCTTATTGCATGCTACAGTCCATTCTCCTAGCAACTGGGTTTTTACATGTGTGTGTCTGTGTCTGATGGAGATAGGCCACAAGTGATCCCTTTATGCAGTAAACAGGGTATGATTGTGTCCGTGTGGTGTATTAGTAATTACTAGGGCTGAATTCCCATATTGTATCTTTACAGCTTCTATGGAAAAATTAGACTCACAGCCCTGGTCAACAGTTTCCAACTAGATAGTGGTCTCCAACAGTTTTAGGAGCAAAGGCATTTTATTTTATTCTTGTTTGTTATTAAGACATTTGTCTTTTGCATGATTAATACCAAGCGTGATTTTTTAATGTGAAACCTTTTTTATACAACTGTTCATTGGCATACTGGTTAAATTATTTGTGGACATGGAAATTAGTAAGATTTATTTTTATTTTTTTAATAAAAAGTAGGAGAATTTTGTGACCCTGAAAGTATTGTTGAACTGCAACTCCATCACTCCCTACCATTAGCTATGTTAGTTAGAGTTTGTGAAAAGAGCAGTTCGATAACATCTGAAGCAGTTCAATAACAATTTTCACCCCTGATTTAGAGTACATATTTGGGGATCTTAAGAAATTTTCCAGAACACATATAAGCTGCATTTGCCCTTCTTGTACAACCATTCCCTTCCTCCACTACTTTTTTGGAAGTATATAATTCATATTTTAGGGCTAATGCCTCTTAGCAGGAACTTTAATTCAGTTATATGAGACATAATAATGTATAAACCTAAAAGAAGTGGACATCCTGAAAGGGAAGGAAAGCTTTGAGTAAACTTGGTTCTTAGAATAAATCTGATATTAAAGACAGTAATCTTAAAACTGTAAAATTCCCACACATACATCTCATACAGTAAGATTTTCTTCATTGCAATAAAACTGGTTTAAATTTATTGAAATCAATAAGATTGCATATTGCAGGGATCAATACAGCAATCAATATGCCTGTATGTATAAGACAGTGAGCTAATAGGTCTTATTTTAAAGTTCTGCTACTTGGGATGGTGCTCCATGAACTTGTGCCAGTGAGCTAATAACTAACAGTTCCTGGCAAATTTCTTGGAAAGAAATAAAAAATGGGTAATGGATTCAAATAAAGTAGCAATTATTTATTATTTATTTATTTGAAACCTTTATATTCCATCCTTCTCACCCCGAAGGGGACTCATGGCAGAGCACAACATATACACAGCAAGCATTCCATGCCGGAACGTAAGGGTTAGATTATGCCATGGAGACAAGGATGATGAACCCCGAAAAAGTCAAGATATAAGTATGGATACATGTATATGAAAAAGATTCACATCTACAGTTGGGCATTGCTTCAATATTTTTCTCTCTCAGTTTGTACTGTTCCATGTAAACAAATAATAATAATAATAATAACTTTATTTTTATATTCTGCCTCCATCTCCCCTAAGGGACTCAGGGTGGCTTACAAAGGGACAATCCCGGAGAGCACAAAGTTTAAAACATAACACATTAAGATAGTATCAAAACAAAACCAAATAAAACATATCACAATAAAACATAAAATCATAAAAACCGTACCATACAGAGCGGTAAAAGGGCTGAGTTCATTCTACCAGTTCAAAACATAAGTTTCTGGTAGTTGTAACCATTCTAAAGAACAGAGAACAGTTGCACATACTTCCTCAGAAACACGGTCCCTTGGATTTTGGCTCAAGGTGCATTTTTTTCATTCTTCAGAAGGTACACCGAGTGCCCTATCAAGGTTTTCTCTGCAAACATAAGGCCTGGTGATTTAAAAGAAGAAAGAGCACTGCCCATAAAACGTGGCCCAAGAAATTCCTCCAATGTGGTCTTTTGTTAATGCAGTAGGAAAGGCCAAAATACTTCACGGTGTTTCTTCAAAGGTAACCTTGATCACCAGTTTCCTTAATTTGTTGCCTTAAATACAGTACTTGTATTATGCTAGCCAACGTTCAAAAGAATGATGGAGAATTTTTCCCTTTCCCCTCAAACACACACACAAGCCCCACTGCACTCTGCACTGGCCCAAAACCTGCTCTGATGGCTTTTGAAAGCACACGGGGTCTATAAGGAGGAAGAACTTTTGCTCATTTCCTAGTTGTACTGCTGTTGTTGGATTTTATCCATTGCAAATAATTTGATCCAGAGTTTCCTTGGTTTTGTTTGTTTTGTATTTGGAGCAAATTTTCAGTTAAACTTCAAATTCTGCTGACTTGTCTTTTTATTACAGTAAACAAATGTTAATTATTTATTTGTGTTCTGTATAATTTGCATCCGTACTTCATGTATTAAGTAGATGCTATTGATTGGACTCCATTTGCCTTCTCAGAGGTCTCTAAATGTAGACAACATGGTTTTCCTAAAGCCTGAAATGAAGAGAGTTACCAACTATACAGTCACATAAAACTCTCAGTTACATTTGCTTTCTTAAGCCTGCTCTTTAATAACCATAAAGTCAAAGACCAATTTTGAATTACATTCACAATAAGCAATTGTACATTATTGTTAATGCTTACATATTAATTGCCTAGTGCTGTTTAAGTATACAACAATGATTTGAAGTGGCATTTTCTAGATGTTTTATTGGCTTAGCAAGTCAGTCTGGTATTTTTCTTAATGCTCAGCAATTAATGATCAAGTAAATGTACCAGTAAAAGAAGTCCACACAAGTTTATTTTGAATAATTTAATGCCTTTGCAATGGAAGCTGGCATTAAGGGTAAAATCTTTGATGTATTGGATACGCATGCATTATAAAAAGTCTCAAACCTACTTATTTACATCATCCTGTGCAATCTATAGACAACTATAATTACATTTTATAGAGCCCTATTATATATATTAAAAAGTGCATGCACTTTACTTTAGGGTTGTTAAAGCATAGGTTTATGTCTTTGATCAAGCATTACAGCTCATAGGTTATTCAAAGGAAGTAAATTATAGAATAGTCAATACAAGTATTTTAAACAACAGTTGCTATACATTGGCTCAAAGGAGATCAAAATCCTGAAAAGAAGTAAATCCTGATGGGCTATATGCATGTGATAGACAGACACAATAGGACCATATGTACAACATGACCAATTTTTAAAGGATATAATGCTGTTTCGAGACCTATAATTGAGGAGCTTGATATAGGTTATTACATGGCATTTATGTTTTCAATCTATCAGCAAAATGGCAGAAATAAGCTTCATATTCTGCTCAGTGGATTTTAAGTATATGTGTTTACTAAGGAACTTTTTTAAAGTGGTATTTAAAACTGACATGGATTCTTAAAAGATATAGTTACTAAAACACACCTAGCAAAAAGAACCCCTCCCAGCTCACCCTGCAAGGATTTTTACTGCCATTTGTGGATTTATTTTATGTGGTATCTTTGGTTTCCTTTCCTTCTGCTGAGTTGGAGGGTGTGTGTGTTTTACATTAGAAGGCCCTTTGATTTCATAAAGCAGGGAAAAAATCATGCCATGGGAAGCCCCTGTCTAGGCCTTCCACTATTGTAAACACTATGCAAACCCCATAAGACTAAGCATTTCTGTTGCTCTGGTTTGTTCCTGGAGTTCTGTGTATATCTAGTGCATAGCTACCATAGAGCATGTCTAGGTCACAAAGGCTGCAGAAAATGCTGATGAACATATTATTTTAGCTGGCAATCTCAAGAATTGCATCTTTTTATCCAAATCAGGGGTAGACAATTTGTTTTCCTTCAGATGTTGTTGGACTTTGGCATTTCCTCAGCTATTCTATGTATTGTCGAAGGCTTTCATGGTTGGAATTACTGGGTTGTTGTAGGTTTTTCAGGCTGTATGGCCCAAAAACCCTACAACAACCCACTATTCTGTCTGATGGAAGCCCAGAAACATCAGAAGGATCACAAGGTAGAATTCAGTGAATAGCAGGCATTTCCAGAGCAGATCTCACTGCTAAACAGTATTTGCATAAGTGCTTATGACTTTCCTCACACCAATTTAGAACCTGATTCATATTGCTGTGTATAGTGGCGTGCTTTTTCACTATTCCTAAAATGACCATTCACCATTTTGGGGTTCTCTCACATCTAAATTCCTATGTAGGGATATTTCTGTTTGGGGAATAGTATGAAACCCATCTATTTGATGGTTTGGTTCTAGACCAAGTCACATTGAAGTATTCCATTCAATGGCATTTAAGTTAGTTATCCTGGGAACTTTATCATCGACTTGGCAGGAGGGGGGTTGCTTTAAATTTGAAAAACCCAGAAACCAACCCATTGTCTCAAATGACAATTGCATTTGTAAATTTGGCTGTGAGTATTGTAATATGATAATTCTCCTAAATAAATTGTATTTGTTAATTTTTATTTATTTATTTATTTATTAAAAAGCAAATTTAATTCTGGTTTTTTTTAAATTGGGAAAGCAAGAGAAGGACATAAGTGCACTTGACAGGAACAACCAAAATAAGAGGATGCTAAGTGAGAAACTGAGTGGGGAAGAAGCCCAAGTTGTCAGAAAGCTGAAAAATGGGGACTTCAAGAGGCTGGGTGGCTCACGGCCAAGTTAGCCTAGTTTGAACACAATGGATATGATAGAAAGAGAGGGAGGAAGCAGATGGGTAAGGAACAGTAAGACAAGGTGGAATTTGGCGGGATGTATGAGCCAATGAGGAATGGGAATTTATTGGCAGAACACTCAAAAAGAGTTATGCAATTTTGCCTTTGAAAGATTTTTTACAGGATAAGCAAGTTGGTATTTGGACATGGAGCTTAGAAACCTTTTTTTTTTAGCCATGAATTCAGTTTTTAAAAAGCTTTAGCTCTCTGTCTTTCCAAAAAAATACCAACTTTTTGGGGCTATATCAACAGACTTTCACTATTAATCTCAAAACGAGCAACCACATATATACATCAAAATGCTAATCTCCTAGTTGCTCAAATACCAGCTCCCACCAGAACCAGAACCAGCCAGCGCTTACAATGCCGCATGTGCCTTGCATGTTGCACAGAACTCATCCTTGAGAACTCATCTATTTATTTTCTGAAATTTATCTGATTTCTCTCTCCTCTCCAAATGTATTTCTCTCTCCTCTCCAGATGTCTTCATTTATAGCTTATAAAATGCTGTCAGGTATATATGGTTTCACCTAATTGTCTTCGTTAGCAACGCCCTTGAACTGCCAGCCCCCCGTAGATAACAAGATTTAACAGTGTTTGACTAAGCTACAGCTTCATGAATGAATAGTATTGAAGTAAAAGCAGCTGAGTAAGTTGCCCGTAAACATCAGGGCTGTGGAGCCATTTCTTTTGCCACCAGTAACAACTTAAACAGTATTTCAGAGCTTTTTTATGACCTGTATAATGCTTATTTTTTACTTAAGTTCAATTAGAGTCTTGAAGATGTTTGTTCCCCCGCACACTCTTACTGGATATAGTTTTGCATGGCAATAGCCTTCGGAGCCAGATCACCTCTTTACATTACTGGAGATCTGATTCTTCTGGTCCCTTTTTACAACACAGAAGCAGCAGTGAAGGAGAAGCAGGTTGGTGCTGCTTCTACAGCCAAAGCACCTACCATTTAGACCAGTGGGTCCCAACCTGTGGGCCGCAGGTCTAAAAATCGGGTCCATGGCTCTAGATTATTAAATATGGTTTTCTGTGGGCGAGCAGATGGCAACTACTGGATGGCATATGTTCTGTATCCAAAACTAGAGCTGATGTAGTCTATCCAATGCACTTTTCAGAATCAGCACCCCAAATAACCAAACCAAATCTAAAGTTGACCAAAAACCAATTCATAATGCTTTTGGTACTAATAACGGAGAGTGGCCCCTGGTGGTCAAAAAAGGCTGGGAACCACTGATTTTAGACCATTTAGTCAATTCCCCTATGCCAGTGCTCCCCAGGATATCTGATATTAGGAACTGGTTGTTATTCTTCCCTAGTGTACCGTGGCATGTCACCATATTTATGTTCCATTACTACAGCTTCATTCATTCCTGAAAATAATTACCTGGGACCTGCAGCTGAGGGACCATGCCAAGAAGGCCGTGGAAGTCTTCATACAATCAAAACTTTACAAGGGAGGTGTTGGATAATTTCAAAAGAGCAAAAGCATTTAAAAATGTAAAACAGCAACAACAGCAGTAGCAGAAGTTTAACAAATCAGCAGCTTTCTGAGTATATCAGTAGAGCAAATGAGTTTCAGTAATACAGGAGTCGAGTCAGGCTTTAAAAGTTACAAAATCCTTTGTTCAAAGAACTACATTACTATATAGGAAAGTTAGGGCCTTGTTATCTAACTATTTAACTCTCTGAAGCAGACATCTTGTCTTGCTCCATGTTCACAGGAGAAAAACAAAATGGAAGACTCAGGGGCTTGCCATGTGGCTCAATACTTTAAATAAAAGGGGGGGGGGGTGTCTGAGAAGTATCAGTCAAACAAACAGGAGAGAAAGAGACTGACAAAGAGGGTAATGGGAGAAAAGCTTTCCCTGCCAGCTAACTCAGGGCAGTTCCAGAAAGGCCATTATCACAGGACCATCCGCATTTTTAAAATGCTGGTGTTCCTGGGGGTCTGTTCACACACACCCCAGAAAGTGTGCGCTTTCTGCGGTGGGTGTCCAGATGCTCTTGTGGGACTGGCCTGCGAGAACATCTGGAAGCCCTATCCCCTCCCCCAAAACCACCAACCCCCTTTTAAAAGTAAAGAAAACTCGCCCGGCCTTCAGTATAGTGTTGCAGCAGCTCTCCCGGTGCATAGAAATGATGTGCCAGGAGAGCAGGGGGGAGCGATTTTCATTGTCCTGTCCCCTGTCATTTCTATGTGCCGGGAGAGCTGCTGCAACACTGTACTGGAGGCCAGGTAAGTTTTCTTTACTTTTAAAAGGGGGTTGGGGGCTTTGGAGGAGTGGGTGGGTATTCCCACAGTTTTCTGGACTAATTTAGTCTGGAAAACTGTGAGAATGGTGTTTGGACTGCAGTCTAGACACCGGAAATAGTGGGTTTATCCTGCGCCTTCCTAGAAGGCGTGGAATAAACCCACTATCTAATTAATTCACCACAAACTAGGTTTTCCTGGTTTGTGGCTAATTAATTCAGGATTGTCCAGAACGTCATCTGGACAGCCCCCTTTTTATTGCCGAAGTTTCCGCAATAAAGGGGCTGTCTAGATCCGCCCTCAGATGCCTGCCTGTCTGCTTTTTGAGTGCTATAAACATGTGCAAGATGTGGTTGAGTTCCAACAAGAGGTACATTCCACATCTGTTTATGGCAGTAACACCATCGAAACTATTTTGTAAAGTGTTGTCTGAATGAACAGATTTAAAAGTATTTGTCATCCCTCTTTGAGTAGCACTGTCCTGTGCTATTTTCACAGCCAGAACGGCTCCTTATTCCAGGTTCCTGGTTTCTCCAGGGCACAGAATTTTATCACAAGCTTTGGACACTCATTTTGGAATCCCAGCCATACCTATGTTAATATTTGGTTTATGAGTACATATGGTTTGGAATAGGCAGTTGAGGCAGTATAGGAGAGCTGTATCTTTGCCGTGCAGTTTGTTTATCTCACTTGCTCACAAATAAATTCCTGTAAGGGTTGCAGCTGACTGTGTCAGTCATATCATATCATGGTGAGGATGAAGACTTTAAGCAACACAACGTAACTTAAGGAGCAGGGTGTGTCACTTCTATGACCCTGTGCATTCCTATTCGAAAGGAAGGTCTACTAAAATGATTTAATGCTGATTCAAATGTTGCAGCCTTCACATAGAAACTTACCCAAAGTTGTTTCCGTTTACTATCATTGCACATGGATGGACCCATGATTGATAAACTGACTATCTTTCTAGAATAACCATCAGGAAAATTGTTGCTGTTCACGTAGAAATTTTCTGAGTTGAGTCATGTATATTATAATATATAACATCAAGGACTCCTACAAGTGGCCTGAGCCACCAAATATGTGCTAGAACAACAACAAAAATTGAACTTAAACAAATTAATAGTGTATCAGTTAATGTTGTTCTTAATATTTATTTGATACTGAACATTTGTTTCTACTGCTTCACATGGAACCCGCCCTTTTCAAAGGGCAAATTTTGTAAATGCTCATCATAAAAGAGTTGAAGCTAACCTCAGCCGTTGCCTTATTACGCAGGGGATGGTATATTTATCCTCTCATGAATATCTTCAATTGTAGATCAATTTCTATTTTCGAAGAGCACCATTAGTTTCATGAACTCCTGTCTCCCCTTCCCTGTGTAAAGAATAACTCATTAGTTATTCCAATGTTATTCCTTTTACAGGGAAGGGGAGACAGTAGTTACTCCAGTGTTAGGAGCCCCCAGTGGCACAATGGGTTTAACCCTTGTGCTGGCAGGACTGCTGACCGAATTGGAATCTGAGGAGTGGGGTGAGCTCCAGTCTGTCCAGCTCCAGCTTCTCATTCTCATGAGAGAAGCTTCCCACAGGATGGTAAAACATCTGGGCATCCCCTGGACAACATCCTTGCAGATGGCCAATTCTCTCACACCAGAAGCAACTTTCAGTTTCTCAAGTCACTCCTGACAGACAGACAGACACACACACACACACAAATAAAATTCCAATGTTGTAGGAGTTTTGTTGTGCTCTTAAAGTTTCTTGGGACTGCCATACTCCTTATGAGCTTTATTTCTGAAAAATTACTTAATGCTAGAAATTAGGACTGCCACTTAAGGCAAATTGCCCACAATCACATACATTTGTGATGCTGATGTGCCAGTTCTTTACAGTTGCATTATAAGAGTATGATTTCAAGCAGCTTAGAATTGCTACATTTTTCTCTCTCTCATGGAACAGATTGATTTTCTTTTTCCTTTGGTTTTTCAACTAGCTGCAAACATGTGCCAGTTAAGCTGATTCTTAACTTCTGTACAGCTGCCCCAAGAGTTCTGAATAACAGTAATGTAATTGTCCAAAATCTTGTTAATTTCACTTGGCAGTGGCTTAACAAAACTGTGGGAGGTAGCAGGGAGTACTGAAGTTGTATTTCTGTAGAACTTGGGAAGCCTGCAGAGCTACAACTTGCATTACCTGCTCAAAACCTTGGCTTGGATCCTATCTTCTTTTCTGTGAATAAGTGACTGTTTGAATTTCCTGGAAGGGCATTTCCCTCCTCCCTTTTTCCCACTGACTCCTTTGCAAGTAAATATCTACTCCTGGAGTTTGGGATTGGAGTAGAAGTGGGTGGGAACCACCTAGCTCTTCAGAGGATGTTGGGCTGCAATGCATACCAAACTAACCTACATAACCAATGGCAAGGAATCTGGAAATAGCTATCCAAGCACATCATGAGGTGTATGTAACTTAGATCCCTGGTGTAGGGGATATATATATATATATATATATATATATATATATATATCCTGCAAGGCAGTGCACATGGGGGCAATTTTAGTGGAGGTTGCTATGGTTTGTTTTCACATAAATAGAGGCAACATCTATATCAGTGGTTCCCAACCTTTTGTTGACCAGGGATCAATTTGACCAGGACCACTTGACTAGGGACTACTCTCCAACATTGGTAACTAAAGGGTTAAGTTCGCCTCGACACTATAAGAGGGTTTTGCGAGACCAGTCATTCTTGTTGCAACAGTGTAGTAACGGTGAGACTGCAGACCATATTTGGTTCTTGCAGACCACTGATGGTCCATGGACCACAGGTTGGGAACCACTGATCTATAGGATTTACGCCATTAACATTTTCATGAGTAAGCTTTCCTCTCAGCACCACTGCATCACAGACACATTTAGTGAGGACACAAATGAGAGCTTTCTCAATAGTTGCTCCTAGGCTGCAAAAGTCCTCCCTACAGGAAATTTAGTTGGCCCCTTAAAACAATGCAAATTACTATTTACAATCTGTAACATATTTTAATATTAACATAGAATTAAACATAGTATTGTTAAAACAAATAGTTAAAATTACCTAAAGCCATTAAGCACTATAAAAATGATTAAAACACTACCCAGCACTCCCTGACTTGTTATTTAAAATGTTCTTTAAAATCCTGCCTGAATAGAAAGGTTTTAGCATGACACCAGAAGTACAAAATGGAGTGGGCCATTCTAGCCTCATGGGGAAGGGAGTTCCAGAGTTGAGGGACAGCCACCAAGAAGGCCTTCTCTTGGATCCCTAAAAACTGAGCTTGGTGGTGGGACTGAGAAAATGATCTCTCCTGAGAATCTTGGGACCCAGGCAGGTTTATACAGGGCAATACAATCTGCCAAATAGCTTGGTTCTGAGCCAAATAGGCATTTATATGTGCCTGGAAACAAATGGACAGCCAGTGGAGTGTTGCAACATGGGAGTTCACTAGCCCACATTCTATGGACAAAGACAAATTAACTTATTTAGTGTATTTAGTGTATATTTTATGTGACAGAATATTTTTTATGAGGCAGTGGTTTTATGTTTTTATGATTGTTGATAATGTGTTTTAAACTGTTTCAATTTTGTGTTTTAATAGAATTGTTTGTTTAATTGTTTTCTATTTTTGTATACATAGTTTATTAGATGTACCATGTTTTAATGAGATGTAATCCTCCCAGGGTCCTATGGGAAGAGAAAGATGGGATATAAATCTAATTTATTATTAAATTACTGAATCAGACCATTAAGCTTCTAGGCAGCAGTGACTTCCTGGATTATTCAAAGACATAATAGTCTGCATCAGTATGCACAGGAGTCTTGTCATGCCTTTGACACTAATTGAGAGAAAGATGTTGGTAGCATAAACCTCTCAGTGTCAAACAGCTACAAGAGGAAAGACAATGTGGATGGAGAGACAAATTTTGCAACAAATTTAGATGCTAACTCTGTCCTCAAATCCACTTAGAAAGGCATCATAGTGTTTTCTCTTATTCGTCCATTAATGTGATATGTGCAATCCTTTGTCAACAATGCCCTACAGCATTCTACATTGTGTGAGCAGGCCAACCTCTCTGAAATGGGCATAAATCGGTCAGTAAGAATGGGAATACACACACAAAAAAACAAGATGCCTAATACTTCTGTCTTCCTGAGCATTCCATCGCAGACCTCAGAAAACCAAAAACCCACAAGAGAAAGATTAGTAAGAGAAACAGAGAAATGGGTATATATCTACAAACTCCAGTTCACTGACACTGGGTAGAAGAGAGATAATGGTTTCCTGGCATGTTGCACATATTATACCACTATTTAACACTCCACCCTCATGAGGGCTCTCTTGGCCAGTTTGTCTGGCTTCCAGACAACATCACATCATGTTTAAGGCAACATCCTTTCTTCTGTCTTTGCCCCCCATTGATCAACATTAAAACTGAACTTGTCACCATATCCACACATTTTGCATTTCTATTGCTACACATACAAACAACCTATAAAGGTCTATTCCTAGGCACTTCACTCCGTGTTTCTGATAAAATAGGCTTAAGTCTTTGAAAGTTTGTGCTACCAATTTCTTTTTCTTGACTTCATCAGAGTCAAAGGTATTGCAAGGTCCCTTTGTCATTTTGTTTTCTGGATTGCTGTTGTTACTGTTAAATTAATTTACAGTCTCTCTCTTGAGATACCCAATGCAGTTTATAGACAAAAGTATTAAAATATATGGGTACATATAATGGAAATTAAGAAGTTACAGCTTTGGACCATCCACTCCCAGCAAGATCGGCAGAGCTTTTAGGGCCGGGGAGATAGCAGGGCCAGGGAGACAGCACAGTGGTAACACAGCTGTGCTTGCAACCTGAAAGTTGCTAGTTCGATTCCCTGAGCTGGCTTGGACAACCAGCTATTGCAGCCCTGTCCTTCTGCTCACCCAGCAGTTCGAAAGCAGCCCAGCTGTGAGTAGATAAAACCAGGAACCGCGAAGCGGGGAAGATTTTTACAGAGGGACTTTACAACACCTGAAATTTGGTTGTCCGGAAGGTGGAATGCGGAACAGAAGCTCCCGTCATGAGGATGGAACAACAGCACCCCCTTGTGACGTAATGACACAATGACATAACAACAATGACATAATGGAGCAATTCACATCCAGGGACGCACACCCTACGAGGCAGCCAGGAAGAAGGAATCTTCTAAAATTTCACTGTGTACTGTGTACTGTCATTTGTATGTCTTCCGACAGGGACTGTCTGTCGTATGTGTAATGTAATCCGCACTGAGTCCCCTTCGGGGTGCAAAGAGCGGAATATAAATAAACAGTTATTATTATTATTTTAGCTAGAGGATGTGGACAATCCAGAGGCTAGCCTCAAGATGTAATGGGAACATTGAATCATGGGGACAATGCCATTTATATATGTGCTTAGATATCGTGCAAAAAAAACCCCAACAGGCTCTCTCTCTCTCTCTCTCTCTCTCTCTCTCTATATATATATATATATATATATCTACAGTATATATAGCCTGTTGGGTTTTTTGCATGATATCTAAGCACTGCCAGACAGAGACCCATATTGATCTTGCAAAGCTAGAAGTTCAACAGTTTGGGCGCAAGAATTGAGAAGGTCTTCTCTTTTATGGCACCACTAGCTGAAGAGTCAGAAATAGCCTCCCTCTGTGAGCCATGAAAGCAAACAGTTTCATGATGGAAGAGATAGACCTTTAAGTATATGTGCTAAATAATTTTCATGACAATAACCAGTACTTCAAACTGTTCCCAGAAACATCAGAAGTTGACACAGATATATAGTAGTATGTTTATGTGTTACAGAACTCTAACCCTGTTACATTATCTTCTTTCAGTACAGGTGTCAGGGATGATATTGCTGTACTATAGAATGTATATTTCTAGATGTGTTCTGCCTGTAAGCCATATGTAGGTTTTCTATATGGTCCCTGAAGGAGGTATTTAACTGGAAGATGTTAAATAAGATTACATTGTTGTTGCAAGGATATAAATCCCACCTATTCCTGATGTGCAGTTCTCTCTCTCTCTCTCTCTCTCTCTCTCTCTCTCTCTCTCTCTCTCTCTCCCCTCTGCCCATCTCTACCATAATACACATTTAATTGAAAATTATAAATGTTTCAATTTGCAATATTTGGATTTTGACTTCAGCTCTCTTCTGGGAATTTCTCTGTGGAGCAGACGCATTGTAAACTAAAGACATTCTAATGAGCAAATAAAATGCCTACAGCTGTTAATGGCTGTTTAAAGACGAGGCTTGTGATCTTACGTACAGATTTTCTTATAAGTGCTCAGATCGTATTAGATATATTCATGGCAGTAAAAGAGTTTCGCAATTTACTGGAACGGTTTCCACAGCTTAATTTACTGGTGAAAATCTCTGAAAAAGCAAAGAGAAAGTCAATTGTATCTCTGAGGTGCAAAGTGCATATTACAAGCAAACACATGTAAGAGATTTTTCTTTTTTTTCTTTCTAACATAAGCAGTCACATTTTTGCAGTGGGGAAATTTGGAACAAAGAATGGTTCTTATTCCTAATATCCAGATATGTAGTGGGGTGGTATAAATTTTTAAAGGTCTGTCAAAGAAAGGCCAGGTGCTGCTAAAAGTAGGTTTAGCATCACAATCAGTGGCATGATCTCTGCTGAGTCAGCCCTGCAGTTTCTACCTTAGGGCTACCTCTGAAAACATAGCCATTTTGCTAAAATGGAGAACTACAATGCTGGTCACTTAGGATTCTGCAGCTTGTTACACAAGAATGACTGTATTGGTTCCAAAGCAAAAAGTCTCAGGCAAAAAAAAAGTCTAACTCCAGTAATTATATTCTGCCGTTGAGTTTCTACTGGCTGCATCACACATCATTTCCTTCCCTAAAAATAGTTACTGGCAAAGGATAATTCTGATGTTTCCACCCAAGAGGTGGCCACAGTCTGAGAGAGCAAAATAAGCTCAGAAACATGGTGCAGTACTTTAGATATATGCTCTTGCAAAATAGACCACATTGTTGTTTTTACTTGTAAGCTTAAGAACCTTAGTTCTTATTAGGGATATAAACAATAACCTAATTTTTTAATTAAAAAAACCACCCACCAATAAAACATCACTATTCAGTTCTATATGTTTGAAGGCATTGAGTACAGGCAGTCCCCAAGTTACAAATATCCGACTTACAAATGACTCATAGTTAAGAACAGGGGTAAAACAACAGGAAGCAAGTGAAACCTACCCCTTAGAAGATGAATTCCCTCCTAAAAGCATTATAATGGAGAAAAGATGTCTGCACCGAAGCTTTATCACCAATTCCTTGTTTCCACAACAAGCCGATTTTTTCAAAATTCAATTATCACAGAGACAGAAAATGTGGTGAAATCTTCTGAACAGGGTCATAGACAGGAAAACAAACACTACAAGGGTGTTAACCCTTCCCTATGCTATTCAAAACACACACACACACACACACACATGGAGTTACACCTTTAAAATATACCTGTTCTGACTTACATACAAATTCAACAGCTTGTCCATAACTTGGGGGCTGCCTGTAAAGGTATTCCTACTGGCTAATATACAACTTTTTAAAATTTACCATAGCTATAGTTTTCAATTAGCAAACTATCGGAGCCAAATGTTCATATTTTTAATATATTTGCTATTTTACTTTTCTCTTTGGCTTCTTGCAAACCCAGTGCTAAGTAGTCGGTAAAATGTACACTTACTACAGTCTGGCTACTGCATTTTGGACTAGTTGAAACTTCCTAACATATCTCATTGGGCTTAGATAGAGTGGGGTAAAAATATGGTAAATAAATACATAATTTTTCAAGAACCGGCTCTTGTAGAACACATTACAGTAGTCTAATTGGTAAGCAATTAAAGCATAAACACCTATGGATAGATTTTCTTTCCCAGATGACTTGCCAGTTGAAACTGAACAAATGTATTCCTGGTCCTAAGGAGCAGGTTTAGGTCCAAGAATACCCCAAATTACAAATATTATCTTTCAAAGCAGCTTTACCCAGAACAAATTGTAACTCCAGCCCCGATTTAAGTTTCCTACTTAACAACAAAGCTTATCTTGTCTGAGGGAAGCCTCAGTTTATTCACTCACATACAATCTTTAACTTCATCTAAACCATGAGTTATGACTTCCACTCCCTCCTTGGCATCACCTGTCAAAGGGTGAGATAAACCTGGATGCCATTAGCAGACAGATGATACCAAGCCCCAAAAACTGAACGTTCTTCCCCAGCAGCTTCAAAGCAAGATCCCACAGGCTAATGTCCAGAAGACTGAACAACAGTTCACCAGCACCATCTTCTGGGAATATTGCCCCCAAGTCCCATATCAACCAATGATTCAGAAGTATATCATAGTTACATCAAATGCTGCAGAGAGGTCCAGTCTGTGGTGTAGGTAAACCCTTAAGGCTCTTTCCATCACATGACCAGATTCTCATATAACCAGGTCATGCATCCCATCCATGAGGTTTTGCTACTGCTACCTTCCCTTAAAGATGGATGGGGAACTGATCAATTATTATCTAAGCTAGAAAGATAAAGTGAAGGTCTTTTCAACAATAAACTAATAGAGGTGCTGGTACAGAGCCCTCTTTCAAACAATTTATAATTAGCTAGATCTCCTCTGGCAACTGTTCAGCCAGAATGGACAGAAAAGTATTTTATTTCACTTTTTCAGACAATATTGAACATATTGAAATTCATCCATCAAAACTGAACAACCATGTGCCCCAGATACTTCTCCTGGCTCTACTTCCAATGTCCAATCCAAGTCAAAATTAATCTGAATGATTTTTGACACAAATATTTGGTAAATTCATCACAGTGTATTTCTGAAATCTTTTGCTCAGAAGTCTTAGGCATAGAATATACTAGCATATTGAATGCACAAAGCAAAAATGCTAGACAAGATTGCACCTATGTAATAGGGGCAACAAAGAGTTATTGTCCTCTTTGTTGGTCTAAAGTATAGTATGTACAGTATTTGATCAGATTCATACAGAGCTTTTCTTTGTTTTTGTCTTCACCAGACATGGGCAAACTTCCTATCTTTGGGACCGCATGATCGGCCAGAGCAGGCTGGGAGGGTGGGGATTCTCCCTAACCCCCCCGCCCTTTCTTCCCCTTCATCTTCTCTTTCCATGGCAGAAAGTGAAGGAAAGACAGGAAACATTTGGTTTTTCAAAAGGGTTGACCTTGATCAGGATGAGATAGTGGGCAGGAGAGAAAAAGTGTGTCCATGAGTCCCCATATTGCCTACTCCTGATATAGAATCCTTGAATCCTAGAGCTGGAAGAGACCCCCAAAAGCCATCCAGTTCAACCACACCATACATGAAATCACAATCAAAGCACTCCTGATTGACAACCTCTGTGGAAAAGCCTCCAGAGCAGGAGACTCCACCAAAATTCCAGGCAGCCTATGCCACTCTCCAACAGCTCTTATTCTCAGGAAGTTCTTCCTAATCTTTTCAGTCAAATCTCTTTTTCTGCCATTTGAACCCATTGGTCCCTTGTGCCTTAGTCTCTGGAACTGCAGAAAGTTTTCCCCCTCTTCCTCCTCAATGGGACATTCTTTTACATCTGTCTACTTCTTCTCCCAGCTAAACATCCCCCAGGAGGAAGGAAAAGAGATGGATGGAAGGAAGGATGAAAGGGGAGGGAGGGAAGGAGGGAGGGAGGGAGGAAAAAAGAAAAGGAATGAAAGAGAAAATGGAAGAAAAAAGAGGGGGGAAGGAGGGAGGAGAGAGGGAAGGAAGGGTGAAAGGGAAGGAGGGAGGGGGCAAAGAAGGAAGGAAGGGAAGGAGGGAGGGAGGGAAGAGAGAAGGAAGGATAGGATGGTGAGAGAGAGAGAGAGAGAGAGAGAGAGAGAGAGAGAGAGAGAAGAGGGCCTGATAAAAGAGTCCAAGGGGCCTCATCCGGCCCCCAGGCCTGAGTTTGCCCATACCTGGTCTACATCATTGCTGTGAGCATCTCAGAAAGACATGTACTGTACTAAAGTAGGAATAATTATTTTAATGGCCCAACATACCTATTTCACAGATCAGCCAGAGCATCAATAGGATGATCAGCCCTAGAAACTGGTAAAATCATAAGGGCATTCAGAAATAATTTTGAATCCATTAGTCACTGAGGGCAGATTATTTTAGTGAGTTCTTCACCCCTGAAGAAATTAGGCATCCCAGAAAATCTAACTCTATTAATTACTTTTGAACTCTCCTATACCCATCCACAGATCACTCTAATCCTAGCTGGCATGTACTAACTTGAGAATGAGTCTAGCAACTACATGTATTAGGGGAGAGATTAATTGCACCCTGCTTGCCGTAGAAGCTGTACAATCATGATGCATTGAAATGACGATGCCTCATCTTGGATGTTAAAATGCTCCAGCATAATATGCTTGAGGAGATAAACACCAAGATCTGCCAACACAAGCAAGGGGGCATTTGGGCAATGGGGTGGAAAATACACTACTTGATTTCAGTCCTGCTTCCTTATCCTATTTCCAACTACACACACTCAAACCTTGTAGCTTGTCAGGCAGAATACTTCAGTGGGAAGATGAATTCACAAAATATCACTGTGAATTTAGCTCCCCACTAATCAGATCTAGCTCATTGCTACACCCAGAAAACTACTTTTGGTTTACTAGCCCATTCCTACACCTAGAAACGGGTGTGCACAGCTAGGTTTGTACAACTGAACGCAACCCACTTCAATTATACATACAAGATCAACTTCCTCTCCAAAATCAAATCAAGTCTTCCCAGACAGAAACATTGAACAGCAACTTTTTTGACCCAATTGAGTTCTGTTAGAGCAGCTAGGAATCTGTTGGTTGAATGATAGATTTTACCACTTTGTCCCCATTGGTCTGTTACACCTTCACTACCATACCTCCACTTGTCCATTCCAAATGAAATTGCAGCACCCATTTAGCTTAACCAACACATTTTCAATCTGATTAAAAATACATTTAAATGAGAGACCACTGGGAATCCCAGGTATTTCCAGGAAATGCTAAAAATAATTCTGCTTGAAACTGCCAGTCACTGTTGACAATTCTAGGTTAGGTGGACCATTTGTCTACATACAGAATAATTTTCTACTATCACTGTATCTAAAATATGCTAGATTATGACACTTGAATTTCAGACTGCCCTGCAACTATTAGAGGTAATGGGGTATTTCCTCAAGTAGTTGTCTTAAATAGAATGATTACATATATTTTGATTGTGCAACAACAGCAACAACACTGAAGCACCAACCAAATGTTTCCTGACCTACTTGGAAATAAAGAGACCAGACACCGATATGGATTCAATTAGGCTGCTGTTAAAATAAGATCTGTTCAGTGCAGTCTATGGCTAGGTTCAGGGTCCTACCTGCCTCCTCCTTAATCAGCCAAACACTCCAGCTCCTATTAGAAGCCATCAAATACAGTTTTCAACCATAGAGCCTTCCCAGGTGACCTCTTCCTTCAGACCTCATATCTTAGAGACAGAATGAGTATGCAACTGATCCCAAAAGTAGTCTCAATTGCCACCACACACACACCCCGCCCAGGTCCTTGATCTGGGCAGTAAGCTTGGAGACATCATTTTAATCTGGTGAAATATCTTTTAGGATAATGATCCATTAACTTTCTTTTTGCAATTTTCAATAGACCAGTCAATCATCCCAGTGCCAATCAAATGTAGTACAGTGTACAAGAAATGGCTGCCCTCTTCCTGACCGGAAAAGGGGTCAAATGTTTACCTCACCTCAAAGGCAGCCAAATCAGGATCTTTCCCTTTCCCCAGCATCCAGGTACCTAGATCTTGAAGGCATAGATTATATTCTTGTTCCTTCGAGCTAAAAAAAAAAGCTGTGTGTGTGCCTCAGTTTCAATCAGTGTTGTTCACAGGCCTAATTTATATAGGTGATACTGGTGATAATATCTGTATTACTGGTAGTAGTAGCAGCAGCAGCAGCAGTATCTAACAACATCAAAACAGAAAATGAGGGAAGCTGCTGCCACAAAACCTAAACCAGAATGAAATGCTCATATCTCTTACAGCTTTTCCTCAACCCTATATTCTATATGATCTTTTTTCCTCCTCCAAAGGCAGTGAGAGTGATACTAAGCTATCCATGATCTGGTGCAGCAAGATAAGTGAGAGGACATGAGCTTTCCTCTGACTAAAGCCTCGTTCACACTTGTTTGTTGATCACTCGTTAACTTGCATATGTGAATGATAAATCACAGATTAGTCACAGAAGATTAGTCACAGAAAATAGAACATCCATATCACCCTGTGTCAGTTCAGACAAAGACAGTTCACACATTCAGCTGAATACTGTCAAGTGCTAAATAAGTGCTGATGGGCAATCAAGTGGTGTGCATCACTTCTGAATCATCCATAATTTGTTTAAAAGAAAGAAAATCTGTGTTACACAATGGGGTAAGATCTTGGAATTGTTATCAGAGCTACCGCCAAGTGTTAGGTAATAGTATTGTCAAAGTTGTTTTATTAATCAAATGATCTTGAATGGATTTTGTATTCTTATGTGTGAGGAATTCACATGTCAAATTTGGAAAATATGGTGGTGGGACTCTAAAATGTAGCCAGACAAACTGTTCTCAGGGATGTATTATTTAAGAGAAAACATGGAAGTCTGCACCCAAACAACTTTGAACAGAAAAAAATAGTTATCAGGTGTGCAGAATACACGCTTGTACAAAAGCTTGCTCAAGAATTTCCACAGTAATGCAATAATCTAAATCAGAGATGGGTAGTGTATGGTCTTGCAAATGTAGACTGCAGTTCCCAAAGCCCTAGACAGTATAGCTCTAGTAATTAAAAAAAAACCTATATAGATATAGCCCATTAATATCTGGAGGCCACATGATTCCCACTTTGGTCTACATCCAATTTTTAATTCCATTTAGAGTAGGCCCTTTGAATAAATGGAAATCACATTATTGTTTACTTACATAAGCTTATTGTTCACGGACTCTACACTATTAACAATAGTATGTAGGCTAACACATTTGCTTTCTAGAACTTGTGCTTCTGTTCATCCAAGACATAGCAAAAAAATCTTTGGATTTAGCATCAGCTTTTCATGCTGCATCCTGAAGCAGGGTTGAAAATAAGAATGACAAATGCCTTTCTCATGCAGATCTGTAACTTTGGATCCAAGCCCCCAAAATGTTAGCAAAAATTTAAGATGCCAATATGTGTTTGATTTGTCATGTATATTATCTTTAACTATAATTACAATTATCTAACTCTGCCCACTTTTTCTGCATGTAGAAATTTGGGCTGATTGTTTAAAAGAAGATATCTTCATCGAAATGAAAACAGCCACATTTTAATTGCACTTTAGGAAGGAAAAATCTGGATTTATGTATGAACAAATTTCAAATATGTTTGAGAGCTTTTATAAGGAGCCTGTACAACATGAATATGTTAAGAATAACACATTCTTCAACACTTAACACAGTGAAGAGCTGAAAATTGTGACAACATTGCAAGTACAAAAAGCAGACTGCTGAAATCCACAGAGATTAGCAGCCGCGGTCTTTAGAGACGCAATTGAGAAAAGCCATCTATGGCCATGTTGCAGCAGAGACAGCTATGATTGGCTGCTGTCAGTTGGTCTTTGCCAGAGTGGACAACAGGTGCAGAGTCGCTGACAGGTGTGGATATCTAGGATAAGTAAAATTGCTGATGCCTAGTGATGTAGCCTTATGTCAGATTGTAAACTGCTGAGCTCTCACGGAACAGGGAGCCAACTTGCATGTTTTCAGATCAGTTGATGTGCGCTCACTCATTCCCACTGGCCCACAGCGACTCTTGATGAATGCCTGAATGACTAAACTCAAACCCTGCCAGTGCCCCAGGATGTTTGTATGTCCGTGGGCATAAGCTTTCAGAAATTTCTCCTGCATTCCTCTCCTGCAATGAACAGAGGAGTTACGTATCTCACATACAATTCATAGGGAGTTCTGCAAATGAAATTGCTCTGTGGAAAGACCCGGTGTCATTCTAAATTTGTCCGATAGGATTTTGCCTAGAATTAAAAGTCAGTTATTGTGTATTTCCCATTTTATCGGTTCTCTGGCAATTAGAATCATAGACTCATAGAGTTGGACGAGACCACAAGGGCCATCCAGTCTAACCCCGTGCCATGTAGGAACACAGAATCAAACCACCCTGACAGATGACCCATCCAGCCTCTGTATAAAAACCTCCAGAGAAGGAGACTCCATGACCCTCCAAGGCAGATTATTCCACTGACAAACAGCTTTTCCTGTCAGGAAGTTCTTCCTAATGTTTAGATGGAACCTTTGTGTCCTAGTCTCCAGAGCAGCAGAAAACAAGCTTGCCCCCTCCTCCATGTGACATCCTTTCAAATGTTTAAACATAGATATCATATCCCCCCCCCCCAGCCTTCTTTTCTCCAAACTAAACATATTCAGCTCCCCAAGCCATTTCTCATAGAGCTTGGTTTCCAAACATAGTAACAGTGATGTTAGTTGACACCAAAAAAAACCACATCTGTCCTACGGTTTTGTTCCTGTTGTTTATATTAGTCTGCCAGATGCTCACAACTAGACCATCCTTCCATTATACTGGAAGCTAATACATAGATGGTATTATACTGGAAGCTAATACATAGACCCATTGATTTGCTCTTAGCAATCTGCTTTGAGGATACAGAAAGCCCTGGACATTCCACCCTTTCCTCAAAGTGACCCTCACTTAAAAAATAGTTGGAATAAAGACAAATGGAAAAACTGACACAACCCTTCCTTTCCTAGTTGCAATTTGAAACTATCTTTGGAGTTGAAGATATCAAATGATCCACTTATGATGTGAGCTATCTTTGCTCCTGCTTGAATAATTAAACATTGATACAAATATTTGGTTATAAAATGTGACTTCATTGGGTTGTCTGGTGTGCATCTTGTACAAAGGAAATCCTAAGTGTTTACAGTATTTTTTAAAGAAGAAAGCATAATATCCCTTCAAAAAGGCACCAATCTTTAAACTCCACTTTAAGTAAGTAAGAGCTAAAACCCAGAAATGCTATCTAACACCTTTATTGAACTTTCTGCATTACCAAATACAGTGGCAACCTCTGTACTCACAGTATGGGTGAACTGGGAATATCCAGCACAGATTTCTGCCTCCTTGAGTTACTCGAGACATAAATCTTCCTAATGGGAGCAAGGAGCGTAAGACCTGGCTGGCCTTCAATGACAGAGAAAAACATTTCGGATCCACAGCAAGGAGCAGTGACTGACAGAAACTGGCTTCTCACCACTGCTGGAGGATTTATTCCCTTTCAGCACCCTAAGTCAGTCAGAAGGATTTTTATGAGAGTTACACTTTTCAGTCTTGTTGTATTAGTTATCCAGACTGCAGAAGAATGAACAGGGACATCCCTTAGATAAATAAAGCAACTTTTCAGGTAATGCTCAAAACAAATAATTTTAGAATTACAATTCCCAGCATTTCCTAGCCAACATGCCCTTCCTTGCCAGTTATGATGTTTTGAGTTGACAGTTGCTTTCCTGTACTGTTTACATCTTGGTAACGTAGAGATTTACACAGGTTTGATTACAGTGAGCCTCACATCCGTGTATATGTGTTTTAAAAGTATTTAGCATAGATTTGAAGAAATGTTTTGTTGTGGAGGAGTGCTCATTCAAACCTTTAATGTTCTGCCATCACAGATGGTCCAAGTTAACACTATATTTTAAAGGTAAGATCTAACCCTATAATTTTAATCATCTGGTCCAGAAGAAGAAAGAAATGTCCCTATTACATCCATATCTACATGGATTAAATCATCCAAGGAGGAGGATTTCAGCAGTGACATTCCCCTTCTTTCTAGATATGCTTTGGCCACTAGAACTGCTTCCACAGTATTCCATATTCCTCCTCGTTCATCTTCTATGACAGGGGTTTGGAGAATAGGATAGACAACCCTGATTCTCTGATCTGTGTGTCTGATTTTAACTTTTTCCATATCTGAAACTGGAATTTTTTTTGCTCTGAACGGGGAACTAAAATGTCACATATAATCTAGTACCTATTTTTCTTACCTGAAATGAATGGCATGTTTGGTCTTCAGGTGAAGAATTGTTGTGGAGTATGTAGAAAAATGCCTAGAGAGATGTCCCCTCTAGGCATTTTCTAGTCATCCAGTGCAAGTAGTAGTAGTAGCAGTAGTAGTAGTAATGCTTTATTTATATCCTGCTCTCTCTCCCCAAAGGGACTTAGGGCGGCTTACAATAAGGAAGAACAATAAAACAATAGTAATTGTACAACAAATCCAGGAAATTAAATCAGTGCAGCAAATCAAAGAAACAAAGCATGATGCATAAAGAAAAGTAAATCACAATGAACTTCTTAAATATAATTCAAAAACATGAACAAAAACATCACTCATAAATATAAATTATGTAATACTTAAACATGTAGTACACTTAAAACAGCACAAGACCTACTCTTGTTGATAAAAACAATAAGATCCAATTAACATTAATCTCAGTTAAAAACCTCAAACACTTAGATTACAGTTAGCCATTTTCAAAAGCCTGCTTCCAAAGCTATGTTTTTCATTACTTATAAAGGTCATTAATGTGGGAGTAAGCCTAATCTCCTTGGGGAGGGTGTTCCAGAGCCAGGAGAAAAAGCCCTTCTCCTCATCCCCACCAGCCACACTTGTGATGGAGGTGGGACAATGAGAAGGGCCTTCCCGGCAGACCTCAGGGCCCAAGTAGGTTCATAGAGGGATACACAGTCATGCAAATAGACTGGACTCGAACCATGTAGGCCTTTGTAGATAATAATCTGCACTTTGAATTGGGCCCAGAAACACATAGGCATCAAATGGAGCTGTTTTAACAGGGGGTAGTATGCTCCCTGTAATCAGCTCCTGTTAATAATCTGGCTGCTGCTCTTTGCACTAATTGTAGTTTCCAATCCATCTTCAGAGGCAGCCTCACATAGAGTGCATTACAGTAATCCATCCAGGACATAACCAAGCCATGGACCACTGTGGCCAGATGTGGCTTTTCGCGGTACAGGTGTAGCTGGCACACAAGCTTTAATTGTGCAAAGGCCCTCCTGGCAACTGCCAACACCTGGGGTTCAAGGGTCAGTGCTGAATCCAGGAGGACTCCCAAGCTGCGGACCTTCATCCTCAGAGGAGTGTTACCCTGTCTACCACAGGTAGCCACCCTATATGCCAATCAGCCTCTTGACTGACTGGGAGGACTTCTGTCTTGTCTGGATTAAGCTTCAGTTTGTTAGCCCTCATCCAGTCCATCATAGCTGACAGACACTGGTTCAAGACCCGGACAGTTTCCTTGGCTTTAAGTTGAAATGAGTAATAGAGTTGTGGCATTCATAATCCTTGTGATCCATTCAACCAACCCTCTCTGGCTTGTTTATTAAGTCAGGAAGAGCAAGGGTCTAGATCGCATGTAGTCACCCTCACTGCTCCAAAAAACTTGTCCATGTCAGGGGTCCCACCCTGAGAACCAAGGTGAAGAAACTTTCTGACCACTCATAATAGCGGCACTGGTCTATTAGTTGCAAATGCAATGCAGGCAGTCAAGTAGGATTTTGTTGCAGCCTCCATTGCCATTATGTAGGCCCTAAGAAAGACTCTAGCCCATGCTCAGTCAGAGTCATCCCGAGTCTCCTGCCAGTGGCACTCTAATCTCCCTCTCACTTTCATCATCACCATTAGCTCCCTGGTAAACCATGGAGCTAATTTGGCTCCGGTAAGCAAGAGGAGACATTCAAGGGCAATCATGTCCACCACCCTGGTAATCTCCCAGTTCCAGGGGTCCACCAGAGCTTCAACAGGAATGTCTCTGCCCCTGACAGGGAAGTTCCCAGGAGCCATTAGGAATCCATCTGGATCCATAATTCTCTTGGGGCAGACCATCTTAATTGGTCCCCCCACTCCTGCATAGGTTAGAAGTCGCAGTCATTCTAAACCTGATCAGGTAGTGACCGGTCCATGACAACAGAATGATGGAAAGTTCCTCCACTCTACCGACACTCTTGTCCCATCCTGCATTAAGCACCAAGTCCAACATGTGTCCAGTTACATGAGTGGGCCCGGATGTAATTTGGGACAGCCCCATGATTGTCATAGCCACCATGAATTCTATGTTAGCCTTCTGCTGGAAGTTGACCAGGACAGCTCTTCATTCATAACTGGGCCATGTAACATAAACTTGCATTGTAAGCAGAAAGATTGTAAAGTAAGATATAATGAAGTAGAAAACAAATATATACTTATCCCTTCCCATTTTATCACTGTAACAAAGATCAGTCAGGGAAGGAAATTATGATAACAAATGTATTCTGTTGATGTTTTTGTGCTCTACAGCTTCCCATCACTAAACTTTGGGGTGTTTGGTGGGATTCCTCCCCCTTTTTGCAGTTTTAGATAGCCAGTGGCTCCTGGAATCCTCTGATATGTACAATTCAATAAAAGAAGGGTTGTGATTTTGATACAACATGGTTTACAGTTTCCATGTTTTCCACTTCTGGTTGTTATTGTACCACTATGGGGTGGGGGTGGCTAACATCAGGATCTATACAAAACAAACAGACTACTGGAACCACAAAAGTTTCTCATTCTTGATATGTATTAAAATATGTGTGCATAGTTGTGGAAAAATGAAGCACAAATTGTGCTGAGCTGCTATAGTTCTTGGAAAAATTCACATGTGACCCATAAACAGAGACATTGTTTACTCTGTTGATTTTACATTTCCGTTTTTGTGTGAAAGGAAAGAATCTGGGTCTGAGGCATCATTCTGACATCATTCTAGACAGATAATTGGACACCATGTTCATACAGACATAGATATAAAGGAAAAAATTAAGCCTCCTCCTTATGTTCAGGTTTTGGCATGGGAGTGAGATTACAGTTTTGACTACAAACTTCAAGATGGGTGTCCTAATTTCAAATTTTTCCATTTAGTTCTGTTAATGAGAGGTAGCAGGCAGGGGAAAGGTGTCTGTTGATTAATCCAAGAACCCTGACAGGTTTAATCTACTCTACTTTGAAAGGAGCAGTGTTGTCCCTCGGATTGTCATTGCACTCACAAAAGAGTTGCTGGCAGCTTCCCGTCTGATCAAATGCATCTGTGTTTAAAAAAAACTGTGAACACTGAAATGTCTAACTCGCTGATGTTTCTCTTGCAGAGAAAGGTATAAATGGTAGCAGAGACATTTTATTAGATTGTGCTTGCTCTCTCTCTCTCTCTCACTCTCTCTCTCTCTCTCTCTCTCTCTCTCTCTCTCTCTCTCTCTCTCTCCATTTATTGACTGAATCCAGATTCAGAAGAGGTCACAGTGACTCTCTCTTTGCCGCTGGTAATGAGAGCTGCAGTTCATTGACCTAATGCATCTCTCTCCTCTTTCTCTCCCTTATGTAATATGTAACAGCCTTCAACCGCCAGGCAGCCTGAATGATGCTAAAGGCCCTGGATCTCTCTTGCAGCCTATGTCAAGGCTTGAACTTTCCAAATTATGTATTTCAGACATTGAGAAAGAAAGGACTTAATGGCTGTGACAGTCCAGACCCTGATGCAGACGATTCAGTAGGTCACAGCCCTGAGTCTGAGGACAAGTACAGGAAAATTAATGAAGATATTGATCTAATGATCAGCAGACAAAGATTATGTGTAAGTACCCTGAGTTTCTTTTCATTTTTTTTACGCTCTGATATTTCTCTGAACCTGGCAGGCATTGAACAAGAAAGAAAACAAAGGCTGTGAAAGCCCCGATCCTGACTCCTCTTATGCCCTCACCCCACGCACTGAAGAAAAATACAAAAAAATTAATGAAGAATTTGATAATATGATCAAGAGCCATAAAATTTCTGTAAGTACCCAAGGTTAGATGGCTGTCTGCTGATAATTGCTGCAGTAACCCACCCTAACCCTTTCAGTTCTGGTTTCTTACAAGAAAGCACATTCACCAAGGCACATGTTTTGACAGCTCCCATTAAAACCAAATTGCATGTAGGAAAATACCGCACCACTATGTATTTTTTGCTCTTGAGGTGTGCAAAGTGCCTTAATGAGATGGATATGACAAACAAGAGGCAAAACCTGAAGAAGGAAGTTTTGAAAACATACATTGCATACAGTGGATTTTCAGAATTCTGGTTTACCACAGTAGCTACCTCAAAATGTATTTTCAGAACATCTGTAAAACTTGTTGTGGGCAACTTAACATGCTCACAGACAGCTTCCTGTGGATCCAATAGGAAAAAAGAGAAAATGGCACTGAGTTGAACTGTGCCTTCATGCCATACATGAAAGAATGTGAGTTTTTGCTACCACCATTATTAAACGCCACTCCAAATTCAGTTACCATGCTGAAGGGTTATGTAGCTAATTGCTAGTTGCAGAAAAACAGACTGCATGAGAGCCTAATGGTAGAATTCAGTCACGTTTGTGTGTTGAAGGTTTTACAGCTTTATCAGAAGATTTGCTTTGACTCCATTGGCATTCCTCTTAATGCTTTAACGAGCGCTAAATTTTGTTTTAACCAAGACAGAATTCCTAACAGTCATATGCCTTGCCAGATACTTAAGAGAAATAACTGCATGTAGCTATTTTGTTTGCACAGACATAAAGGAGGGGGAACTTCACATGAATACTACAAGTGTTGCATAAGTACAATTAGTACCATTCATGTGTTTTGGGTGACAAATTGCAGGGCTGCGTATGCTATACAGACCAAAAAAGCAAAGAGTCCTTTGGCACCTAAAAATCTTAACAAATGCATTATGTTATAATTTATTTATTTATTGGTAAATGAGGCTTTGGTCTCTTAGAACTTATATCATCGTAAATACATTCATTTTAGGTATTATAGGGATTCTTTGTTCTACTCAGCATTATTATGTTCATACTGTTAAATTTAAATAGGAGCTTAGTATTATCTTCCCTTAATTAATTCATCTTGTGATAGCTCATTTCAATTACTTCATGAAAACTCAGGATCATTATGTTCTTCATGTTAGGCAGTTTACTAATATTGCAGACCAAACAGGAAGGGAAGAAAATATACTTACTATCATTGTCTATGGCACAAAACTTGGAGGAACTTACTTTTTTCTATAACTCTTTAAATTCCCCAGTTTTATGACCAGTATCCATTCAGGCTAGATAATTATCAGAATTGTACATGAAGAAGTAATTTTTTCCAGCTCTGTTAGCACAGTTTTATTTATTTATTATTATTTTATGAAAATACTAGCTTGGGGACCCAGCGGTGCCCGGGTTATTTGAAAAGGGCATTGGTTGTCTGTGCTTCAAGTTTCATCTAGATAAAATGCCGGGTGGGTTCAGTGGGTGTGGGTGAACTACAACTCCCATATGCAAGTCCCATCGTTCATGCTCCATCCTGCCCCATGCACACCAGGATATAAAGTGGGTCATGGGGGTTCTGTGTTCCAAGTTTTGTTCTGATCTGTCATTGATGGGGGTCACAGTAGTCTATGGGAGCCAAAGTGATTGAAAGTACTGCCAACCCCATCATCCATGGTCCGTCCTACCCCAAACCTTAAAGTGGGTCATGGGGGTTATGCATGCCAGGTTTGATCCAGGTCCTTCATTTGTGGGGGTTGCAGTGGAAGTGGCAGCCAATCAGGAAGTTGCGACATACATACTCATACACATATTTGTATACATACAAACACTCAAGTTTATTATATATAGAGATATAGATTTATATCCCACCCTATATCAAATCTCTCAGGGTAGCATGCTGATCCTTAAAGATCATAGAATATACATCGAGTTTACCGCAGATCAAAGGTAACAAAGCAGAAAATCTATACCCCAGACTTAGGTGATATGCTTGCTGCATTTAGATTAGGTTACTTTGCCCACCTATTTCCCAGTCCCCTGTCTTTTCAACATCTGCTTTTATTCATGGGCAAGACGGAAGATTTCATCCCGTGCTTTGTTTTTTGCACATTTGTGCTAATCTACAGAATGAACTTGTACAGTGAGTTCTTGATGTCCACTGGATGTGCCAAAATGTTCAGTGATATAAGATTGCCCTTCTGAAAGTAAAGAGACAAATGTATGCACAAACTAAACACTTGCAAGTCACAAATATTTTTGTGGAAGCCCTCCATCTACAAAATAAGTTCAACCACTTATATACACATGGCCAGTTGTATGTGAAAGAACCGTCATCTAGCTCAGCTGAAATTATTGCTAAAATTTAATTTCCCTCCAACTTTTTGTAAGTTCTTTCTAAAGAAACAGGTCTTTCATTCGTTAGACTGAATGGATCTCGCCTTTCTAGTAGAAGTCATGCAAATGCTGGAAAAAGTTACTCAGGAGAGCAGAGGAGCTCCAAATTGGACCAGAGTTCCTTTCAAACACTTTTTCTAAGATGTGTAACATGTGTGTGCAATGTTTAATTAAATACATGCACACTTGTATTTCTCTTTCCACTCACGCTCTTCTTTCTTTCCTAATTCCATATGGTTGGAAGAGAGCTTTGAAGTTGCCTCTCTGATTTGAGCAGCCAAGTTTTAACAGTGTTACTATGCTATAACATAATCCACCAGCATTATTCTGAAGTGCTCAGTGTTGACAGTCCCCATAGCCATGTACCCAAAGAGATTACCAAAAAGGCAGGATGCTAAAGCGACATTCATGTGAGGTGTGTATGGTTCTTCATTTCCTTTTTCAGCACTTTGGAGAAGCATGACCCTCAACCTGAGAATTGTTACACTGAGAATTGCAGTTAAGTTCAGGGGGAAGCAAAGTCTGCAATGGATGACTGATGTCACAATCACAGATCTTAGAAAAGTTGTTCATTTGGTCAGCTTCCCCAAAACCCCAGCCAGCCATGGTCATTTTGAAGGCAAAAATCGCTTTTTAAAACTTTGCATTTTCATCCCTGCCAATCAGAAAGTTCTAGTTCCTGGACCCCATGACTCTTGTCACCACACTGACTTAATAATTGTAGCAATATCAATTTTGTGGAATCTCTAGATTGGCTAAAAAGTCAGAACCTTATTTATCAAAATGTGTTCTATCCCATTTTAGGTCATCCCAGCTATTGATAAACAGTTCATTATTTATGTGTCAGATAGTGACTTCCATCAAGAAATTGCATATTTAAATGAGGAATTTAATGAAAACTTTCAACATTTCTCATCCTCTACCCCCATATTTTTATTTCCTAAGAAACAGATTTAAAAACTGAGTTGTTATTGTTTTGAAAGACTTTGTGTGCAAGTGAGCTAAAACATCAGATAACAACCATATGTGTATTTCTGCTACTGAAGAACTCACCCGGCTTATAAAGATAAAAACTGTGAGGGAGCCTTGAGATCAGGAGAAGTTGAAATGAAAAAGTCCATTTATTTATACAGCATTGAAATCACTGTTCATGGTGCATTTTGAATGTGTTTTCCAAATGGCGAGTACCTGAATAGTTCAAAAATGCCTTGTAAACCACCATATAACTTTCACATTTGATCTGCTGTGTGTATTTGAAATTGACACAGATTGCATATGGCAGCAATCACTGGCAATTCTGACAGAGAAGATGACGTCATCGTGTAATGGATGTGTTCCACTGGGAACTTTTGTCCACAAATCCCATAAAATCAAAAAGCATGAAGTATTGTAAGAGCAGTTAAAGGGAAGCTCACGACAGGCAATCTTAGATTGGCAGAAGGGTTTCTGATGTTATCTATATCTTTGTATAACTGGTTTAATGGAGCTAAAGAGAAATGTTGTGGAACATATCTATATGAAGTAGAGATCCAGCAGGATTACTCTATGCTTTTGATCTTCCTATTGTTGTACTCCATTATGCTTTTTAGTGAATTGCATAATGGAGTACAGCAAATAGTTCTGTGTTTATGCTCCATAAAGTAAAGGGGAGCAGGAGAAAGAATACAGAACCATTTATGAAGTGCAAAGACAAGGGGAATTCATAGGCGAGCTAAACATATAAATCGTAATGCTGTCAAAGGCTTTCATGGCCAGAATCGCTGGGTTGCTGTAAGCTTTTCGGGCTGTATGGCCATGTTCCAGAAGCATTCTCTCCTGACGTTTTGCCTCTATCTATGGCAGGCATCCACAGAGGTTGTGAGATGCCTGCCATAGATGCAGGTGAAACGTCAGGAGATAATATTTCTGGAACATGGCCATACAACCCGAAAAACTTACAGCAACCTGGGGGATATTTCTCCTTCCAAACGTTGTTGGCCTTAGACTTCGATCACCCCATGACTGCCTATGGTGAGGGATTCTGAGAGTTAAAGTCAGGAAGCATACAGAGAGTTACAGTTTACCTACCACTGTTCTATAATTAATATCACAACTAGGGGTTTTGCAGTTGTTTTTTTTTAAGATTCCCTAATGTTATTTCCCATCAAAGTGTGTAAGCTGGACAATGCAGAAATGAGATATCTTGTCTGCCTCCCGTCTGCTCAATCCATCCAAGCATAGAGACTGACATGCATACAGAACCAATAAAATGTTATGTTAGATCCTTGTTCAATTTGTAACATTGTTGAAGCTATACATGACGCAGTACAGAGAGGCAGGACTCTTTGTTCTGCTTTATGGGATAGGAGAGCTGTTGAACTAAGCTGGAATTTCATATCTTGCACCCTTTTTAAAAACCTGTTACTTTAAAGGAAAGGGATTTTATTCTATTCTGAAATAACAAATTCTAAGAAGTTCTAGTTGCAAAACTTCAGCTTTTGGGGCTTGAGCTACAAAGGGTATATTTCACCCATTGTGTTTCTATACTTGGATGCATAATTGTATGATGTTTTAAATTACACGGTGCATAGGTTTCCTAAGAAACTAAGCCTTCATCATAACTCATGCTTCTTCCATTTCTGTGGTGGATGTGTTGAAAACACTCTCCTCTATAGGAAAATATGCAAACCAACCCCACTCCTCAGCCCAGTTTTTGTTTAAAGAAATATTATGCCAACATTTTGAACAAGATTGTTGTTTGCAACACAACCATGATTCTCATTATATTTGGAATAGCTGTGGACAGTCAGAAAGAATGGCGACAAAGGGATACAAGTGAATCCTGTAAATTCGAACTGCCCTACGGAGGATATAAGCATTTTCCCAGCCAATCAAAGGCAGATTTAGAGAGGGATCATCGTGCATGGTGCATACTTACACCTCACTTTCATGTCTGTGAAAATAGTGTTCCCCTTCTTTGAAGTAAATAATACATTTTAAGGATGCACCGGCCTCACAAGCCATGTAAAATAAAACATAAAGCAAAAACTTTGTAATTTTATCATTTAAAGCAGAAATTTTAAAGGAGTAGCAACAACTCAACCTATTTTCCCCCAATTGCTGTAAAATTGGTTTAATATGATCTAAAACTTAATACAAACCCCCTACAACCATTCTAGTTGCCACATTTCATACTGGTTCACATTTCTGAGCATGGGATGGAGGGTTTGTACCATTCCAGAAACCTACAAAATATATTTTTGGGAAGGAATTATGAATGTCTGCAGCATTCACAAAAGGCATTACTGATTCTCATAGTAGCTTAAACTATTTAAAAAACAACACTTATAGTCCAATCAGATACAGTGTGGTGGGGATGGCACTTATAGTTATTTGTCCAATTGTCCATTGGTTACTTTAATGTCCTGCTTTTTATGCAGTGTGCTTATTACTACATGCAGGACCTTCCGTTGTCCTTGCAACAACCCTGCGAGGTAGGTCAAGCTGAAAGAGAGTTCTAGTACCTCCCATGCTACAAACCCCAGGAATCCACAGTCTGCAACTGTGGCAGTTTGAGTAGAATCAAAATATTATAGTGATGTTGTCTAAAGGGTCATTAGATCCAATTTGCAAGTTGGATTTCTGGAATGCTTGCTACTGCTTATGTGCCAGTTACATCTGTCAACCAAACCACCTGCTGCATTCCTACAGAAGTCTTTTGTATTTTACCATTGTGATGTGATATGGTACCTGACTTCAGGAACAGCATTTTTTGGCTGCAGCATCACAAAGTTAATATGTAGATTAGCTTAAATAGTCTCAGCTACATCAAATCTATACAGATATGACACAGAGAATGCACATACTGCATATAGAGATTGATTTAAGTGACCTCCACATGGAGAGACTTCAAGGAAATAGTTTGCCATAGAATTTTCTTCGAAGCGGAAGTGTCCACAGGCCAAGTTTTGTTGGACTAGAAGGGAAGACATTTGTAAATTAAAAATGCATTCAGCTGCCAAGCCACTGATAACCCTCAACTGCCTCTAACCCCTGGGTTAACTATCTGTAACCCCTGTTGACCTCTGATCTCCTGGTAGCACCTGGAAAAGAAAGAGAACATTTATTAGTTTGGTCCCTGTGAAATGCATGTGGAAACTGTTTCCTAAAGAAACAGCCTTGTCAATGATCAAAGCATTATCAGTAGGCAATTTGGATTATGTCTTGTAGTGGCCCCTCTCTCAACTTCATATCATAGGATTCACACATAAAGGATGTTCCCTGGAGTTTCAGCTATAGAAATTGCTTCTTTGATAAGCAGAGATTCAAAAGATCAGGGACAGCAATTTTCCACTTGCTGGTATAATGATGGCTCTACTTCCAATCCATGTATGGCAGGGGTGGTGACTGCCACAGATTTGAGGGGCAATTTTTGATTCTGTGACCATTTGGGGCCACACAGACTTTTAAATTTGAGTTCACAAAAATGTACTTTTTTAAAAAAATGTTCATTGTTATATTTTTCAATTTTAAATAAAATTTAAATAAGTGGCTTCTGTCACTTATTTAAAATATGAGCTTGTCAGTTATTGAGGCCTCATAGAATCATAGAATCATTGAGTTGGAAGAGACCTCATGGGCCATCCAGTCCAACCCCCTGTCAAGAAGCAGGAATTGCATTCAAAGCACTCCTGACAGATGCCTCCTAGTAAGATAGCTCAATTTTTTGCAAGAAAAAGGACAGTCTAGAGTGGCCAGGGGCCACAAATACAACCTTATTTATTTATTTATTTATTTATTTATTTATTTAAAACTTTTGTACCCCGACTTTCTCACCTCTATCGAGGGACTTAGATCGGCATAACAGCAAAAATTCAATGCTATACAATTTAAAAACAATTTAAAAACAACTACAACAACATATTAAAATTTCAGATTGTATATATTTGCAATGGATGTCAACTTTTGGCCAAAGAGATAACACTACAGAGGACTATGCCATGAGCCTTTCCTTCCTAAGAGAAAGACAGCTAGAAACATATGGGTTGTATCCTCATGCAACCCCTGTATCACAGGACACATTGCAATAATATACAAACTTTATTTGTATACTGCTCTATCTCCCCAAGAGAACTCAGGGCGGTTATACGTTTCATTCTCATTGTATTTGGGGCACAGCAGTTTTTAAAGGAGATATTTGGCAAACTCTCCCTCCACTCATGAAACCACAAATACAATTACTCAACTTGAGATTCCCAACAACTTGTACCAGTTATGGGAGTGTCTGTAGGGCTGCAGTGAAGGATATAGTAATCCAGAACCCAACATTGTATTAATAGAGTAACGTTTGGATCAAACCAATATTTTCTCCTTTTTCATGTGACTATGCTTTTGTATAGGAAAAACATTTTTATGTTAACATTAGTCTGGATACCTTCATGAAAAATGATGGATGAAAATATATTTGTGGGTGGAGAAGGAAGGCACAGAGTTCTTTTTCCTCAAGGTGATTATCATCTTGTATGGCCAAGGGTCTTTCAGTAGAAATTTTTTTAACCCTTCTTTTATATTTTCCCCCACCATCTAATATTTCTCTTAGTAGTGAAATCACCATAATCAGATATCTCTGGTCTGCACTGGGATGTTGCAAGTAAGCAATTATGAGTTTTACAAATAGAAGAAAGCTAAAATGAAGGTTAATAAAGCAGTGCTGTAAGCAAAAGAGAAGTGGGGCGAGGAACCCTCAATCTTTTCCTCAAAAGGAAATGGACAAGTTTTGACTTGTTTCAGGAGAAAAGGAATATTAGCTCATGATCCTCATAGCCAGAATTCTGCTAGTAATGTTGGTTCGTGTTTTTTCAAACGGGAGATACACAATATTTGAACTCTATGTAGAACAACTGTGGTGGTTGATACGAATTTTCCAGGCTGTACGGCCATGTTCCAGAAGAACAACTGCGTTTCAAGACTGTTGTGCCTCTGTACTATTCTTGTCTTTTGTTTCTCTTCCACCCATGTCCCTTCTACAGGCTGTTCCACCACCTAACTTTGAGATGCCAGTTTCTATACCAGTGTCCAATCACAACAGCTTGGTATACAGCAACCCAGTAAGCTCATTGGGTAACCCCAACCTTTTGCCTCTGGCCCACCCTTCCATACAGCGGAATAGCATGTCTCCTGGTGTGACACACCGGCCACCGAGTGCTGGTAACGCAGGTAGGTATTTTTCACTTAAACAGCCACACATGGGTTTCCATACTAAAGTTGGAAAAAGCTAGACACCCATACATACCCATACATTCTGGCTTGTTCATTGGTCATCACTTTTGACAGAAAACTCTATTAGGTGTGATCCTATTTTACAATTGGCAGTTACATAGAACTGGACATATTTTCTAGAAATTATACATACTGGGGCTTCCAAATGAGAGCTTTTATCATGCTGCCTTACTCATAGTGAAAGGACAAGTTCCAAAAGTCTTTGTATTTTGATTATAACTCTCCTGTGTTTTATACATGAAAAACCTGGGAAGGTAGTTAGCTGGCAAAATAAGTCATTGGAACCTGAAGTCCCAATAATAACGATAATGTGTTAAGGACACTAGAATCTGATGGTATATTTTTCCATCTCACTTTGAGGTTGGATTGACTCACCTTATAAAACAGGTGTTGCCTTCTACCAAAGTGTGGGATTACCTCTAATCAGGATAAATAGAGATTATGATCCTTGATTCTCTCTGCATGAAGGACAATGAGCCTTACACAAGCTGAAATCAGAAAAGTCGAATAAGGTCTCCTCAAGCATAAGGAAGTTGTTAAAAAGAAAGGCCACTGATATGGGTATAGGTAAAGATAGGAAGGATGCTACACAAACATTCCTTGCAAAGTCGCCATGAGAAGTGTTTTCAATATGATGCTATAGCATTTATTCAGCACAGGATTAAAACGTTGCAGTGTTTATTTTCTTCTGGTGTCATTCATGTCACTGTTGCATTCCGAGTCTTGATTTTTGTGATGTTTTGCACAACCCAAGATATAGGAAATGTCCCAGGGAGCAACATCTAACTCACCATTGAGAAGGTACAGCTGTTGAGACCGTATAACTCAAATCACATAATAGCATAGCAGTCAGTACTAAAGCAGTTTATACTTCTACTTTGATGAGATTGAAATTGACAGCAAATTCTAAGGCTTGTACAATACAGTATTGTAAAAGGCATGAATGATCTGGCAGGGCTGGTCCAATGTATTTTGCTGCCTTATGTGAAATAGGACACTTCCCCAATTCATGTTGAAATGCATAGTACTCCAGGCCAGTGAAGTGGTTTTGCACAGGATATAGAAAATTCATCAACCAGTTCTTCTCATCCATGCCAGTAAAAATACAGCAACAACACATTAAATAATGAGAATTTGCTGTCCTTTAATAACACTCCAACTTAAAGTGATTGTCTAGCTGTACAAAGATACTAGCCCTATAATAGGAACACTCTAGGGCTAACCATGATTTTTGGGTTTGGCGGGGGGTTCTATTCCAGCTGCTCCCATGTGAATTCCTAGTGATAATGTCTTGATATGTGCATGAACATGTGTGCATGCTCTTATACACACATATTGCTGTCTTACAAACTGATTAAAAAATTTGAAGGAATTTGGCAGTACAATCAAGGACCTTATATGCAACTGAAATAGAAATGGAGGGGTCCTAATACTGAAGATTGAGGAAATTACCTCTTTCTTGTCCACAACCTTATCTACAATCTATAGAATTAAATTTAGAAAGCATCCATGTTTGAATATTGTATAATAGCAAAACTGTAGGTAGAGAACCAGCACTATGTGTTGGAACGGATAGGACTCCAGGAGACTTACAAGGCCATGGAAATTTACTAGGCAACCCTGGGCAAGTCACACTCTCAGCCTCAAAGAAAGGCAATGGCAACCTTCATATGAACAAGTCTTGCTGAGGATTGGCTCAATGTATGGTTGCCATAACTGAGAAGCAACTTGAAAACATACAAAAAGAGTAATACTTTAAATAGAGGTGCCCTCCTGGTTCTTCTAGGAGTGGCTGTGTAACTCACCTCTGCTTTAGCTGCTTTAGTGAGCAATGTTATACACTCACTTCTGATTCAGTCAATATGGTCCCGAGCTTTTACCCACTGAAGCCACTAAATAATGATGGCATAAGCAATAGGAATTTGGTTGGGTGGTACATTGACATAAGTCAGCATGCCTCACACAGCCTGATCTTTATAAGAGCTCGGGTAGAATCGGGCTTGCAGGGCTTTGAGGAATAGGCTATAATTTCTATTTGACCTTTGTGGTTTCTTTCAGCTCCTCTCTCAATTTGCCTATTTTATAAACATTTTATTTGTCTTCTCCTAGGTGGCCTGATGGGTGGGGACCTCACAACCGGTGCAGGCACCAGTGCAGGTAAACAGAAGAATGTTTTATGTCCTCTTTTGAAAGGGTTACAGACTCCACAACAGAGTGTTAACATGAGGCCAGTCTTAAAATAACTCTAGAATATCATTAGAAGCAGCCGGATGAGGTTAACCCTAGGTGCTTTGCAAATCGTGCTCACAAGTACCTTTCCCAATATTAAACTTCCCAATGTCCCTACATTGAGATCTCCTTTTTTTAAAAAAAAAAAGGGATAGAAAAAGGAACATGCAGTCATGGAGACTCTGCTAGGAAGAACTCTCACTGAATGGAGCCAAGTCAAAGAGCCCTTTGACAATCCTCTGACAGAAATGGCTGTATGGAGAAATGCCATGGGAATGGCATGAGGAGACTTACTTGAATCCCTAGAAGTGCCTTAGGAATTTGTGGCCAGTTACTCTTGTTCTTCTTTCATTATTTCCACCTCACATTTGAGCAAGAGCCATGTTCATTCATGGCTTTACTGATAAAAACAACATTCTTGTGCAAAGTGAGGTCCAAAGGATGTAGATTTTAGTTAATTATTAAGATTATCAAGTGCAGAATACCTAAATTTCTGTATTCATTGTATTAATCACTACCCATGACTGAGTTTTCAAAAGGGCTGCCTAAGGGTCTAGTGATGTCACACTGATTTTGCAGTGCTGAAACATCTGTCAAAAAATAAAAACGCTGTTGTTACATCATGTGAGTTAATTATGCTATGTGTAACAGATTTATTGCTACGCTCACATAATAGATAATAGGGAATACATGATCTTGGATGTTAGTATTTCCCATTACCATAAAATCTAAACTAAGAAATACCACTTTTTCAGTTCTGGAATTCTGGTTAACCAAATTATAATACAGTCACTTAACCTTTTATATTACAGAAATATAAAAGTGCCCGAGTAATAGGGCTGGAATGGAACTCGGTAGGCCTACAAATGAGTGTCCTCTACTGGTTTGTTATGATATAGCAGTCCTTTCCCATTTCACAAGGATAATTTTGGGAGGGAAAACTTTTATGAATTGAATCAGTGGCTCCCGAAATGCAGATTTGGCATAAACATTGCTAGTTGTTTTGTTTTGTTTGTTTTTTACTAGTAACACAGCTGACTTGAAGATTCGGGGCGGGGGTAGAAAATGTGTGAAAATCTTTTTGTAATGTAAAATGTTTGGGTAAATTTAGTAAAATATAAATTTTTAGATGGGTTCTTCTGTGGAAAAAAGGGAAGGTTATAAATCGCATGAACAAATAAAAGTGTTATTGTGTCAAGAATCCTGGTTCCACTTCTGGCAAATTAGAATATAGACCTTACTGCAGCTGGTACATTCTTTATGTCTTAAATTTGAAGCAGCAAGAAGACTCATTTGCTGTAGGGCAGAAAGGAAGATGAGAGGTCATAAGGAGGTCGAAATGTCTGCTACAGTGACATCATTTAACAATGGTTCTATTTTGGAGCGTCTTCCTTCTCCCTCTTTTGAATATCAGAAGTTCTTTGTTTATCCTTTTTTCATGAAGAACAGAGACCCGTGTGTATTTCCTCATTGCCAACTTAAAAACCAATATGATGATTCTATGGTTGAATTTGCCAGGGTGTATGGTTCTTGACAAATTAGAAGCTGTGCATTTGCGTTTTCCTGTTGAACCTAAAAATAGGCCAAGTTGCCACAAAAGAGGGATGCTCTTTCTGAGTTTTTCTACAATAATTAGAAGATGAGGCTACTTTTGATGGCTAACATAAGGGTGTCTGTTTCTATGTTACTTTAGGAAACTGCAGTGTAATAAAAAGATAGGAAATGGAAAAACCTTCTTGGGTTCGATATGTTTTCAAAACTGTGCTGTTTAGTTGGTTTGGATTATTTGGAATAATAATCCTGAAATCATCCACAATTTTACCTTGGGAGTCTTCCCAAGAACATAAATAGAACTTGGGATGGCTTTTTATTATCCTACGGAATTAAAATACCAGTAGTGGTATTTTTAAGTAAAACCAAGGTTATCTCAGGTTTGCTAAAAGTAAATTTGTTCAATGCTATGCTCTGGTTGGACAGTGTGACCATGTGACAGTCACCGTTGCCAACAACACGAGAGCGAACTTCCTATTTAATAGTGTTTTGGAGCTATAAATACAGCCATGGGTTTGGCGACTTTCTTTCAAACCAGAAACCTCTGATTGAAAGGAAGGAATTGGAACTCCTTGACCTTAAGCCAACATGTTTTTAAACAATCTTATATTTACATCCCTCCTCTTGCCACCCACCTGACGGAGGGGAAACAGCTGACACATAAGATATGAGCAGTTATTTTCTAAGAAGCGTGCGCACACACTGGAAGTGAACATAATCTTTCTAAAATTTTGGGCAGCAGGACAAAAAGCAAATATCAAAAAACAAATTTCTTCAATAATATTTTGAACTCTAGCCATGATCTGGCCTATAATTTTGTTAATAGCTGAACATTAGTACTGAAAACCAGGGAGAAGGTTAACATATCAGATGAACAACATACTTTGTGAGCACTCTGCCACAAGGAGGGCTTCAGAGACCTTTGGTTTGCAAATACCTTTTAATCTCTAAAGAGGCAATCTTGATCCCATTAAAGTCATTTGCACAGTCCCACTGAGTTCATTGAATTGAAAATGCATTAATTTCCACTAACTCTAAGGGAACACCACATTTTGCAGGCTATATAGTGAAAGATATTTAGGCTAAATGCCATTTATGTCCAAATGGTATATAATTGTTTTCACTTAAGTTATTTGCAGAATTATTCCTCTCCCACTGCCCAACTTTTGTACTAGTATTCATTTTAAGATCACTATCTTGAAATGCACTGACTTTTCATATTGTTAGAGTAAATGAACTTTGTCTTTCATTTCATGAGCTGCCTTCCTTGTACTGAGCTGGACATTTGGTCAATCTGGTGTAATAATTTCTGTTTTGATTCAGCAGTAGCTCTCCTCAGTTTTAGAGCAATATGACTGCTTGGGATTTTACTGAATGGACATAATAGACTTAGAAGCTTTTATGATGATAAAGGTCTAATGCAGCCCAACTAGGTATGTTTACTTGAATGTAAGTTACAATGAGATCAGTGAATCTTACATCCAGCTAAGTGAAAACATAGCTGTAACCTTCCGTTTTGTTTTTGGTATTAAAGTACTACAGTTATGTTGGGAGAACCACCCATGTTGACCCAAAATATTTCATTACCTAAGGCAAAATGGTGGTATTTCCCTTTCCATACACAAAATAAACTGGACTGGCAGCTGAATCAGGATAGAGTGGGTAAGAAGTTGTTACCCAGCATTTGATACTTTGCTCTCCTTAGTAAGAAGGCCAGCATCACACAAGTATTAGCAGTGATTTTTGTATCTTGCATATTTGCTGTGTTCCCATTCTGGAGGCAAAAAGAAAGAAGAGGAAAAGAGGCATAATAAAATTGAATTTGTACCTAATTCTCTCACTACAAAACGACATTTCCTGACAACATGAGGGAGTTTTGGTTGTTAGGAGGTCACTATTATCTTGTGCTCTTGTAACCCTCTTTCTGGTACCCTTTATATATTGTGTGCTTCCTTCCTGAAATTATTTTAATTAATGTCTCATAATATCTAGCAAAGTTTAGAGACTTCACTAGGAACTCCATGTGATGGAGAATACTGTATGGCTTACCTTCCCTTAATTTAACTTAACTTGAAAGACAAAAATGGGAGTAGCCCCAATCCAGTGCTTATTTTCTCCACATAATAATTGTGATCCACAAGGAAAAGAAAACTGTTGGGAAGGATTTCTCGGTGCTCTTCCTTTAAAAGGCTTTTTTTGTGGGAACTGGGATTTCTATTCAAACATTTTCTGATTCAGTCTTTGGAATCTCCAAGTAGGCCAGGGAAAGATTTATGTCTGAAAACTTGGAGAACTTCTGCCAGTCTGTAAACAGCATTGCAGTAGATAGACCAACAGTCTGAGTCCGGGGGGCATAAAGCTGGAACTGAACTTTAAAAGGAAGAGCAATGGTCACTGAGGCAGCTAGGAATGTATGTGATAAAACATAACATTACCGAAGGCATAGAAGCAACCTGTTAGGCATGTGAGATTTTTCCCATTTAGAAAAGCCTAGTGAGCACTTATGGTGCTGCTCTACAGAGTAGCATCCATATTTAAAGAAGTGTGTGTGTGTGTGTGTACACACACAGTGTGCCCTAAAATGAAAAAAACAAATAACAAATACAATTTTGTTTTTACCTGAAATAATATCTCTCTTAGAACATTTAGGTCCTTCATGGTCAACTTCCACCAGAAATTGACCAAAAGAAACATGCTGAAGGGGCTACATATACCTAGAGAAGTGCTCTCTTTGAAATCTCTATGTCAGGCATTCTCAAACTGCGGCCCTCCAGCTGTTTGGGCCTCCAGCTCCCAGAATCCCTAATGACCTTGTTCAATTGTCAGGAATTCTTGGAGTTGAAGGCCCAAACTGCTGGAGGGCCACAGTTTGAGGATGCCTCCTCTATGTCCTCCATTTTTATTCTATGGACAATAGGGTTATGCTGAATGCCCTAGAGATCCCTAGAGAGAGCACATGGGCCAAACCGCAAATAATCAAATCTGCAAAAATTTGAACACACAAATATGGAGACCTGATTTTATATACAAAATAATATGATAAAGGAGAGTGTGTCTGAGTGCCGGACATTAGGAGCTCTTGAAGCTTGTATATTTACACATCCCACAGCTCCACAGACTCTAGTATACAGGCTTTATAAAAAGCAAAGCATTTTCCCACTAACCAAAATTTGTGATCTCAGTACAGAGAAGATGCCACATCACTACAGCAATGCTTCTTTGTCTGAAAAGGACACATCCAGATAGCAAATACATGTAACTAGTAGTAGATACAATCACATTAAAAAGTCTTTGAATGAAAATAAGCCAAGACAAACAATTCAATGATTTCCTTTAAATTAATAAGCTAGGTCTTTAAATAAGGCAGCACCCCTTACAAATCAGGTCTTGGCTGTTGTTCTTAGAAATCAATCACCTTCTTGGGGTTGTGGATTCAAAGGAGAGAGCAGGAGGTGCTTGGCAACAGTCGATGTAATCTATAAGAAGTTCATCTTGGAATTTAACTTTAACATGACAATGTTTGTCAGAGCAGGCAACCCTGGGCACTGCTCCTTTCAAGGAAATGATATCTTGTTAGCATTATACTACTCATTTTGCAGCTTTTGGTCACACATTGGCTATGTATCAATGCATTATACATTCTGATATTATTTCAAACCAAATAGAAATGTAGGTAATAGCTGTTTATAATTTATGGGTTTCTAGGCCGGAAGAATTCTGGGCATGTTTTCAAAATAATATAACCAAAGGAATGGTTTGCAAAGAAAAAAAGAAGGCAGTATGCCCAAATATGCCTATACCAAACAAGCAGAGTATGAAGCAATCAGTAGTGAAACTTTGAGCAGATCCTAAAATAACAGAAAGCACCCAAAATGCATAAACAGCAATGGTATGTACACCTAATTCCCTTTTGTACCTTGGCAAATGCCAGACTAAGCAAACATCCACCCTTTTGCCGAACATTATTTCTACTTTTTAATTCCAATAGCACCTTAGGTGTTGTAAAGTAACGGTTTATTTTTGTTTGTTTATTCTGAATAGCATTCTCTCTTTTAAGACTAAAGGCTGAAACTCTGATTAGAGTAGATCCATTTAAGGCATAGAATTTACAGAAGTACTAATTTTGCTAAGTTGTTCATTTGAACCTCTTTTTAGAACATCATCAGATGCACACACCCGATTTCTACACACTTTAAAAACAGTTTAAAGATGGAATCTCGTGGAGCCTATTATATGATGCAAGACCACTTCTGACAATTTCCTGTGGGACTCCATCTTTAAACTGCTTTTGAACTGTGTAGAAAAGTTTTGAAGTCAGTGAGCTCCCAGTTGTCTTCAGAGCTCCCAATTCACACAGAAAATGGCTAAAGGCATTATTTTAACATGGAATGGGAACTGTCAGATTCCACCGTATTAGACCATTGTAGTGACATGAAAATGTAGGTGTTCCTGTGGGTGTTCTCGAAATGTGCCTGAAGCTCCTTTTCTTGCCTTTAATCCTCTTGCATGAAACTTTAGGGTAATTTTTAAAAAATAATTTATTCTTCAGGAATTTCATAATTTAGATATATATTTGATATATTTTGATTTATTTTCTAGATCTTGTTCCACACACCACAGAAAGTAAATCTATTTGGTACTGTTCCATTACAGTTGGGAGTTGAAGGAGATGAAGGAGGAAAACAATTTCCCTCATCTTTGCTGGTTATCCCCCCCCCCCCCCATGTCATGCACAAGGGTTGTTTCCATGACAATAACATGGGTGGGGGGAATAACAGGAAAAGAGGGGGAAGTTGTTTTACTTCTCTCCCCCACCCCCAATAAAATGGACTGTCCTCTGTCTAGCGCCCCCGTTTGGACTCTGCCCAGATAATGGAATGGTGCCATCTATTTCTGCTACTCCAATTCTACCTATTAGCTTTCACATTTCAAGTGTTTGCAAACTCATATTAATTGCATTGTTATGTTATGAATGCATGTCCTACATCAGCGCTGCTCAAGGTAATTGCCTGTGGACCAAGACCAGTCTTTAAGGTGTTGCCTGCTGATCCATAGTGAATTCCCAGAGGGAAAACAGCTTTAATCAACGTACCTAAATGTTGCTGCTCCTAGCACATTAGGGAAATATTTCTGGTCCACATTTGACAGGTTAAAAAGCACAGTCCTAAATAACTTATGATGCTATTGTAATAGTATTTGAGAATGTGGTTGTAAGTTTTGAATACAGTTTTATTGTAAACAATGGCTTTATATTTAAAAAGTAAGTCATTAAGGGATGACATGCCAAACTTCTGGATATGGAGATATAATCAACCATTCATATACTGTCGAAGGCTTTCATGGCCGAAATCACTGGGTTGCTGTAAGTTTTTTGGGCTGTATGCTTCTGGAACATGGCCATACAGTCCAAAAAACTTACAGCAACCCATTCATATACTGATTAATATAACAAAGTCTAAGCCTTTACTATTTGCAAGTAAAGGGGTGCATTTGCATCCTTATAGTTATTAGTAGCTCCTATTTGGAGGGAACTTGGCCATTGCCATCTTTCACAGAGTTGTTTGCCTTCATATCATTCTCTTTCTTAAAGTGTTCCCGGTCTTATCTCATCTCTAATTTACAATGTCTCAATATTTATCTTTGTACAATGATGGATTGAAAGAGTAAAATCATTGAGCCAATAATGAGAATCCCTTTTATTAAATGAGTCATAGAAGCTGCAAGTCTTTCCAAGGTGGGTTTTAAAGAAAGGGATGACTGACTCCCTCCCCCAACCTCTTAAATAACAAGCAATTATGTGTATTCTTCTGGGAAGCCCACACTCAAAAAGTAACATTTGGATCGCTGCAGTCAACCTTGTACTGATGGTTGGAATGACTGCAGCGTGTTTTTTTCCTGTATGTGACAATCTTTCCTTTTATTCCAAAAAAGTATAAGAAAGCATTGCAAATCAGCAAACATCTGGATTTCATGCAAACCCTTGAGTATTGAAAAAGAGAATTGATGGTTCCTGGATTTTGGAATGCAGCTGTGTGTTTGCTCTAGGATTTAAAAAAAAACATGCCATACATTTAACTCTTTGGAGAAAGAAATCTACATTCTGCGTCAAAGCCAGCTAGAAAGAATATAATAGCACAATGTATAAAACCCGTGCACAGCTAAGTAATGGTACAAAAGGTATTCTGGATTCCAGAGCATCATCTGACCCATGTTATGTTAGAGATAGCTGTAACCTGTCACTGATTTCTTTCTTTTAAAAAGTAATGTGCCAAAGCTCTGGATATGGCAATGTGGTATTGGGGCAGTCATTCTCCTCTTGATTTTTAGCTCATTTACTACACTGTGAAGTAATGGAGGTGTGGAAAATTAATTTGCTAGGATGATCGACTGCTCCAGCCGCTCCCGTATCAAATTAACGCCTCCAAATTTGATTATCTTTCACCAAGAAACATTTTAAATAGGAAACAATTAATAAAGTTCCCTTTAGTTCATTCCACTCCTGTTGCCTGGTCTCTTTATTCTTCTGGTTTGTCAGCAAACACATATTCCCTTTAAACTTGTTGGCTTCCGTGAGATTTATGAAAAAACATAACCACTTCATTTTTCTTTAAACTTACACTAAGAAGAAAGGCAATGACATATCCTATTTTGATTCTATTTCCATCTGATCAGATTTATTTACAATATTTCTACCCTGCCTTTCTCAAACCCAAAGGTTACTCAAGGCAGCCATTCGATGCCTTAACAATATACAAATTAGAACTACATTTAAAACAGAATTATAAAATACTTACAGTAAGACCTTTAAAAACATATAAAACCAATACCTTCACTATTAGCCTCGTTGTCCAAAGTCATCATCTGAACCGCTCCAATATTCAATTTCACAACTATCTATTCCAGATCTATCTCTCTCTCTCTCTCTCTCTCTCTCTCTCTCTCTCTCTCTCTCTCTCTCTCTCTCTCTCTCTCTCTCTGATTTCAGGTTGCTATTGTTTTGTTTTGTTTTTCTTGTATGAGAGATCTTGTATCAGCATTGCAGTTCAGAGGGGCATGTTTGACATTTTCAGAGACCTTTCCTAACATTTCAAGGGAGGATTGGAAGTTTGGGAAAGGGGATAATTTTAAGTGAGAAAGATATAACCTGCTGTAGCCTTCATTTGATTAATCTGTGGACTATATTGCAAAGTTTGGAAGAGTAACTTCCAGAACTTACAGTTATTATTGGCTATGTTAGCTATGGGGTTCTGGAAGTATTAACTCCATGCCATGAATACGTTTTTTCAAGCTTCCCTGAGTTTATTAGAACTTTCAGTCCCAGATTTCTTAGAACCCAGACCAAATGATTCAGAGTCATCTGACAAAGCTGAGCTTCTTTATTTGTTTGGTCTTGTCATGTTGACCTTTTTTATTTGTCCCTGAAGAAACATGAACGTGGAGTTTGGCAATTCTTTTCAACATCACAGTTCTAATGAAAACTGTACTTTATTTCCGTCTGAGAGGGGCCACCAAGCAAGAGCCAAAATAATAATGTTTAGCAAAAGGGGCACAGAATCTGACACTTAACAAGCAGGGAGGGAGGTAACAAAATCCTAACACTGAAGTCCCAACTTGGAGAAGTTAATTATTTTAACCCCAGCCAACAGAAACTCCAAATAGGATGGTCCATGGCCATGCCAGCTGAAGGATTCTAGGTATCTTAGCCAAAGGAGCAACGTTTCCAAAGTATCACTGAAATGCATGCTAAGACTTATTTCAGAAATTGCCCATAGCAAAATCCTTCACTGTCGTGTCGCCCCCCTAGACAAAAAAGGGAAAACGTTGCATTCTCATTTGAAGCTAAATTTGGCCCAGACTCATATTTGAAAAGGAGGAGAATATTTTATCTCAGAAAGGCAATTGATTTCTAGCCACAGATAGAAATAAATGAATAGTCTTCTATGGCAAAAAGGCTTTCAAGCAGTCAAATGGGGATAAGTGCAAGGCAATGATCTACCGATTTGCAACGCATTTCCCTTGATGATTTGAAAAGGGGTTATATTTTCCAGGAAGGTGTTTTCCTCTGTCATGTAAGCATTTTTGCTCATTTGTTTGATTAACACTCAAGGGCAGCAAACTTTTTTAAAAAACAAAGTTAAATGGAGTTTGCTAGCCACTTACAAGCTGCCCCTTTTGAGAGATGGGTGCCCATGGAGCCGATCAGGTATGGATTAATCACCTTCATAATTGCTTTGTTGGATTCAAGCCCATCGTACAATACAGTTTGTTCTACTGGCTAGGGTCGAATCCTGCTTTTCAGTAAAAGTGTAAGAAATTCTAATAGCAATGGCAAAACCTTGCAGTACAATCATTATTGCAACCTATTGTCATTATATTGATTGGTTTGCCATTGCCACAACCTTCTGAGCTTGAAAAAAAAATGAAGCCCCTCTCCTGTAACATATTCAGGACCTTTTTTAATGTTGAAGATTCTGTGATTGGTTTGGCTGCCTTCCTGTCGCAGAAGGACTAGACAGCCAGACAGTTCTCCAGTTACCATCAGTTTAACTGTTCTTTTCCGATATTTCCTCCTTGTCACTGAAAGAGTTGCAGAAATCTTGAGGAAAAGCACAGACAGAGAGCATCTAAATGAAGACAAATGGACCCCAAAAAAGGCCTAGAAAGGCATCATTAGAATTTTTAGCTGTATTTTTATATGGAAGGATCTACAATCTGTATATGTCGCAACCACAGAGCCTTAAAGTGCCAAACACACAGCAAGGTTCAAAACTTGCTCACAAGTAACCCTTTTTGCCCTCCTTGCATCCATTCCCATGTGTTGATCAGTACTCAAAGACTCAGCTACTACACTATATTAATGTTTAAGTTTCTAAATACTGAATATTTTTATATTCCTCTAATAAATAGGATACTTGGGCATTACATATCCTCCAACAAACAGAGTGTGGTCAAGATGGGAATAGCTGTTACCAAGGAATAATAGACTAAGAGAGGCTGCCACAGTTTGCTTTTGCCTGAGCCAGGCATGTAGCCAGGGGGGGCTAAGGGGGCTTCAGCCCCCCCGAAATTCTCAGGGTGGTCCGCGAAAAGGCCTTACTGGTACATTATTTAAACAGTTATGTTTATTCATATCACCATGCTCATTATATCCCACATTAATGGGGTTATTGGGATAACAATACAAAAGGTTTGCTAGGGTAGACCCTCTTCCACCCAGTCTCAGCCCCCCGAACCAAACTCCGCCCCCCCGAATCAAAATCCTGGCTACGGCCCTGGCCTGAGCCAATTGGGAAAGGGGGAAACTCCATTCTCTCCCCTCCTTTACCCTACTGATTAGTAATTAAGAACAAATTACTTCTGCACATTGAATTCAACATGCAGAAATTGAAGTAAGCAAAGGACAATGGGGAAAGTGGGAGAAATAGATACAAATTGTGACACTGAAAAAGTAGAACAACAAAAGGTTAAGTGGAACAATGTTAGAAAAGTTGAAAGGTATGGTGTTACTCCCTTGCCCTTCAGTAGACTGACTTTTGTGCTTCCTGCCTTATCATATAGTAATAATGCATTTATTTTAGTCTGAATGTGGGCCTTTATTTCCATAAACCAATATAAATCCTGATTAATTAATTTTTGTACAGTTCAATTTAATTCGATTTGTTGTTCTAAGTCAGAGCTGCTGCTGCTACTCCCAATTTACCTCTGATCATGCTGTTTGGGGGATTCTGGGAGATGGAGCCTAAGACAAGCTCTGCAGTAGAAGGAAGTATAGCCTGTACACAGAGCAGGAATAAGTGATGAGAAATGTGTCATACCTTCTTTTTGTAAGCATCTAATTGGAAGTGTCAGAATCTCCCAGCCGGGCTTACACTTAACCGTAAAGCTTAACCGTGCGGTAAAAAATACAATCCCTTACTGTAGAATTGCAGTGTTCAAGCAGTTGACCTTGATGTTTAAAGCTTTTGCATTAAAAAGAAGAAAAAATCAAATGTGGCCATCAGCCTGTAATATGTCTAAGTGGCTTGTTTAATTAATTAAAATGTAATTGCTGAGTTGACTGGCGGGTGGGGAGTAGAGCACTGGAATAAACAAGATTGTGATAGGTATGGTACAAAACAGCTTTGCTGAAGTGGAAACAAATAAATCAATACAGTTAGTGGTAGAAATATAGGAAACATCATGTTTTCATGCATTACAGCAATAACTTTGCAAAGTTCTCCAAATCCGATACCATTAAGAAACCATTGAGCATAATGTTTTTTAACCTTTGTGAAAGGATTATAGCCCTTATGATACTATTGACTGCAGTATCCTTTCCATATGGGGCAGGGTGGAGATGGGAACAGCAACTTCAAAGACCTGATTCCATTCTTAATATATGGCAAAAATAAATGTGTGTTTTATTTGTATATACCTATTTCCTGTGAAAATCTGTACCCTCATACCCTGCAGAGAATGATACTGGGTTTTCTGCATCAGTAATGCCATACTGGAGGATTCTAGGAACTTTAGTCTAAAAGGTAACATTTCCAGCTCTGCACAAATAGGTGAATGATAGAGGTGTGTGAAGAGTGTCTGTGATGTTCAGTGGAAAATGGTAAGGGAAGGTGTCACTGACATTCTTTTATTTAAGTAGAGCTTTCTCTTTTATTTAAGTAGGGCTTCCCAAATAAAGGCTGCAGCAGGAAAATGTAGCCCAGTCTTACCTTTTGTGATGCTCCTGTGCTCTTGAAATGGCCAAACCCTAGATATTAATGTATTCCCTGCTATAATTACACTTTCTATCTAGCAGTGGGAGATACATACCTAAAAAATCAGAATTACCTTCCATTGACCAATTGCAAAATAAGGCTCACTCACTGCAGGTGTGAAAGACTCTGTAATATGATGAACAGACATCTTTCACTGCTTGAAGGAGTGCCTGCTCTAAATATATATATATGCTTGTGTCGTAATTCATACCCTCTAAACAAAAAAAACCACTGAAAGACAACACACCAAATTTGGCCACAAAACGCAAAACAGTCCTAGGTGTGACCAACACTTCGAACAATCTAAGAAAACAAAGACAAACACTTGCAAATCGCAAAACAGTTGGGAGACTACATTTCCCAGCTTGCCCCGTGCTCTCTGCCTCAGCGCGACCCATTCAGAGTCCGTTTAGAAGATGCATGCATGAAGCTGGGGGCAGGCCTTTCTTCTCCCTTCCTAGCGGGGAAGGCGAGAGGGAGGAGGAACCATTCTTCTCGGCGTCAGTGCACATGCGCACGTGTTGGCAGGCGGCTGGGCCCTTCCTCTGGCCTGTCACTAGGTAACAATGAGCAAGGCTGCTGCAGCTCTCTGGTCCCTTCCTCCATCTCCTTCCGCTCCCCAGCACCACTGCCACTGCCGAGAGGGAGGCGGAAGGGGCCGAAGTAGCAAGAACAGCCGCAGCAGGGCGGAGAGCCAACATGAGGCAGGACACCAGCTGGCCTTGGTGATAGAAGGTGAACAGGCGAGGGCTGGGCCCCATTCAGCCGGCCCTCAGAGTGTCCTGTGCCTTTGGGGTCCCTCTCAGGCCCCACTCCTTCCTCCTGAGGGTCTCTTCCCCTTCCTCCATTGCTCAAGCCTCACCCCTCCTTCCCACCCCTTTTTTTGAGGGCCTCTGCCTCCCCCACCAAGGTCCACGCGCAGGGACAGCCAGACAAGCAGAGCTCAGGAGCTTCAATGCGTGGATGAGGCAGTGGTGTCGAGAGGAAGGGTTTAGATTTGTTAGGAACTGGGGGACATTTTCGGAAAAGCCAAACCTTTACAAAAGGGACTGGTTACACTTGAATGAAAATGGAACCAGACTGCTGGCAATTAATATTAAAAAGGCTTCAGAGCAGCTTTTAAACTGATTCCTAGGGGAAAGTCGACAGGAGCTGGGCAGCTTCCGGTTCGAGAGGGTGAAACGCCAAGTATGGAGGATGAAATTTACGCACAAATGGCTGAGTCAACAGAAAAGATAGAAAGTAGTCAAGAGGTAGGACATGATAGGCCTTCTACAAATTCTCATAAACAGCCAAAGTTGAAAGGGCATCAGAGCAATAAATATAAATGTCTGTACGCAAACACTAGAAGCCTTCGAACAAAAATAGGAGAGTTGGAATGTTTGGCAAAAGAAAAAATATTGATATTATTGGCATAACAGAAACCTGGTGGACAGAGGAAAACAATTGGGACACAAAAATTCCAGGTTATAAACTGTACAGGAAAGACAGGAGAGGGAAAAACGGTGGCGGTGTGGCCTTGTACATAAATGAAGAGCTAGAATCTCATGAATTAGAATTTCAAGAAAATTCAAACTCACCTACAGAAACATTGTGGGTAAAAGTCCCAGGACAAAAAACTAATCTAGCATTAGGGATCTGCTATCGCCCTCCCAATCAAACTCCAGAGGCAGACTGCTATCTGGAAAATGAAATTAAACAGGCCTCAAAAAGCAATAAATTAGTCATAATGGGGGGACTTCAACTATCCCCGAATAGATTGGCTAAATTCTTGTTCTACGCATGAAAGAGAGACAAGGTTCCTCGACATGCTAGCTGATTATTCCCTTGAGCAGATGGTCATGGAACCAACCAGGGGAAAGGGGATCCTGGACTTGGTGCTAACTAATGAACAAGAGCTCGTTCAAGATGTCCTTGTAACTGAGCCCATAGGTACCAGTGACCACAACACAATAACCTTCAACTTAAGTTTGGATAGCAAACTGTCAGTGAAAACTAACAAAGAGACCTTAAATTTTCACAAAGGGAATTTCACCAAAATGAGAAAAATAGTAAAGAACAAACTAAAAGGAATAGTAAAAAAAATCAAATCCCTCCAAAATGCTTGGAAACTGTTTAAAAATACTTTAAAACAAGCCGAACTAAAATGCATTCCTAAAATAAGAAAGAGGCCGGGAAAGTCCAAGAGGACATCGGTATGGCTTACAAATGAAGTAAAAGATGTGATTGGAAAGAAGAAAAACTCATTTAAGAAATGGAAGGCTCTTCCTACTGAGGAGAACATAAAGGAACACAACCTCTGGCAAACTAAATGCAAAGCAACCGTCAGGAAAGCCAAGAGAGATTTTGAGGCACATATAGCTAAGAACATTTAAAAAAATAGCAAAAACTTCTTTAAGTACATCAGAAGCAGAAACCCAACTAGAAAAGCAGTTGGGCCACTTGACGAAAATGGTAAGAAAGGGACAATAAGTGAAGACAAGGAGATTGCTGAGCGGCTAAATGACTTCTTTGCCTCCGTGAATTAAACCAGATAGAGATAAACAAGGAAGATGTTCTCACATGCCTTACTAAACTAAATGTCAACAAATCACCAGGGCCAGATGGCATCCACCCCAGAGTTCTTAAGAAACTCAAGTGTGAAATTGCTGAAATTCTAGCCAAAATATATAACCTTTCTCTAAGATCAGGCACTGTACCCGAGGACTGGAGGGAGGCAAATGTAACTCCGATCTTCAAGAAAGGATCCAGGGGTGATCCAGGAAATTATAGCCCAGTTAGTCTAACCTCAGTTCCAGGCAAAGTGATGGAAACCATTATTAAAGAAAAAATTACTAAGCACATAGAAGAACAGGCATTGCTGAAGGAAAATCAACATGGTTTCTGCAAAGGCAAATCATGTCTTACTAACTTGATAGAATTCTTTGAGGGTGTAAATAAACACATAGATAAAGGGGACCCAGTCGATATTGTTTACCTTGACTTTCAAAAGGCTTTTGACAAAGTCCCTCACCAAAGGCTCCTAAATAAGCTCTTCAGCCATGGAATCAGGGGACAGGTCTTGTCCTGGATTGGAACCTGGCTAAACTGTAGGAAACAAAGGGTGGTAATAAATGGACACTTCTCTGGATGGAAAGAGGTGAGAAGTGGCGTACCCCAAGGTTCAGTTTTAGGACCGTTACTTTTTAATTTATTCATAAATGATCTGGATGTAGAAGTAAATTGTGAGGTAGCAAAGTTTGCAGATGACACTAAACTGTTCAGGGTAGTTAAAAATGAAACTGATTGTAAAGAGCTCCAGAAAGATCTCTCGAAATTGAGTGAATGGGCAACAAAGTGGCAAATGCATTTTAACCTAAACAAGTGTAAAGTCATGCACATCAGGGCAAAGAACCCCAAATACACTTATAAACTGATGGGATCAAAGCTTTCTGAGACAAACCAGGAAAGGGATCTTGGGGTTTTGGTGGACAGCTCAATGAAGATGTCAACCCAGTGCGCTGCAGCAGTGAAAAAGCAAATTCTATGCTTGGCATGATCAGGAAGGAATCAAAAATAGGTCGGCAAATGTTGTATTGCCTCTCTACAAATCTATGGTGAGGCCACATCTGGAGTACTGTGTACAATTCTGGTTACCGCACCTCAAGAAGGATATAACGGAACTGGAAAAGGTACAAAGAAAGGCAACAAAAATGATCCAAGGGATGGAGCAGCTCCCTTATGAAATCAGGTTGCAACGCCTTGGTCTTTTCAGCCTTGAAAGACGGCGTTTAAGAGGTGACTTGATCGAAGTGTATAAAATCATGCATGGGATAGAAAAGGTGAATAAAGAAAAATATTTTCTCTGTCACACAACACTAGGACTAGGGGGCACTCCTAAAGCTCCAAGGTAGGAAAGTTAGGACTAATAAAGGGAAATATTTCTTCACCCAGAGGGTCATTGGGTTATGGAATTCACTTCCAGAGGAGGTTGTGACAGCTGTCAGCCTGGACAGCTTCAAGGCAGGATTAGACAGATTCATGGATACCAAGGAAATCAGTAGTTACTGAAATGGACATCCAAGTGCCACCTCTGTGTTGATGGAGGCAGGCAGGATTTTCCCCGGGTACTGGTTGTGGGGGGTCGGGAGCAGGTGAGGGTTTTGCCCTCCTTTCTGCTAGAGATCCCTGTGTACAACTAGTGGGCCACTGTGTGACACAGAATGCTGGACTAGATGGGCTGAGGCCCGATTCAGCATGGCTCTTCTTATGTTCTTATGTTCTTATGTCTTTCGGGTGCCCCTTCTCTTTCCCTTTCTCCTGCATCCCTCACAGGTTACTCAACTTCCATGGTGACACACACACAAACTTTTACTCAGTGGTGGTGATTCTTTTTGGGTCAGTTTCTTTCCCTCCTTCAGCCTTTTCCAACATCCCACCACGTCCCCCCCCCAACACAGAATATTCCCAATTTCTGGTTAATAATACCCTACAAATAATTCCTTCCTCCCTCTTTCTTCTTATGCCACTGTCAGTCCTTACCCCTACCGAAACAGCATCATCCACGCCAGGGCCGTACCCAGGATTTTGATTTGGGGGTGGGGCTGAGTCTGGGTGAGAGAGGGTCTAACCTAGAAAACCTTTTGTATTGTTATCCCAATACCCCCGTGCATATGGGATATATTGAGCATGGTGATCAGATCATGATATGAATACACATAACAGTTTAAATAATGTACCAGTAAGGCCTTCTCGCAGACCACCCTGAGAATTTTGCGTGGGGGGCTTCAGCCCCCAAGCCCCCCCCCCCGGTACATGCCTGATCCACGCAAAAGAGGGAAGTGAACAATCAACTTAGAAAAACCTTAAGGTTGATCAAAATTGCTTTAGATGAGATCCTAGCAGGAAGAGGGATGGATACAAGGTGGTTTAATAACGACTAATGATGAAACAGAAAATCGGGGTGAAGGGTGATGGGAAAGGACATTAATGACTAGTTGAGACCTAGAAGAGGGACACCCCAGCATATTACAGATCTGAGACATATAACTTGGCATGTTATAGCACTCCCAAAAGAAGTGAGGTGTTATTTCTACCTCAAAACATGTTGCAAACCTAAGAACCTCAACAAATCAGCTTGTTAGAGAACATTGGTTACACATGCTCTCACACAATTTAGAAAGAAAGTGTGGTTTACCAACAAAAAGGAAAACAGCGAAGTGCTTTGGCTGTGCAATGTGAAGTAGCCCCATTGTGGTGAGGTGGCCAGAATAATGGGTCTGGATGTGGAAATCACAAGCTGAGATTCTTAGTGTGGCTGAGAATCCCCAGACAGCCTTGCAGAAATCGCTGTGGCTTGGAGTCAAAGAAGTGTAACTGGTAGAAGATGATACTCCGTGGCTAGCAAAAGAGTTTTCCTTAGTGCAGGCTTACTGTCTATTGGGGGTATTGTATTATGGTACAAGAAACATGATGAGTAAAGAAGATCCAGACTACAGTTTGTAAACTCTAGTGGGTCATAAACAGATCTTGAGAAAGAGCCTGTACAAACAGAAGAACTCCAGCTTCTTATATTTTTGTGCTAGTGGAAAGAGACGTTTGGATTCAGTCCATTCTTGACACGTTGCTACATGTTCTTCACTGAAGAAAGACTTATACTTTTTTGTGGAAGGTTGGGTTCTAAATGTTAATAGATAACAATTTTTAGCATTGTTTAATAAAGTAGAAGTTGAGACTGAGTGCAGTTTCCACTGACTTTTTCTGCTTTCTGAAAGCCAGCTTAGAAACACAATTGAGGCAATAATGTGAGGCATGGAAATTACTTTTAAAGAAGTTCTTCTGGATGAGAATGTTTCCACTTGAATTTTCCTTTGCCATTTCCACTTGGCCAAGGTAATGCACTATGAAATGTTTAACAGATTTAACATGCAACGAGAAAGCTCCAGTTAACTTCTGATCGGGAAAAACATTTACACCATGATGACAGCATAGTTTTTCAGGACTGTGTTACCTGATGGCCACAGCTTTTCTGGTTATTGCATTCCACTTACTTGTTTTAAAATAAATGTTTAAAAATATCCCAGTAGAAATAATAAAAACATGCAGCTTGAAAACAGAAGAATTATCTTCATGCACCTACAGAAAGCATACACAGTATGGAGATCCTACTTCTATGCAGCTTCCACCCCCTTCAAAAAAAATGCTCAGCCAAAATAGTCAGTAGCCATGCAGGTTGAGGGATTCAGAGAGTTTCAATCCAAACTGAAACTTTTCCAAGCTCTATCTCCTGCCCAACATTGCTCAAGTTCCAAGGACATTGAAGACTCCTTATCCCCCTAGTGAGGAGGTTGGTCAATAAGCCAGGTTTGGCTTTTCTGCACAACTAGGGAGAGGTGTCCCGTCATTAGTATATACTGCTCACTTATTTAACAAAAATACCTTTTCAAAGCCTAGACTGTTTTCTTCTAAATGAGGAGAGCAGAAACAGTCACCAAAAAAAAGGTGTCAGACAGCATACCATGTCATTTCTTATTCTGCAGTGCCTTTGGTTCCTACAAAGGGCTCCTAGGGCACTGGGGAAGAAAGTGGTTATTTGCTCCAGTGCTACACTCAGCAAGAACTAAACTATTTGTAAACACCGTTTACTCAATAAAATCAATAAAGCCAAAAGCAAGTTCTTGTAAAGGTCTGGGGAAAAAGAACAGTTTGCTTTTAAAGCACCTTGGCTGAGAAAGTACTATAAATTTACACCTTTTGACATATGCCTTTTTCAGACGGGTACTTCTGCTGTTTTCTTTTTTATAATTGTCATTACACAGAGTGAGCAATATCCTCAACACTGAATATATTCCATTTCAGCAAATGGATAACTTTTAATCAAATATGAAATGTAAATGCAAGCTTAGGCCTTGATTCCATCTGTTCTTCATTTTCTCCTAATTTATAATCAGGAAATCAATTCGTACATGGCATATAATTTTTGTGCTTTCTAGTGGCTTGTGGAACATACCATTTCTGCGCACAGTCTTGTTTAAATTGATAACTGTCCAAACAAAGTGTAATTTTAAAGTACAGACTAAAGAAAGGTTTTAATCTCTATATTAGAAGGGCTCAACCCGTTTTGTTGCTGCTGGTTTTTCCTGACTTGTTTTGCCTCTGAATTTAACTGAGACTGTCTTCAGTGCATTGAAGTGAAGGTGCCTCAGCTGAGACTAGTGCTTTCAGTAAAGGATGCGGTTTGAGCATCTAGATTAAATGCAGGCTCCCCTTCGTTTCAAGCCACATGCATGTATTCATCATTGATTTTCAAATGATGGGTTTGTATATCATTGGTTTTAAGTCCAGTGTCTTACATTCCGGGATCCATATTCTGCCAAAAGCATAACAATTTGGTGGCTGGAAGGAGAAACACTCATTATATGGCTCCAAATTGCTAGCTGGCACATTGTGCCAAGAACAGCAAAAGATTCACTGGTGAGGAGAAGATTGCAGTGGCTCTTAAAAATAATTTGATGTTCTAAAAATAAAAAATGGAGGCAATGTCATCACATTTCAAAATATTTTACTATTAGTAGGTAAATACATAAAGACTTTGGTGTTGTTAAGTGGCACCATCTCAAAATGAGGAGGAAGCATTGCTGGTATGGGGGACGGTTGTCTTAAATTGTTTTGATTTGATATAAATGGTTTGAAAATAAATCTCTCTTCCCTTTTTCCATCCTAACTTGTTTCACTTTGTTAACGCAACAAGTTAAAAAGTACGTACTACAATAAAATATGAATAAACACACTCTGTGTGGGTTTTTGATATCATAGGGATTCATTTGTGTTTGTGTGCCTGCTTGCAAGAACAACTGTTTGTTGTGTCACATTATGACATACCACAAAAGGGTTTTAGTTTTCCATAACAAAACAACACTATTTATAGTTATGCGCAGCCAGAGCCATATCTTGCACTCCAGGGTGAGCCCAGCCTCCCAGAGCCGCCAACCGCCCCACACCATGAGGCCTAAAAGGAGGAGCATTCCACAGCTGGAGGTGCTCCGCCTCTAGCTGCCTCCAAAATGCTCCTCTCTTTCGGCCCCGTATAGGGCGATCAGCGGCTCTGGGCAGCTGGGCCCACCCTGCAGCAATGGCACACGTGCAGAAGTTTCACGCATACACCATGAGCCCAGCCGCCCGGAGCTGCCAACCGCCCCCCACCATGAGGTCGAAAAGGAGGAGTGCCCCACAGCCGGAGGTGCCCCTCCTCCGGCCGCCCAACGCTTCTCCCCCTTGCCCCCGCATAGGGCGACCACAAACCCGGGCAGCTGGGCCCGCCCCGCGGCAACGGCGCATGCACAAAACTAGCTGGCTCCACACACACGCACTCTGGCGTGCACGCGCACCCTCCATGAGGCTGGAGAGCAAGGGGGCACCAAAATAAGTTTCGCTTTCCATTTTAAATTACCTTAGTCCGGCCCTGTACACAACACATCTTAGCTCTTTGGTTTTTAAGTTTTTTAATTACTGGACATTTTGTCATCAGTTTATTGGACTACATGTATTACGTGGCAATGTGGTTCTAAAACTATTGCAGTGAAATCCAATTCATGTTTATGTTGTAGTCTTGTTTATTGTGAATAAAGTTTGCTTTGTGAATTTAGGAGCCTTGGGGCATGAATTAGCTTACAGCTGGAAAAGGAGAAAGAAACTTAACTGTATTGTGTTTTGTTTTGTATTTAGTGGACAACTCAGTTTGTGTATGTGTGCCTGTGCATGTAAGCGGGGAAGAGAGAAAGAGAGTGTTCTTTAACATGCATTGTTGATGTCATCTTACTAAGGGGCTCTTAGGGACTTATGGGTTGTAAATAATTATGTTGATACTGCATGATTCCAGTGTCCACTAGGGTTCTCTGAATCACATTGTAATAAAGGGTAAGCTGCCTTTAGATCTGAGGCTTCCAGCTATCCATTCTTCAGACATCTGTACATTAGATGCCTTTTGATAATAGCAACTGCTAGAGAGATGGAAGTGTGAGTATAAGCTTAAGTAACTGATTTGAGAAGCCACTCCCTTTGAAAATAAGATCTGGAATTCCGCCTCCACCTCCCCTTTTTTCTTCTTCTCATCCACCATAGCTTCTTCTTCCTCCTGCTCGTCCTCTTCCTCCTCTTTCTGTTCTTCATCCTTCTCTTCATCTTCTTCATCATCTTCTTCCTCCTCTTCTTCCTTCTCCTCCTCTTCTTCTACACTTCTCCATTTCCCGTTCCTTTTTTTATGTGGCATTCAAAAGTGAAAAGGAGAATTCATCTTCTGGTGTTGGGAGAGGGGGCTAATTGCAGAGCTCTGCTAGTATTATCATTGTTATCACCGCACTTGAAGAGGAGAAGCCCTGCTTCTGAAAGCACCACATTCGCACAATACGGAGAGGCTTGAATGTCAGGATGCAAAGCCTTGAAAGCAGAGGCAAGACGGAGGGGTGTATTCAACATCAGAACCATCTCCTCCTGCTGAAATCAGCATTCAGGATCCAGCTCAGAAGATGGAGGAGGGGACTGGGGGAGAGGGAGAAGCATTCAAGAGGCTTCCTCGTCCTCCTCCGCCATGTGTTTTGTGTGTGTGTGCATGTGTGTTTTTTTCCCTCCTCCTTCTTTCTTCTCCGGAAATTATAGCCTTTGCTGCACTTTCCTTTGTTTCAAAACAAAAAAGCTTCAAGTGAGGGGAAAAAGTGAGTCAGGGGAGGCAGAATCTTCTTGGATTTGTCCATGGAAACAGCCCAATTTGACAGGGTTTTCTTTTGTTCTTCCTCCTCTCTTCCTCCCCACCCCTGTTCTCCACATTATCATCTGAGGATAGCTTCTTTCTTCTCAGTAACAATTGTGAAATTGTATTCCATTAAAGGCTTGATACTATAGGACAAGAAGGCAGAATCTCACTACCTACTTGATTCAAGCCAATAAAATGTGTCTCAAGGTAATATGTTAGGATTCTTATAACAAAATAAACCAGAAATAGCCATTAGAGGCATTGTTATTAATTACCTGCATCCCAACCTTCCGTGTGGGAGTTCTCACCAGTGTCAATGTGCCTAATCCTTCCCTTCAAATACTCACAACTGAAAACAGCCCATTGAAGACACAGGTTGGGCACAGAGAGTGATTAGCTCAAGCATACTATTGACTGAGCTTGGTGACTAAATTGAGGTAGAGTGTTAACCTGCCATTCCCATGTTTTGCTGCAATGAGGAGGCTTGGGGTATTGGTTTGGGCCTTAAAAACAAAACAAAAAAGAATCCTGCTTAATCAGATCAAGGGCCCATCTACTCCAGCATTCCCACAGTGGCCAATGAAAAGGTCACAAGCAGGCCATACATACAATAGCATCCTCCAGGTATGCCCCCAAGCAATTGAAATGCATGCTGTCTCTAGTATTATGGTAATACATAGCTATTGTACCTAGTGGCCAATTTTAGTCTTATCCCCACTTCCGATGCAGATTTTGGCTCTCCAATGGCAAGAAGGGGACAGGATGGTCAGGATAAAAAAAGAGATTGATTTGTGAATGGACCAATAGAGATTGATTGATTCCGAAGATGATGAGTGTTTGAGTCCTTTGTTAGGGTAAAGACCAGCAAGGCACAAGGGGAATTCCAGGTTAGGGAGTGCCAGTGAAAAGGTCACCAAGGTCATGGCGGTGGCTCCATGGCTACAAAGACATTCCATAAAATCATAAAACATAAAATATTAAAACATACACATAAGGGACTCCATCATTGCCTAATCCACAAAAACTGGGGCACCTGGTTCCAGATGTGGGGGTTTTGAGATATGGAGGTTGACCCAGGGTTGGGTGGCATGTAAGGGGGCTGTGGAAATGGGGAAAAGAAGAGAGAAGCCCTGCTTGGGACTGAAGACCCGCACGGTAACCGGGGTGGACTGTTAAAGTAAAGAGAAAAGCAAAAAAAGACAGTAAAGACTAAGGTGAAGGAAGTATGAGGGCAAAAGGACACTCGGGTGTCTATTTATTAAGGGGTTACTTTGTAATTCATAAAAAGGGTTTGGAGACAATGTATCTTCTGTAGCTGATGGTTGCTGCAAATATTTTAGGTCCTCCACTGGCAAGCCCTTTGGACTCCCAATCAACCAGTTTTGAATCTCCCGCCATGGTCCAAATGAAGCACCCTGTCATAATTCATAGATTTGGCTGGGGGCGGGAGGGTCTTGGCTCGAAAGCAGAAATACTCAGAGCTGAAATATACTTATTTATTTATTATTTAAAACTTTTATATCCTGATCTTATCACCTCCGAAGAGGGACTTATAGAAGTATATGTCTTTGGGAAATATATAATCATATATATTATATTTACAAAATCCTTGTCTCTGTGCAAATCCTTACATAGAATTGCACCACTGATGTTGGAGTTGACTGTTTTCACCACTGAAATATGAGAACACATGGGTGATTAATCCCACCCAGCCAAAGGCTGTTTTCAGTGATGGCCAAGGCTTTCTCCTTCCTGAGCTTGGTGGAGTGATGAATGGAGCTCTGTAATTGTCCTTGTTGTCCCATATTCTTTGCCACTACTTAATCTCTGTCTAATTCCGAGACCTAAAACATTGACAGGTTACAGCTATAGATCACATTGGTTCTAAGGGTACAATTATACTGTAGACTTAATGCAGTTTGGCACCTCTAACTGCAATGGCTCAGTGCGATGAATCATGGGATTTTAATGATGAGACATAGCCATTATTTGGCAAATATGGCTAAAGACCTTGCAAAACTACAATTCCATAGTGTTGATTTATGGCAATTAAAAGGTGCTGACATGCATTAATTCAACAGTGTAGATTAGACATGAGCAAACTTCAGCCCTGAGGGTGTTTTTGCACTTCAACTACCACAGTTCCTAACATCTTATAGTCTCTTGGGAATTTTGGGAGCATCATGCCGCCCACGTATTTTATGCTGTGATCCGCCCCGAGCCTGCTGGGAGGAGCGGAATACAAAAGTGAACAATAAATAAATAAATAAATAAATAAAATACCTGGAGGGCCGAAGTTTGCCAATGCCTGGTGTAGATGTACCCAAAGTTCTACAGAAACAACCAACCCAAATGTCTGGCTCCAATGGCATGAACTCAGAAAACAAACATCTGAATCCTAGAGAACTATATTCTGATCATTTTCTGTTGTTCTGTTGCCACACTTGGAAAACAGCTAGTGCAAAACCCTTCCAATGCCTAGCTCTGGAGAATGTACTAGTGATTTCCAGCTACACTGACAGTCTTTCTACGGTGGGGAGAGTAAAAGTTCACACGTATTCCATAATGGGTCTACTTTATGGAATGGTGAAACAGATATATAACAGAACCTCCTTATGGATTGTACTCAGTGGGTCATAACTTACTATTTCCCATACTACTACCTTCATGGGATGTCACTCATTATAGAATCATGGAGTTGGAAGAGACCATACGGGACATCCAGTCTAACCCTCTATCATGCAGGAATATCCCCTGCCCTGGAAATATCTTTTCTACATGTCTGATGTGTTGATTGCATCCAAATGTTAACAGGCATACTTAGAAGAAAATGTTCAGTTTGTGTCTGCTCTTCATATTTTGTATTTGCTCTCTTTGTAAAAATCAACAGGGAATGGGTATGGAAACCCCAGAAACTCACCAGGTTTGCTGGTCTCACCTGGCAATATGAACAAGAATATGCAAGCAAAATCTCCTCCTCCTATGAATTTAGGGATGAACAACCGTAAACCAGATCTTCGAGTGCTGATTCCACCAGGCAGCAAGAACACAATGCCATCTGTGGTAAGGCATTTTCTTCCTTCTCCTTCAAGGTTTAAGATATTCTAGTAGGCATTAGGTCCACCAGTGTAGACTGCTTTATTTATTGAAAAATGTCTTGCTCAAGCAGTACGTTGGTCAAACTTTCTAGAAGTGTAAACAGAGAAGAAAGCAAAACAGATCAGATTTCATTATAATTTCAGCAATATAGCAATCAATGTCTGGACTGACTTAAGGCCATCTTCTGAATTGTTGGTGCTTCTTTGTCTGTCTGGCTGTCTGTCTGGCTGTCTGTCTTTTTACTATTTTTATTTTCACTTGCACTCCACCCATCAATTGCATTGCAGTAAACTGGATGTTTTCTATGATTTTGTGATTTTCTTTATTACTACCTTTAAAAAGCATTTATTTTAGTCTCTTATTAAATATTTTATTTAATATTGTTAAAGCACAATAGCCCATTACATTTCTGCTACCTTAAGACATAAAAGAATGTAGCAAAGCTTGAAATCTGCCACTTTCAAACCAAGGCAAGCATTTAATAATAATCACAAATAGCAATAATTCTTTATATATAAACCATAAAGAAATGGTTAATTCAATATCACTAGCTTATGTTAACATACATTAACAGAGTAATGATACTGTTCAGCCATCAGAAATGGAAGAGACATGTTAGTATCTTCTAATTCACTCTGGAAGAGTTGTGGAAGGTAAATCTTTCATGAGCAAGGCAGTGTTTCAAAGTAAGGTAGATTTTAAAAGATCCTGATGGTGGATGTAAATGATGCTGGGAATACAACTCTCCATTATGTTAAAATGGCAAGCAATTTAAACAGTTCCATGTTAACTGCTAGCTTGGTGCATTATAAATCAACGCTGATACTCAGACTAAAACCCAGTCAGTGCAACACTTCCCCCTTGGAGTAAAGAAATAAATACAAGTATCTCCTGTTCTTCGGGAGACTAAAGACTTAACACTGCCTCTCTATCAAATGATTTCTTTTAGGAGCAAATGGTACTTTTTAAATGGTTGGCGAGGCATGGGGGATAATTGAAAAGTGCTTTCTAAAGACTGGGGTTGAAAACTGGTTTAAATGTACAGGTTTGTTCCCAATGGAATAACACTGCAAGCAAAGTTTGGAAAGTTTCTTCTGAGAAGAGTGAATATGCTGAAGCCATCCGTAACTGAAGATGATGCTCTGCAACCTAAGAGCACCATCCTACCACTGGTCAATTGTAGTTGATTTCAGGATTATATTCATTCTTCTTAAACTTTCTAATTTCTTGCCCATGAGCTGGGAACTATGTATTTATATAAAGCTGCAATGAAATTACTGTGGGGTGAGGAATTGGCATGAGAGAATGAGTTTGGCTGTCCTTAGCTTGAAATAAAGCTATGCTTTCTTGGGGAAAAAAGATGCTGCATGCTTTAGGATGTCTGCTTTTGCTAATCATTCATCCTCCTTTCTCATGCTGTCAGTCTGAGGATGTCGATCTACTTTTGGTAAGTGAGAACGATGCTTATTTTAGCCATGCACAAAGAATTCATTTGCTTTGCCCTCCTCTGCTCGAACGGTTGAAATAATGAAAGCTTTTTTCCCCTCTGCTGTGGAAAGTTTTCTCAAATAAGGAAAAATGCCATGCAACTTTCTATCCCTTCCTATCATTCAAGGAACGGATAATGCCAAGGGTATATTATTCAGTACTTTGTTAACAGAAAAAAATATTGTTATTTTCAAAAATTTATCCAATTTTATAACTCACACTAAGTCCTCAGTACCTTTCAGTACCGCAAGTTTAATTTTTGCATGCCTCATAGTACCTAATGCTAGGAAAAGAGATGTATTTATTCCTCGGCCTGTGTACTATCCTTCCCATAGTACTAGACAATTTAAAAATGGAAGTAACCACAGCACCATCTTCTGGAGAAAACCCAACATGCTGACTTGCTTGTCTTAAACATAAAAACCCTGATTTTCAGAAGGTCTGTAAATTGGCTTCTGCATCAGACTGTGGATCCAAAGCTGTGAACTTCATCTAGAGGCATAGTGATGCATAGGGGCCTATTACAGCATTGACACAGCATTGCTTTCAATGGGAAATGCACAGTATAGCCATCAGAAATATTCTATAATAAGCTAACAAAAGACATGCAGATACTTTTTCAACTGGAGCTCAAGCTAAACTAGGATGAAAGTCTCATATTATTAATAATATGTTGCAGTTAAGTCAAATAATATGTGTTAAATATTATTATCCCCTTAGTGTTCTTGCTACCAGTGTATGTTGGGGGAGGGAATCTTATATGTTACTAGTTTGGTTACCTAGGAGATTCTGATGTAATGGGTTACCATGGAGACAACTGGTCTCTTCAAAGATTGTAAATCATGGGATTGGCAGAGTTCATAAAAGCAATATGATAAATGATGGTTTTAATGTGAAATCTGTATATGATTATGCTTTGTATGAACAGAACCAACCCCTCCGTGTGTTTCTATATCAACCATTTTACATCTCACCATTAATATGTTTATTTTACTTACTTTGAAAGAATCAGAGGATAAATAACTCTCAGTCTGCTCAGTCATTGGCTACCCCAGTGGTTTCCGTGGCAACTCCGACTTTGCCAGGGCAAGGGATGGGAGGATACCCATCAGCCATTTCGACAACATATGGTACCGGTAAGTCTCCACTTAAGATGGGGGTTGTGTAGGTTTTGCCCTGGGAGGAAAGCAGACCTTGGTTATATAGCAAAAGATTGTTGTGCAGTACTACTTTCTTGAGTGCCAGTCAGCGGAAAGTGCAGTTGGCAAATACTTGGAATGAAATTAATAATAAGTCGATTGCAACCTGAAGCATAGAAATGAAGTCATGTTGGTTGCGCATCCTAGTAAGGAATTGCTTTACATGGCTAAAAAGTCACTAAATATGCTCTAGAGGAGCCACTTGTATTTTCAGTATGAGCATTTACTCCATAGGATGCTGAGTTTTCTAGGATTGGGGACTTTAACCCTGATTGTTGAAGTCTAAGACTTTAACAATTATGGCTCCATCTACTGAGGACTTAGTGTACCATATGGACTCGTATATTAAAGTACAATCCAGTTAAACTGCATTATATGAATCTCTACTGACAATATAATGCAATTTATGGCAATGTAGATTGAGCCAACCTCATGTTGGCTCTCAATATCAGCACCTAGATCAACTGGTAGATTTCACTTGAGTTGAATAGTAGTGATTAGCAATTGTTTAACAGTAATAGCAACAATTAAGTCTCCTCCCTTGACTTTTAAATTGCACTACTAATAGTCAGAGAAACCAGGGGCCCATTCACACTAAGTAATTATTGTGCTATTATTTCACTTTTAATGTCATGGTTATATCCTGTCAAATCTTGACCTTTGTAGTTTGGTGAGGCACTGGATCACTCTGGGTGGGATTCTTAAATGCCATAAGATGGAACCATGGCAGTTAAAGTGGAATTATAACTCTATAATTCTACAGTGTGAATGGACCCCAGGAGTGAATTTTGGTGGATTTGACCCTGGTCTCCCAGAGATCTAGGGTACATCTTCACTGCAGAATTAATACAATTTGACTGCAGTTTAACAGTATTGTAAGGTCTTTAGCTTTCTCTGCCTAAAGAGTGCTGGTGCCTCACCAAACTACAAATCAAAGAATTCCATATCATTGAGCCATAGCAATTAAAGTGGTGTCAGACTGCACTAATTCTACAATATAGCTGCACTACTAGTCCAGCATTCAACCCACTGCACTATGCTCTTCAACTCCAATACAATAAAATAACATGATCAAAAGTTGTGAAGGTAGGGAGTGGAATCCAGAAACCCGATGTCTGATTTACAGAACTCCCCAGAAGCCTCATATGGTTGAAGTTGTAGGGCCAAGATCAAATCATCCAGCAGAGATGGTGATGGTGGCAGTGGCAGTGGCAGCAGTATAGAAGCAAAGCTACAGTGGCTTTAGGCACAAGAGTGACAAAAAAGGAAGGCAATGAAAATTGTCTCCATGAGGAGATAAAGTTCCCCACCCCCAGTCTTTACTTGCTTCAGAACCACTGGGCCAGCTTTCCATTTTCTCAAAGTTGACTTTTACTGCCATTGTCTCACCACCTCCACTATCTTGGCTGTTCTTCGCAAACAAAGGTCTTCTCAAAAAGTTACTCAACAGAGAGAAGCAAATCAGATCTAGCATTTTGTTTGCCATGACAACAAGCTGAATGTGAGCTTTTGGGGACAGAAGGGGAATTGAATTCTGTGGTAGTGGAGATGCAAAGGTTTCCTAGCTTAGTTTATGGAAGAGTACATATTTCTCTGTATATCTGTTTCACGGTTTTCTCCTAAATTACTAAATGTCTGTTACTTTTTCTTCTTGCATTCAGAATACTCGCTAAGTAGCGCAGATCTATCATCGCTCTCTGGGTTTAACACAGCCAGTGCTCTCCACCTGGGCTCAGTAACTGGCTGGCAACAACAACATCTACATAATATGCCACCATCTGCCCTCAGTCAGTTGGGGTAAGTTTGACAATCAGCAGGTGTCATATGCCACCAACTGTTCATAATACTGATGTGATTGAGACTATAACTAACTCTCCAAAGCGGCCAGTGTCTTAGCTGATTGAACGGCTGGCTTCCATCAGTCAGGGCTCAGTATGGCAAACTACAAATCCCAGGATTCCCCAGAGTAGAGCCATGACAGTTAAACTGGTATCAAACTCCTTATGTTGATATTGTGTAGATACATTCAGTCTACTTTCTTTTAGCTCAAGCCTGGGTGCCTCAGTCACTTAGGTCTTCCATTTGACCTCACTATCAGCCTAAAAGAACTTTTGAGAATGATCTCCTTCTTTCCCAACTTTGTTCCTTCATCTCTCTCTCCCCTCCTCCACATTTCCCAGAGCAGTGGATGACAGCTTGTCTTGAGAGATGATGAGGAGAGAAAAACAGTTCTGTCATTGGAGCAGTATGTGCATCTATACTTGCAACTTTTGTGACAGATTTGTGATGAACACTCAGATACTTTAAAATGCCAGAATTTTCTATCATTTTAATCTTAAGTCTGTGCCTACTGCAAAAGACTCTGCAGTAAAGATTGACTTACCAAGTTACCACTGATTTAAACGGTTTACTTTAGTTGGGACTAACAATAGATATTTGTAGAAAGTGGAGAGTTAGAGATAGGGAAAACACACTAAAACTCAGAGGAAGAACCATCACTCAGTGGAAGAAAGAGTCTGGTTTGGATACAGAAGGGTCACAGCAGGCCTGTAGCCAGGATGTTGATTCGGTTGGGGGAGGCTGAGTCTGTTATCTCAATACCCCCATGCATATGGGATATATTAAGCATGATGATCAGATCATGATATGAATTAACATAATAGTTAAAATAGTGTACCAGTAAGGCGTTCTCGCGGACCGGAGTTAGCGTTAGCTAGTAGTAGGAGATACCTCAGCATATGATCATGTTATTATTGTTTATATTAGCAACAAATACTTAACTATGAGGAAGAGAGTGAGAGGTTGAGAGAGAAAAAACAACCCCCTTTTTTCCTTTCCTTTTTTTTTGAGCAGTGGTTCCCAACCTTTGGTCCTCCTGGTGTTTTGAACTTCAGCTCCCACAATCCCTAACAGCTGGTAAACTGGCTGGGATTTCTGGGAGTTGAAGTCCAAAATAACTGGAGGACTAAAGATTAGGAGCTACTGTTTTAGAGGGAGGATAGTTACAGTTTCCTCACTTCAGCTGTAGCTAGTAGTTAACAAAAGGAGGCTTTGCTCATTCTTTCCTTTCTTTGTTTTAACCAAAATGTTAGTTCCATTCAAACAACAAAACTTTGCTTATCCGTTTTGTTTTCAAAACTACTCAGTAGCATAACCATTTGATACAAGAGTAGCCCAACGTGATCCATGGTTTGATTAACAACCTTAAAAGATCTGCACATTGTATTTATTGGGAACTTCTTTTTTTTAATGTCAACTGCACCTTGAAAAAATTGCAAGCAGGCAAAGCTAGGCTTCCATCCCAGGTCAAAGCACATGCTTTCCTGCCCCCTAGTGGAAATTGCAAGAGAGTTCATCATCAAAGTTTCTAAAATGTTCTGCATGCTGTTAAATTCACACAAAGCCAGCAGAATAGTAATACTTTACTTGTAGCGTGCCCTATCTCCCTGAGGGGACAGAACAAAATAGAAGAAAAAATAAGGCGAAGTGTTGATTTCATCCATGAACTAAATTTCCACACACACTAAGGTGGCAGATCTGATTACTTTCCCAATACTGTATATATGAGTACTGCTGCTGCTGCTCCACCTCCTCCCCCTCCTCTTCTTCTTTTCAGGTCTATTTTGGCAGGGCAGGGTAGCTAATTGAGAATTATCTTAGATGCCTTGTCTCCAGTGCAAGAATGAAAGATCAAGCACAACTGTGTTGTGTGGTTTTTGTGGGGGGGGGGGGTATTTGGACAAAATGACTCTACATTTTTTCCTTTGTGCAGCCAAGCACACAGCAACAAGCTGACTGATTACAAAAAATACAAATAACTCATCCAATTCTACTACTTCTCAACGAAGTGAAAGAATTATTTATTTATTTATTTATTTGTCATGTTTCTATACCGCCCCTCTCAGCCCGAAGGCGACTCGGGAAGGTTTACACAGGCAGTCTCTGCCCTCAATACAACACAAACAACAAGGCAAAAAAACGCCCAAAAACCATATAATAACAAATTAACAATTAAAAACATACAATTACAGTCTCAGCGTCATGTTGAAAGAATACAACCATTATTGCAGTTTTGAATGTTGGGCAGGTAGACTAATGCATAAACATTAGTCTCTGAAAGCAACACAAACCAATTTAGACTCATATTTATTTATTTATTAACTTTATTTCTACCCGGCACTCATCTCCTCAAGGGGACCTGGGGCGGCTTAAATGAGGCCAAGCCCAACAACAAATAATAACAGCATAACAGCAAATAATACAACAATAAAATCAATAAAACTAAACACAAGCAGTAACAGACAATTTAAAACCATTTCGGGTGGGCCAAATGTGAATTTTAAAATTTGAAATAAATAAACACTGGGTGCAGATAGTTGTAGTTTGCATATAGCAGGAAGGCTTCAAGGACAATATGGGGCAGACACAAAACAGGTAATTAAAGTGCTTCTAAGGACTTTTGCAGAGAATGAACATGGCAGGGCGTCATTTACTTCATTCGGGGAAGGCACATTGGAACAGTCACGTCTTCAGGCTCCTCCTAAAGACTGCCAGAGTAGGGGCCTCTCTGTTATCTTTGGGGAGCACATTCCAGAGTCAGGGTGCCACTACAGAGAAGGCCCTCTCCCTCGTCCCCACCAACCGTTCCTGTGAGGCCCTTAAGAGCGAGAGTAGGGTCTCTCCAGATGATCGGAAAGATTGCCTGGGTTTGTAAACAGAGGGTCTCTAAGGCCCCTTCCACACAGCTGCATTTTGAACTGGATTATATGAAAGTGTGGACTCAGATAATCCAGTTTAAAGCACATATTTTGCCTTGATATTCTGAGTTATATGGCTGTGTGGAAGTGTCCTAAGATGTATCTAGTTCAACCTGCCATGCAGGAAAACAAAACTAAGGCATTTCTGAAAGATACCATCTAACTTCTGTTTAAAGACCTCCAAATATAGAAAACACACCACTTTCCAATATAGTCAGGTTGACTGTTGAACAACTGTTACAGTCAATACGTTCTTCCAAATGTTTAAGTGGAACCTCTTTTCTTGTAATTTGAATTCATTGATTCTAGTCTCTGGCGCAGGAGAAAACAAGGTTGCTCCATCTTCTACATGATATCTATTCAGGCATTTAAATGTGGTTTTTATTTATTTATTTATGGCATTTTACCCCGCTCTTCTCAACCCCCGAGGGGGGACTCAGAGCGGCTTCCAAAAGGCATAATTTGATGCCTACATCACAATTGCAGTATAAAACACAATATAAAACCCTCCAGCATTTGACACTAAAATACATTAAAATATAATTATATTCACACATCTTATGCATTCACCTATGTTAAAAACAGTGTTCCATCCATAAAAGCATTGAGCCCTATTCACCAACTTTCCATTAAAACTACTAAAGTGCTGTCCTGTGCTACTATGCAAACGCCTGGTCCCACACCCAGGCTTTCACTTTTTTCCTGAATGTCAGGAGGGATGGAATTGATTGTATGTCGCGAGGGACATATACCAAGCTCCCTAGGTCCCCTTCTAAACTGCCATATAAAATCAAGATTATTTGCTTTGAACTGGATTATATTGCAGTGTATACTCATATGATCCAGTCAAACAGATCATGTGAATTACCCCATGTTACTGGGCTTCATATCCCTGGATTCCATAAGATGAGTTCATGGCAGTAAAAGTGGAATCAGATGTTATCAATGTGCAGTATGGATACATGCTTGGTAAGGATTTTCAGCCCTATTTGTATCCTAATTGCTGTTCATAATATCCTTCTGATTTAGTCTAAATATTTTTTTGAAAAATCTCAAATGATAGCAAACGCCCACCCCAAGCTTCATTAAAATATGCTAATTGTTTTCATTCTCATACTATAAGATGCCATAAGATTGTTTGATTAAGGAATCAAGGGTAATCATTAAAAGCTAAAGTAACAACAACACTTCACAGCTCTGTTCCTTTCCAAATGCAACCATAAAATAGCTGTCATAATTTCAACTAGAAAAAATATGTTCTGAATTATTCTTCCATCATTATTCCAACACTGACAGAAATTAGCACTTTAACTTCAACCTTCAAAAAACAGTTCAGTCAACGGTGCCTGCAGTAAACCTACTACTTTTTACAACAAAGCTTACCTGGATTTAAACTGTAGCTTGTCAGGACATTTGAAAGATGGACAGAAGTGAATACTAAGTCTTTTAGTTCTGTATCAAGCTATTTTATTTGGTCTGATTGAAACACGGTAGGCAGAAGGAGAGATTTGTATGGTGGAATATTTGTTCTTTTTGTGTAGGGATTCACAGAACATTGAACGTCTACTCTTAACCTATTCAGGGGTTGCAGCTACACGATCACTGATATTACCAAATCATAATAATAAGTCAACTATCACAATTTTTGTTTGTCTATCTACAAGCAGGTTTTATTCAGAAACCAGATTGTTCTAAATTCACACACCTTGCCAGGGTTAAGGGAAATGTAGCCAACAATTCTGCATGGATCAAACTGGAAAAAGAAGTCATAATAAAAAGTCAATAAAGATGGCTATTATTACACGTCAATAAGGATAACTTTTCACTGATCACATATAGCAGGATAGGGGGAAATGAATAATAGAGAAATCTTGAAAATAGCTTAAGTATATACATTCCCTTCCTTGTTTTACCTCCTGTATTGGAAGTGGACCAGCCTAATGCTTGTTAAATCATATTCATAATATATTTGAAGATAAAGCCATTTTATGGCATCAAAATGTATATACCCTATCTCAATAGTTGCTCCCAGCTAGAGTAGATTGATTGACTCTATGGCTGAAAAGTAATGTAGATAATTCCCGTTGATTCAGTCAGCTTTCTCCAGTTGAGACTAGCAAATGGATTTAATCCATTGCAATTTTCAGTGGTTGTTTTTACTTTTTTTGTCAAGGCACTAGACTCAGTCCTATAGATGTTTACTCAGCAGAAAATAGTCTGAGTCAGGTATAGGATATTCCCAAATCAGTGTATATAAGACCAGCCATCTTGGTTAGTTGTTTATTCAGGTGTTTCCAAGAATGTATATTCAAGACATTCTGCACTTGCTACACTTTTTCACAGTTGCAACTGTATGGCCAACAGACTTGTCCTTTCCCTTTGGGAAAATATCTGCACCCGTTTTGGAAGGGAAATCTGCTGAATGCAGGGCAGATGAAAGCAATTACTGAAACAGCATTTGGTTCTCCCTTTGTTGTCTAACAATAGCCATTCATTATTAAACATTGTGACAATTAGTTGGAAAAGCACCATTTCATCATTCCAAGTATAAATGTGTCCACATGAAATAACACATTGTTTTACAGGATGCGGACAGAATCTTGATGGATCCAAAATTATAAACCTCCATTCATGGTTCAGAATGTCCCACTGAGCTGGTTGAGGACTGACACTGAGTACCTTGTCTAATGGAATGACTGCTTAGAAAACAGATGTACACATGCCCATCCACATAAGGAGCTCACCTTCATGCAATAGCTTTCCCATTCCTTTTAGTGCAGCAGCACAACCTCACATGCACATGACGAATGGTTAAATCTCTATTGCAAGAGACATGTTAATTTGTATTTGGATAAAATGCCATCACTCTTTTGAATGTTTGTCTAAAGCAGAGGGAACTTATGTGGACTTCCAGATGTTGTGAACTGCATGTCCCAGCATTTCTTATCGTTGGCTATGTGTAATTGGCTTCAGCACTTGCAGTCATGGAAGGCCCCCTGAGTCTCACCGCAGTCCAAAGAGCTGTTCAGATGAACATGCAATTACATTCTATTCACTGACCATATTATCAGCATACTTGTAACCATCACTCTTCAGGTGGCCATGTACTCAATATTTGTTAAAAAGGGGTCTGTACCAAATTTGTTTAACCTTTGCTGAGTAGGGGCTTAAATCTTGATTTCTGAAATCTAGCATATTTGAGTACATTAGTGAGTATGATTCCCTACCCTCTGCTTAAATAAGTCAATAGGTTGTCACCTCATAACCATAGGAAGGAACTTTGACCCACTCAAAATGTCACATCCATATTTAATATTCTGACCCGGTGGATTTTGTGAGTTGGAATGATGGCACATGTCAGTACATTCATAGGATCAAATGGCCCAAATAAAAGAACACAAACTTCTGGTGCATTTTTTCAGTCCTGAAATGCTTGTGCATAACTTGAAAATTTAAAAAATCTTAACTAATGTATGGAATAATAATACTCCCTACAGAAGTACTTTGTGTGTGTGTGTGCGCGCGTGTATACATATACACACACACATCAATCTTTTTTTAAAAAAATAGTCCACTTTGAAAATCACAACAATATGGCTACCATTTTTTAAAAAATGTTGTCCATTTGAGGATAAACTCACCTTGTTTATAATCCCCAGGTCTCTTATCAAATGAAAAAGAAACCAGAGCTATGTAAACTATTTCTCACAGAAACCTGTATACAGAATACTTGGAAACCATGTAGTCGGCAGGGATTTGGGGAGTGATAGTCCCCCCAAAAGGAATATTTCCAAACTTTACAAAAGACTGGCTTAATAACTGTAATCTGCTAACATGTCTCCCCAATGGAGACTCCTCCGCCATGTCTTCGCATGCTCTAGGGTCAGTTTTTAAATCTTGTAGCTGCTGTTTTGTGTACATGTGCATTTTCGAGGGGCTCTGGCTCCTCAGTCGGTAACTGGGTTTCCCTTTCCTCCTACAGAGCTTGCACTAGCACTCATTTATCTCAGAATGCAAATCTCTCCCTGCCTTCTACTCAAAGCCTCAACATCAAGTCAGAACCTGTTTCTCCTCCTAGAGACCGTACCACCACTCCCTCGAGATACCCACAGCACACGCGCCACGAGGCGGGAAGATCCCCTGTTGACAGCTTGAGCAGCTGTAGTAGTTCCTACGATGGAAGCGACAGAGAGGATCACCGGAACGACTTCCACTCCCCCATTGGACTCACCAGACCTTCGCCGGACGAACGGGAAAGTCCCTCTGTGAAGCGCATGCGGCTCTCTGAAGGATGGGCGACATGATAACATTATTAGCTTATTAGAGGTTTTTTCCTTGCAGTGTGTGTGTGTGTGTGCGTGTGTTATACCTTAATGGGGAATAGGGAGGGAGGGAAGGGTCAATATGCATTCTATGTGCTGTGTGTGTGGGGAAAAAAGTCAGGTACTCCGTTTTGTAAAAGTACTTTTAAATTGCCTCAGTGATACCATATTAAAGATAAACAGCAGTGGCTGAGATAAGCTTCGCACTTGAGTTGTACAACAGAACACTTGTACAATAATAGGTTTTAAGGTTAAACTTCTTTTCACTGTTGTGCTCTTTTGCGAAATGTATGTTACAATAGGTAGTGTCATGTTGCAGGTTCAACGTTATTTACATGTAAATAGACAAAAAAAATAATAAAATAAAAGGAAACATTTGCCCCAAGTGGCAGATCTTTACTGAGAGAGAAAGCAGCTGTTATGCAACATATAGAAAAATGTACAGACATTTTTGGGAGACCCAGAAATTGAGTGACCAAGAAGGAGGAGGAGGAAAAGAATAAAAGAATCTCGGTCACCTATTGCACCTGAAATTCTCGTAAATGTGTTGGCATATCGTTGGAGTATGGCACTCAGTTAAATGGCACCAAAACATTTAAAAGAGAACCATACTTGTAAAAAAATAAGTTTTAAGGTAAACCTATTTAATTTTTTAAAAAATTCTGGGTCTGCATCACTTATTAAATAAAAATATAAAAATATGTAAATTACATTTTTCCTTATTTTCATATCAAAAAAGTAAGACAGAGTTTGCAAAGCAATGTGGCTTTTTGTAGTCTACTTAAGCCAAAATGTGGAATTTTTTCCCCTTTATAAGCTTCGCCAATATTTTAAACAGCCCTGAAAGAAACAAAGGGGACTTTTTTTGTATAGAAAGCACTACCCTAAGCCATGAAGAACTCCATGCTTTGCTAACAAGATAACTGTTTTCTCTTTGCAGAAGTTTTGTTTTTGAAATGTGTATTTCTAATTATATAAAATATTAAGAATCTTTAAAAAAAATCTGTGAAATTAACATGCTTGTGTATAGCTTTCTAATATATATAATAATTATGGTAATAGCAGAAGTTTTTGTTATCTTAATAGTGGGGGAATTATATTTGTGCAGTTGCACATTTAAGTAACTATTTTTTTCCTTTTGTTTTCTTCTTCTAATCTACATTTTACAGAATCAATCAATCAGCTGTTGAAGGCTAATCTGCAAAAGATTAGGATTTTCCCTTCCCATAGCAGCCCACATAATCCTAACATACTTGCAATCAATTTTGAGATACATTGTAGATACTGATCAGCTCCATTATAACCAGTCTGCCCATTTGGCCATATCTAAGGCCCTTTTCATACATAATTGATGTCTTGCGTATCTTGTGATTTTTTTGCCATTTTGATCACAACTCAGCTTGTTCCTCCGTCTTATCAATGTAACAAAAGTGGCATCCTTCTCTGATTTTTTTAGATAGATTGGGAAAGTCCCACATTCTCCAAAATATGGGTGTGTGTGGTAGCATCCTTGAAAGTGAAAATCTAGTGAGACTGTACCACAAAATAGAAGTCTCCAAACCAAAACTCTTCTACCCCCAAATTATTCATTATTTCAGATGTGAATGTGAGCTAGTTCTGAATAGCAGCAATATCTGATAATTCAGACAAAGTAATGGGGACAAGGATTGCATGTAGTGTCAAAATAGTAAGTTCTAAAGCTCAGGATAACCATTAATTTTGTGTTGCTTATTTCTGAGAGCTGATTCACGCTTGCATGTAGATCACTTCCAGCACACTCATATACATGTTTTACTCAGGGGTAAGTCTCATTGAGTTCAGTGGGATTTATTCTCAGGTAAGTGGGCAGAGGATTTCAGTTTGGGTCACTCATCAGTTTGCTGCTCAAGCACACAGAGCTGAATAGAGCAAACGTTTCCTCGAAAAAATACTGGGTTTGTGATGACACCTCTACTTAGTCTGATGCGATTATCAAAATGTGTTGAATTACAACAGCAGATATTTTAACCCAATCCCACTACTCCACATTCCACAAAAGGAGAGTGTAGATGAGTTACATTGTAGCACATAGTTACAAAATATTTCACTAATATCTTCATGGATCTCGGGGTTTTATGTAACAAGGTAAACCCACAGATTGCAGATAGCCATTAGACAACAGCTATTCTGTACTACTTTTGAACCTATATTTTTCCAACCATAGGGGGGAAATCAATGTAGGTTATGTTGATAAGAAAAATGATCCACAACAATTAGTTTAATCAACTGCTCTCCATGCACTGTCACTCCATTTCCAATTTCAGCCTCTTAAGTCTGTTTTAAATATATATCTTTCTACCTAGTTCAGTACATATTCTACCACATAATGTGTTTAGTAATTATAGAACTGCACTGCATAAAAAGCTGTTTGTTCCAAAGGCCTCTTTCCCTTATTGACTTATTATTACTAAATTTTGGAGTTAAAGGTCACCAAGAAGGGTAGTGAGAAGCTCTTTTCCTGCTTAAAGGTGTGTGGACATGGTCTATGCTTTCTCAGCACAGAGTGAGTAGCACTCTTGTCTGGATAACAGCCTTGAGCACATGAAACCAGAAACCTCACATTGAGAAGACATCCTAGGCCCCAGTCCTGTTGAGCTGAGTATCCTGTGAAGGTCTGGAAGTGATGCAATACATTTTATTTCTTAAGAAGAAGGAGGGGTCAGAAATATGACATATGTGATATTTGAGTAATTTTGAATATTTCAGTCATATCAGCCAACGGCTCCTGTAAATGCTCTTCTCAACATTGCTCTACCTTCCATTGCCAGTATAGAGAAGAGTTGAGAGGTTGGAGGAAAAACTTGGAAATGATACCTGTTGAATTATAATGCTCAGAATATACTAATAAGTAGGGCCAGTAGAAATGTTGGGACCTGTAATCTAAACATATAACTTCCCAAAGCTCTGAGTATAGGATTGTCTGACCAATATATTGTCTGTATGTTGCTGGTTAGTCCACTATAACATCCCAGAACCAGTGCAAGAATCACATTGTGAATTTTGTCCAGCCTATTTATCTGGCATTGTACAAATTTCAATGTGAACCCTATATTCAACAGAGAAATGTGAAAGGTTATGTTTGGTGGATTACACTTGCCACTAACAGTTATTAGAGCCTGTTCATTCTTATGACCCATCAGAAATAAGCATGAGGAATATAGGTGAAAGTTGCCATGATTCCCATTTTATTGATATTACATGATACTATCTGCAAATGTGCATTTTGTACTTGCATATCTGCTTCCTACCCTACCTATAGCTTGGGGTTTTGTGATGTGATGCTGACTCTAGTGGTCACTTTGACACATCCTAAGTATTTATTGGCTGGCACAGGAAATCTTAGGAGCATGCTGAGACCAGGTCACTATCGCACTTATTTGTGATTGAGGGGGGATTTTTTGGGGTTTTTTTTTTGCTTTAATCAGGCATCTCTCTTGTAGGTAACTGAAAAAAGATACGCAGACATTAAAAGTGAGAATGGGGCCTGCAGCGAACTAACTTACAAATTATTTCGCTCATCTAGACATTTACCAGTATCCACCTTCTCCATTTGACAACTTTGATGTGTCTTAAATATGCAATATGTCACAATTGTACCTTGTCATTTTTTAAAGAAGAGAGAGAGAGAACGAATGTTTGGCTTATCAGGATTTTTCAAAGGAAACTGTCAATGGAGTTGGTAGAATCAGTGATCTGACTTTGAAGAATAGCCATATAACTAGTCACCTTACACATGCCTCAGTACAAGGAAAAACACACCCTTGAGCTTCTGAAGGGGAGCTGAAATGTTACGTTATATACCACATTGTACCTACACACAAGTAGGTGCAATGGGAGCAAGCTCATATAATGAGAATAGGAAATCTCTTGCAGTTATGACCTTCATTTTTTTAATACAGCCACAAAGTTGAATCATGTAAAAATAAACACCCATGTCCCCATGTCCCCTGCTACTATGCTAAAGTGCGGGGACAAGGAGGTCAGGGGTCAATTCATAATTGTAAATGGGGTTAATGAATAAAGAAGCACAACTTTTAATTGTGATGTCGCTTTCTAGAACCTTTAGCTGTCTTTCATGTTCCTTTTATCCGTACCTTAACCAACTGTTGCATTTGCAAAGCTACTTTTTGGGGCTTATTGTGTGATTCCTTTATATTTAAGCAGTTTGGGGCAGCGCCCTGAAAGAGTATGAAGATTTTATTCAACCCAAGCCGTGCAAAGTTGGAGACAAAAATGAGATAACCTTGAGGGGTATCTCTTCCCATCCTTGAGGGCACTAAGCTGACCTTTTTTTGGAAAGGGCTTGTTCATGAGGTTATTAAACCTAATAAAGAAGAAATAAATAATTGCTGGTGACAATGATATAATACATGCCAGCCTTCCTTCCATTACCCAGGGCCCTCCAGATATGCTTGACTACAATCCCCATCATCCCTGTGCTGGTGGGAGTGAGTGTGAGTTCTGTTCTAAGGCATCTGGAGGGCGCAATGTGGGGAGGGAAAGCTGAAATAAACAATCTGCACAAATTTGTATGTTGTATGCATTGATGCCTTTCCCGGTGAAGCTTTTATATATATATAAAAAAACAAAATCGGTGTTTTTCAAACTTTTTTTTGTAACCAAATGGTTTCTATTTTCCCCTGAAGTGGAATTTAATTTTTTTTAATGATTACTATAAAGATAATCTGCCATTTCTCTGAGCTTTTTTTCAGGCAAAGCTTAACAAAAAAGAATAAAACAACTGCTATGCTGTTTTCAAGAATGTCAATAACCCCTTTGGATTGTTTGCCTTTGTCATAGCCTATCTACCCATCTTCCTAGTAGACACAACAATGTGGTTTTGTTTTCTTTCTCTTCTCCTTTCCCCAGAAGGCAAATGCTTTGTCTTTGTTTCCCAAAAAGCCACTTGAAACCTCAATAAAGGCTGTTGCTTAAACACAGCATACTCTCATCTGCTCCCATTTTATGCCATCTGCAGTGATGTTCTCACTTCTGGGGCCTCCATTTCCTGCTATTCTAAAATCCCTTGAAGGATTGATGGAACATTAGCATTGGTTGAGAATGCATCGCTGTCACATTAATAATAGGCTCTTGTGAATATATTTCTACCAAAGATGTGGAGCAATCCAAGGACTCAATTCTGTAGTGTCTGCATCAAATTATTGGCTTTATAATGAATATAACCAGGAAGTTATAATGTTGCAGTCCGTTTTTTACCTCGGGCTAATCCATAACCTGATTTGATTCAAAGAGGTTATCTTAATGACAAACAAAACTCACAGGATTGTGGTCTTCTGAGGGCGCATCCAGATAGCCCCTTTAATGTGAGAGTTACCCTGGTTTGTGGTGAATTAATTTGTTAATGGGTTTATTCCACGCCTTCTTGGAAGGTGCGGGATAAAGCCACTACTCCCTGTGTTTGGATTGCAGTCCAGACAGTATTCCAATGGTTTTCCAAGCTAAACTAGCCTGGAAAACTGTGAGAATACCAACCCCCTTCCCCAAAAGACCCCAAAGCACTGTAAAAAAAACCAAAAGAACTTACCTGGCCTCCATTAGAGGGCTGCCAGAGCTCTCCTGGCATGTCCAAATGACATGCCAAGAGAAAGGGGGGGATTGGTCCTGCCCTCCCCTTTCTCCTGGTGCATCATTTCTACTTCCGGGGAGAGCTCCAGCAAGTACTTTTGGGGAGGGGGTTAGAGTGTCCGGGTGTTCTCCCGGAAAGCCAGGAGAACATCTGGACACCCACCCCAGAAAACACATGCTTTCTGGGGGGGTGGATAGGTGCTCAGGAACATCCACATTTTTAAAATGTGGGTGCTCCTGGGATAAAGCACTATATGGAAGTGCCCTTAGGAGCCAATAATGCAGCCCTGAGTTAAACCATAAAGCACTTGACTTGGATTGCTTCAGGTGATTTACATCCAAAATAAATTCCAGGGCACTTTGTTTTAACAAAATCAGCTATAATTGAGATCTCATCCCGTACATGGGGGCATACAAGCATTTTGCAAGAAATGTTTCACTTTAGAGGCTCACAGCGGCATAAGCTGGACTTTATCGCCACTAGATGACAAGGCATAAACTAAATTAAATCTCACATCTGTATATCTAAAGGGACTCAATACAGCTGCTTGTAGTGAATATAAAATAAAATGGGAAAATTTCAACTGTTTCTCCTGTTGAAAATAAGGTATCATTTGTATTTTGGAGTCGAATCAGTAAAGTTACTGGCTTTTTCAGTGACTCAGTGTCTCTGGTGCATTTTTAAAATTTAAAAGTAAAATAATAAGCTGCTCATCAGCTTTAACCATCCCTCTATATTCATGTTAGTCATGGCAGGTCTAAAAACGTGCCTGTAACTTTGAGGCATATAGAATATCATGAGAGAGAAATACGTATTGCAAAACATAGAAAAGTTACTTTTGGGGGGCTACAACTCCCACAGATTCCAAGCTAGCATGATCAATATTCATGAAGGTTAAAGGTTTCTTGAAAGTGTAGCCCAAAAGAGTGACATTTCCAAGCTTGAGAGGCCATTTATCTTCCTTTCTATCCATCTAAGGAGGTTCACATTATTTCTTAAGATGTGAACCTCCTTACATTTGTTCAAAATCTTTCAGCTTTTTTTCTGTACTGCATGAAAGATGGCAGATATCGGTAACACTTTTGTAACTCAGGCCCAAGGACTGATCTGGATGCACTATTAAATCTTAGTAATACCAAAGCTAGAACCGTGTGAATAAGATGTCTTGCTTTCCTGCAAGATACAGTGTTTCAAGTTTTGTAAATTTTTAACATACCGCCCATTTAAAAAGTTCTCTTGGCAGGTTACAGAATCAATAAAATATATCAACTATATAAAAAAACTACATTCAAGCAGCAGAAAATAAGATGGGAAAATTTTGGGTAAGTGTCCTAAGCAATTCCAAAGAATTTTAACAGATTTAAAAAGTTTAAGAGAGCTTTAAAGGTGAGGGGGGAGGGTAGAAAAATTATTTGCCAGTATTGAAGTATCCCCAAAATGAGCCTTTCTAGGGAGAGAAATCCTTTGTTGGAATTCTACTGTCACAAAATACTATTTATCCAGCTTCTGCGAGTTACTTGGTGTGAAACAACTGGAGTGGGCTTCTGAAGATGACGTCAGGATCTTGGCAGACATATATGGGATGAACTGGTTCTTCAGGTAAACTGGTTCCAAGCTGTTTAGGACTTCATATATCAAAGGGAGCCCAGAATGGAGGGGGGGTTGGAGGAGGGATTTTTGTGTGATTGCATAAATGGGAGGGTAAGGAGTGTGTGTGTGTGTGGTTTTGTTTTTATTTTTTGTTTTGTTTTGTTTTGTTTTTTGTCAGATTTCATCAAAGAATTGTGCCAAAAAATTGGGAGTGGGGGAGCTTTGGAGAACTTGAGGGGTCATTCAGAAACCATAAAATGGCCTGCAGTGTCACACACAAAGGCTGCATTTTGTCCATATATGGACTTGAATTTCTAAAATAGTGTGCCAGGGTCTGGTACCACATTTGTGCCCAATTAGCTGCAACTTTCTTTCCTTGAAATGCGCTCTGAAGTAGCAGCCAAGGACTTGGGTACCAGTACTAGACCAAGCATCACCACTTTTAATAGCACTAGTCTGAAAGGCCCATCCAATTGAATTATTCTTTTACTTCATGTTTTATCTTTTATTTTCTGTCTCCTTCTTCCATACCTCCCTAAGGAGATAGGGCACAGCAGGAAATATCTGGTATTTATTTGTTTTCACCAACACGCTCATTTTGTTTTCAGCTGGTTCATCACTGCCCAGCCTGATACATAACAAGACCATATAGGTAACATTGTCTTTTAAAATGGGCCACTTTATGTAACTCTATCCTATTTATTTATTATTTCTTTCTTGGGAGCTGAAAGAGATGGGGGGGGGGAGTGAGAAAAGTGGTCTTTCTCTCAGCTTCCTCCGTAGCTTAACACCCCAAAGACTAATGGCACTAGGGTTCTGGAAGTGATAACTAGAATTGGTATAGCATCACATTAGTGTGACATAATAGTGGATTCAAATTCCTCCAATTTAAACAATGCTGCAAAGCCTGGGGTGGCCATTTTTGCAGCAACAATTGAAATCCATCCTCCTTTGATCCATCTTTGATGAACAAATAGTTAAAATACGTTCTTGGGTCTCCATCTTGAGCTCCCTCCATTCCACTGCTCTACCAGCCACCAGCAGTTCACTTACGCATGACATACATTTAAAGCTGTGGTGTGAAACAATAGAATTATATATGGTAACATGCAGACCTCTAACCATACTTGACCCAAACCTTTGAGGGCATGAGTGCTTAAAAACTGCTGTGCACCAACCACTGAATCTCATTATCTAGCCCAAGATATTTTGTATCTGAAAGTCACCAATGATATGCACAACACACTGTGCTTTCAACCAAAAGGCAATGGCCAGCAGATTAGCCCTAATGGACTGTGTAGGTAGCCTGTTATAAAGGAGGGGAACATAATATAGAAGCAAATGTGTAACTGACACCAGCCTGATGTCATCTAGGTTCTCATACACACATAAAAATTACCTTTCCGCACTGACATAGCTTTTCTTGGTGCTTGGATCTATGGATAAGCTGACTCTGTTTACTACTTCATCCTTCCACATCTCCACAGGTCTACTGGCATTGGATCTAGTGTAACTGCTACCACTGGTGCCAGTGATCTCAATTGCTCCATCTGTGTTTAGGAAATAGCATCCACTATGTTGTTGTCTACTTTAATCACATAAAAGCAATGAAGAGTATATTACCATATTTCTTCTAAGATGCCATTAGTTGTAAAACGAACACTAATTTCAGTGCCACCAACAAGGAAAAAAACCTTTTATATAAGAAAAATGCCTGTGATACGCATCCAATTTTTAGAGATTTTCATATAGGCAAAAAGTGCATCTTAGAATGGTATATCATAGGTAGTGGAGAATAAACATCCTGGCCAATCTCATAATACCGGGGGCACTTAGATAGAAAGAAATTGAAAATCTACTTGATGGTCCTTATTCTCACAACAAAAGTGGACAACAAACTTGCCCATTCCTTCACCCATATCCTTACAGCGACTAATATAGGAAACAATTCTTCAAAAGTTAAACCCGTTATGATGCCTGCTTCTATCCATTTTGCAACTACAATTCAGCATGCCACCTCCCTCAGAAATACATACAGAAATTCACAGCTGGCTACACCTGACGTGATTAACAGTGCATTCCTGAGCCTGATCTCCTTTCACCAGAAGTTGACTCCATTAAATGGCCCAAAAAAGCCAACCACTCATCAACAGCATCCCTAATCCAATTTATAAATTAAATCCTATAATGGGGCTTGCTCACTTCCAAATGGCACCATCTGAGAGCCATAGAAAGGACCTGCCAGGTGCTACCACTTTACCAACAAACTTTAAAGGCCTTATGAGTTCTAGGAATTCCCTAAGAATTGCTTTCCAAGATGTTATAAAAGGCAACACTCTACTTCTGGAGGTTTTTTGGGCCGTATGGCCATTTTCTAGAAGTATTCTCTCCTGACATTTCAGTTGCATCTATGGCAGGCATCCTCAGAGGTTGTGAGGTCACAACCTCTGTGGATGCCTGCCATAGATGCAGGTGAAACGCCAGGAGAGAATACTTCTAGAACATGGCCATACGGCCCAAAAAACCTACAACAACCCATACTGCACAATGACCTATACCATATTCTCCTATGATTAAAAAAAATGTCTTAGGTAATGCACTACCTCCATGTCCCATGTTCACCCTAAAGGCATATTGCAATGCCTTCAAACTCTCTTAACTGAAGTAGCAAAAGATGTGTAATGGATCTTGCACATTTCATGTGGGATTGCACCACTGACTGCCCCTTTAGTGGTATATAATTTTTTTTTCTGGCGCACCATCGCATATGATGACACTCTTAAATTGAGCACCAGTAGTGGCAAGAAAGGACCTATTACTCTTTGTTCTGACACTTCCTAAAAAACCTTATTCATTACTTTACTCCAAGCCCTTAACCAACTTCAAATTATTACCCATATAAAGACAACAGCTTCCCTGAAATAGAGTCTGAAAGCTCACATCAAGTCCCTCTTGTAAAGAGCATGCAGGCTGTTGTGTAGATATGAACAAAACCATCATCTAAGCCAGGGGTGCTCAGACTTTTTCAGCATGGGAGCTACTGATTAAAAAACCAAGTCCCAAAGATCACCTACCCAGAAATGTAAAACGTATAACTATTTTCTTATTTGTTTATTTATATTTATTATTCATTTTTATCTACTGCTCCTTCCAGCAGGCTCGGGGCAGTTTACATAAAATGAAGTTATAAAACATCAACATTTCAATTTAATAACAGCATAAAATGAAGCTATAAAACATCAACATTTCAATTTAATAACAGCAATATAAAACAGAGCATAAAAATACATCCAACCACCCCATTTCTTCCACACTGCCATATTACCACACATATTATCAGCCAGAAAGTAAGAAGAGAGGCTTTTGAACTGCAAGGCCTTTAATACTAAGCAAGGTGAGCAAAGGGGCATGCATAAATACATACAACCACCCCATTTCTCCCACATTGCCATATTACCACACATATTATCAGCCAGAAAGTAAGAAGAGAGGCTGTTGAACTGCAAGGCCATTTCATACTCAGCAAGGTAAACAAAGGGGCATGCAAAAATACATCCAACCACCCCATTTCTCCCAAATTTCCATATTCCCCAACATATATTTCTCAAGGAACAAAGCAAGCAGAGAGGCTTTGGAGCTAAAAGGCCATTTTTAAGCATTAAAAATAAAGAGACATGCCACAGAACAATCAAGCACCGACCCCAAAGTAAAAAGACCGACATTTGAGATGCGGTAAGGAAATGACCCCAAAGCGTCCTTCTCCTCCTCCGCCATTGCTCCTATTTCCACGCCGCCAGCATGGGGCCAGCCATGCATTGCGTCATCCAGGCCCGCCCCCTTTGGTCTCCTACGACTCTGAGTGGCTGGAGAAGGACGGAGGGAGGAGGAGGAATCCAAAAAAGGGGGGGTCATTCTGCCTCTTGGACTCTGGAGCCTTTGAAGGCGGCGCACGAGCAGGGAGCGGGGAAGAGCAACGACGGAGGACTTCTTTGCAGCGTGCAGGGGCGCGTGAAGAGGACAAACTGCAAAAAACCTGGTCAGAGGCCTGAAGATCACCAGGATGAGGCCCAAAGATCACCCTGGTGATCCCGATCACCATTCTGAGCACCCCTGATCTAAGCATGTCCAAATCAATGGAGCTGGGCCCCTTTTGGTAGTGAAGGAGTATCTCCTCCTTTCTTTCTGGACTCTGGTCCCTACTACCTCTTCTGTCTCCTTCCCTTCTGACAGTTACAGAAGTCTGCTCATTGCAACAGAGTCCAAACTCACAAAAGTGCATAATTAGTAACATTCCAGAAACCCTACCTGAATCCACCATCAATCCTGTTAATATCTTCATCAAGACTGGTCTCATAATTGAGCAAGCTAAAGCAATCTGATGGAGAAGAAAACTTCATGGCACACCGTGTGCTCTACATCTTCTAAACCAGCCTGCTGCATTTCAGCTCAAATGCAAAATGTTGCCCTGTCACTATTGTTGAAACAAGGTTCATATGCCTGCTTAATCAGCATTTGTATATGGAAATGGAAAGGAGTGCCATTTTCTAACTTAGGTAGAAAGAATGTTTTCCTTCCCCCAGATTTTTATCTCAATTTTGTCACCGAGGCCAAGAATATTGCTGCTGGGGTGCAGAACATCTTATCATTGCTAAGATTTCTCAGTGTTCCTTCTCAAACAATGACAAACACAGAAGACAATTGCATAAATTCTATTGGGAGTCCCACACAGAATAGATTGATGGATTCAATGGGATTCATCCCTGTGTTGAGTTATCATTCAGCAATTGATGCAATATGAAAACTACAATCCAATTAGACCCTGAACTATTCTTATTAGGAATACAAAATGGACAAGTGAAACTAATTAATGCCAAAAAAACCATTGCAATACATGTTAATTGAAGCAAGAATATTATACGCACAATATTGGAAAAAGATTGAATCACCAACAGCTGAAGAGTACATTCTAAAAACTTTTAAAATGGTGGACATTGACAAATTGGCAGTGATGCTCAGGGGAAAAAAGTCAAAGTGACTACATAAAGGATGGTGGGGGTCATTTTTAACTTTATTTTTCAAAAGATAAAGACACACAACTTGGAGTTGAGGGCTTCTACTGAGTTTGAAGCAGGAATAATTTCATATTACAAATATCTACAAGCAACATTTGGCCAGAGGGTTCAACTTAGTTTTATAATCCTAGAACATATCTGTTTTAAATGTTTAAAGTAGTAATGTAAAAAATCAGAAACCAACAGAGACGATGGGAAGGAGTTGGTAGGGGGGGGGGGGAAAACATTTGTACCATGATGCTACATTTTACAATGAATAAACAGGTAGTGCCTGCAAGACAATTGCAGAAGAAAATAACTTTGTAAAAGGTGTGTGTGTGTGTATCTGGAGGGGGGGGCAGGGACACAAGGCAATAGGTCTACTCAAGTTGGGACTTACTAATCAGAGATACGCTAATCACACATATAAGAACATTTCTGTGTATAGATAAAGGTAAAGGTTTTCCCTGACATTAAGTCTAGTCGTGCCTGACTCTGGAGTGACTTGCTCATCTCCATTTCTAAGTCGAAGAACCGTCATTGTCCGTACATGCCTCCAAGGTTATGTGGCCAGCATGCCTGCATGGAGCACCGTTACCTTACCATGAAGGCGGTGCCTATTGATCTACTCACATTGGCATGTTTTTGAACTGCTAGGTTGGCAGAAGCTGGGCTTAACAGTGGAAGCTGACCCCGCTCCATGGATTCGAACCGCTAACCTTTCGTCCAGTCTGTTCAGCAGCTCAGTGGTTTAACCTGCTACGCTACCAGGAGGTGTTGATAGTTAACTTTTTTCCTTCTCTCTGGGATCCTCCATGGTAATTATCAGGCTCTTCTGATTTTCTTCACGGTCATTGTTCTCACCTCCACATCTAGTCAGGTCTCATTCATTCCCAGAGTTTTGTCCTTCCTTCCTTCCTTCCTTCCTTCCTTCTTTTCTTGAAGTTTGTTCTATGGGCAGGGCTTCCTCTCCTGCATGACAGAAATATGTTTTTGTGACAGTTCACAAAATTGTGAGTAGGAACACAAAAGTGCAAGAGGAACTGAGTCAACAGAGATAAATATGATTGTTAACCCATGCTTATATTGAATATTCACCAAAATCAGGAAATAAACTTCTCCAGTCCTAGCTTCAAAATGTCACATTTAATCCATGAGTTAACAGGAAATGGATCAAAACAACAGCTGCCTCAATTGAATCATTTTTAAAAGTTCTGATACATACAAGTGCAACTCCCAAGACTTTTCGACACCCTGGATGGGCCCTCTTCTCTCCCACACACCATTATAAAAAGATGCAGATGCTTGACACAAAAATCAATGCATGATGTTACATGGTTTATGGGGAAAAAACAACTCAATTCACTTTAATCTTTCATCATTGTGTTCTGACAGATCTACAGCAGCCTTTGCAGCACATGAGATGGTTAGGTAACAACTTCATTACAGCTGCTTTTTGTGTATCCAGATTTCCTGCACTGCTGCGCATTGGCAGAATCATCTAATTATTTTACTTGAATATCATTGTTTTTATTTATTTATTTATTTGAGGGCATAATGGGAACACATGGCCCTGGCAAACCCCTTTGATTTCAGTCCTACTATCGCATTATATTGAACTGATATGACCTATTGTTTTCTGTACTGGGAGGAGCTGCTCAGCTGGGCTTTAATGACCATCAGTCTTCTGTTTTATCACAATGCTTGCTCATTTCTTGGGCTTATCATTCTCACTGATTACCATGTTTGAGGATGTGTCATCTAATTAGAGAATTGGGGTGGGGGCACTAAAGAAAATTAGGAGAAAAGATAATGGGAGGGTTCTGCAACCAGATGTAAATGAATGCACTGAAATGTTCAGAAGCTGAGATACAGAAGAAATCATGCAAGATCAAGTTTTTGCAAGATTATGCAAGGACTGTAACTTAGAAATGTTAATATTACAGGCCGCAAATTCCAAAATTTTCTAATCAGTGGAACTGAAACCTTAAAAAATAACTTTTCTAAGTTCTGTAAAGAGTCAAATAATGATCCACAGCATTTCCGTCCAAGAAAGATGGCAACATTTTTTTCCTTTCAATTACCTGTCATATTACGTTATTATTAGGTGATGGTTACACTACCACTCTGCTAGTTCTATCCTACTGAATTCTGAAATTTGCCCTCTAAATGGGATGGAGCAACAGCATGCCCCCATGGCTGGAATCGAGCACAACCTCCAGGATGCCGAAGCGGAGAAATGCTGACACATACCTCTATCTGTCTCTCTGGCCTGTATGGTTAATAGCATTGAATGTTTGCTGTGCATGTATTCTGTGATCCACCCTGAGTCCCCTTCAGGGCGAGAAGGGCAGAATATAAAAGCTGTAAATAAATTAATAAGTAAGTAAATAAAATATGCCACCAAATATGGAAAACAAAACACTGAACTACAATCTGGAGACATTCAATTAAACATTCTAATCTTGCCTAAGTGTTACACAATGTATTGCAATAACTATTGGGCTATTGTACCTATCTCCTAGGCCAACAAAGTAATGCCCAAGAATACACAAGAAAGACTTTCATTGTATATGGAGTGAATAATCCCAGATGTCCAAGATAGGTTCAGAAAAGGAAGAGACACTAAATATATTGCAAACATATGTTGGATAATCATACAACAAAGAATTTCATGGAAGGAAATATATCTATAATTTATAGTTTACAGCAAAGGCTTTCCACTGTGTAAAATAGATGAGAATGGTGATTTATTCTAAAATAAATGAGTGTGTTATAGCATCCTATTGTCCTGAGGTGTAACCTCCTTTAGACCAGGTCTTAAATTTTTCCACTCGAGACCCCTTATGTCTCGAGAAAGTTTTACATGGCCTCACATATATTTATATAGGTACATAAAATAGATATAAAAACCAAAAGGAGAAACAGGCAAGGTTATTTTATCACCCTAGCTGTTTAATGTATATGCAGAACATGGGATATAGAAATCAAGATTCAATTCAGAAGATGTAGGCATAAAAATTGAGGGGGAGAAACACCAACAATTTAAGATATACAGATGATACTATATTACTTTCCAAAAATAGCAAAAACTTGGCACTACTTGGAGAGAAAAGTTAAGGAAGAAAGTGAAAAGCAAGATAATTATCACAGATGATTTATGTAACTTTAAAGTGGATGATGAAGACACTGAAATAGTGAAAGATATCCACTAAATTAATGAAAATGGAGACTGCAATCAGGAAATTAAAACAACTAAGAATTGGAAAGGAAGCATGAAGAGAGCTAGATAAGTTCCTCAAGTATAAAGATATATCATTGAATGCCAAAGTCAGAATCATGCAGATCATAGTATTACCAAGCTCTATGTATGGGGATGAAAGCTGGACAGTGAACACACAATGCGAGATGAAAGCCCAGTTTACATTTAACTAGCCAGTTGCAGTGGTTTTAAGGTAAGACCACGACTGTGTAAAGCAGGATTCAAATCCCCATGTGGCCATCAAAATATTCAAAGTGATCTTAAGCATGTCACACTTTCTCAGCTTTAGAGGTTAGCAATGGCAAACTCCAAGAAAACCTCATGATAGGTTTACCATGGGGTTGGCATAACTCAAATGAATTGAAGGCACTAAAAGGAAGAAGATAAATAAAATATATTCAAATTAAAAGCCCATCAAGGACAAATATAGCAACTATAATTGATAATGTTGTAATGTAATGAAATATATTACTACTAATAATAATAATATGATGCTATAACTATATATTTTGTGTTACATGCAATATTATTAATAATATTGTGATATAATTGTTATAGTTCAATGTGATATTGTTATAGCACAATGTGATATGTAATATTGATGTTGTGCTGTGGCAATAATTATAGTTCATTGTATTTGCATTTTGCTTCTGAGCCGCTCTTAGTCCCCTTCAGGGTTGAGAAGGGTGGCATATAAATATTGTGAAATAAATAAATATTCATTAAAGGCCTATATCTAAGCAATTAGTCTATTCTCCTAAATGTCCCCATTATTGTGTAAAATTATGAATGATCTTTGTTATTACCTAGACTTTATAAGAATGGCATGGTCTCATTGCCAATGGCTTTTCTTGCCCAATTTAAGAAGCTGGCTCTAAACTTTTAAAGCCTTAAATTACTTGAAACCTAATTAGCTAAAGGGCCCTCATCTCATTATGAACGAATGTAGGTATTATGACCACCAGGAAAAACCTTGAGATCTCTTTGTGGAAGCCTTGTTGGTGAGCACAAGGGAGTAAACTCCCTCCTACAAAAACAAGGGTCTGTGCCAGGGGTGGGGAGAAGGGCGTCAGGGGCGGGGCCAAGAGGAAGTGGTGCCGTTGCCCCTATCCCATTGCGGGCTCTGTGGGGCCTGTGTCGGCAGACAGGCTGGAGGAGTGGCAGCTTTGGAGTGCCTGCCATCCCTGGAGGCGATCCGGGCCTGCAGCGGGAGCACTCGGCGACCTGCGGGGGCTGATCGCCCCGGCGACCCAGAAGTCTTTATTGTCTTCTGGGTCGCCTGGGTGATCAGCCACCTCAGATTGCCGACTGCTCCTCCTGCAGGCCCGGATCGCCTCCAGGGATAGCAGGCACTTCATAGCAGGCAATCAGCTGGGGAACGGCTGGGGGTGAGACCGGGCGGAGGCCTGCAGCCTCCGATCGCCTGCTGCTCTGCTCTCCTCTGCTGCAGTGGCAACTGGGTCCACTTTGCCATCCTCTGGGCTGGGTCCATTGGACCATTCCATCCTGGGATCCTTCCTCTCTTGAGGATGTCAGCCTTCATCTTGGTTCACACCTTGTCTTCTTGAATTTAATTTTATTTTATTTTAGTGGTTTTTATTATTATTTTATAATAATTTTATTATAATATAATAAATAATATCATATAATAATGTTATATTATATTATAATTTCAATATATTATAATGTCTATATATATACTATAATATAATAATTATATTAATACTAATAATATATGAATATGTCTTGATATATTAATATGTTAATATTAATGATGTGTAATATATAGTAAATATAGTAAATAAATAAATTATGTAGATTAGAATGTAGTTCAGCCTTTAAGTGCGGCCCTCCATAATATTTTTTGGCTCTTGTGTGGCCCCTTGGAAAAAATAATTGCCCACCCCTGGTCTACGCACTTTCAAACTGCTTTTTTTATTACTTACTGTTCACTTTATTTGCTGAATTAATGTAATAATCTTAACAGTGTAATTATATAATCACATTTTAAATTTACTTTCAAGTAGTTTTAATTTCTGTTTACTTTGTTTTTAGTGATAGTTTGCTGATTAAGGTTTTCCTGTAATATGAAAGTGGTATAGAAATGTAAATAGTACTACAGGTTGAGCATCCCTTTTTGGAAATCTGAAATACTCCAAAATCCAAAATTGTCCACTTGGGTGCTGAGATAGTGACATATTTTTATCCTGACAGTTCAATGTACACAATTCTTTAAATTATTGTAGAAAATACCTGCAGACAATGTATATAACATGTATATGGAACATAAATGACACTTGATTTGGGTCCCATCTTCAAGATAGCTTATCATGTGTATACATGCAAATGCAAGTATATATACTTGCATATGTATATATAGACATGTGAGTGTGGAGAAGAGCAAACCACAGGCCACCTATTACAATGCAGCCTGAGCCCTGCCACATGCAGAATGCAGGACCTTCTTATAGCAACACCAGAGGCACTCCGAGTAGCCAAATTTTAAAACTTTGTGTTTTCTCAAATACATTGGTTCACTCCTGATACGATAAATAAAAAATATGTATATATATATACATATATACATATACATATACACACACACAGAGATATATATATATATATTAGGCATGGATTAGAACCCAAAAATCGCGATTCTAAAATCAAATGGGGGGGGGGATTTTTTTTATTAGTAATAGAAAGACTTACAAAAAAATTTCCAAAAAGTTCTAAAATGTGACGTAATTGCTAACAAAATTCTAAATTGGTTCTAAAGTCTGAAAAGCAGGGAAACAGGACTGACACTGTTTTAAGCACAGGCAAATCAAGGGGCAACATTTCCCTTGGTTTCCTTGCAGGGAGATATAATGCATTAATATATTATTATTATTAGTATTATTATAATTAAATAAAATAGTCAAGGCTTGCTTCTCCAGAGCATTTATTAGAATTAAATAATAAATTCTAATAGTAAGAATGTAGTAAGGGTGATAGTGACCTGGAGGGTATGAGGAACGTGCTCTTGGTAAACTAGAACATGCTCTTAGGTTTGTAGTTAGAGCCCTGTCAATTTTACAGTATTTCAATCCATGTCTGTTATCAATTATGTAAGGCCACAAGCACTCTAGTGCCCTCAAGAACAAGCAAACATATTATTATAATTATGTCAGGCCCAAGTTGTTTCTATAATTATTTTAGTATTATTATTACTTCGCTGTGCGTCTCCCATTGATTTTGAGAGCTGTTGTTGCTCTTAGACACCTTAAAGTCATATGGCTTGGCATGACTGCATGGATTGCTGTTATTTCCCACCAGAGCAGTACCTATTGATCTACTCACATTTACATTGATCCCAGTGGCATCAATAACAAGTAGGGCCCTTCTTCCAGGAAATTAGAAGGGGTAAATATTATTAATATATTTATTATTATTATTAGAATTAAATAATGCCCAGGGCCCTTCTTCCAGGAAATTAGAAGGGGTAAATATTATTAATATATTTATTATTATTAATTATAAAATAGTTGCCTACCTTCTCCAGAGCTCTTTTCACTGCAGCTTTCCCCCATTCAGTTTCCCATAGCTCTCTAGGAGGTTTGAACTCTATGGCTTTTCCTTGAATCTGCACTTTTCCTGCTCCTCTCCGGGCTGTTTTCAACCCCTTCTGCCATTGTTTCAGCCTTCCTCATGTCCTTCTCGCCTGCCCTCCTATCTAGGCTCCTTTCCCTGCAGTTTAAAGCGCTTTTTCCTGAGTCCTCCAGCCGCTCTAGGACTTCCGGTCTGGATCTCTCTATGGTTCCGGCTGGTTTTTCTCTTCCTGGAGGAAGGCCTTTCGGTTAAAGTAGGCCTCGAGCATGGAAAGGCCCCATCTGACTGTGAGTAATGTCTGGGATTTTGGATTTTAATAGGGAGCCTTCCGAAATATTTAGAATTCTAACGAAATTTTGGGCCCAGGGGGTGCGAAAAAGAAAGTCCACTTCTGGGATTGGCCTTGCGATCCGTAAAAACTTGAAAGTCCCATTACATACGAATCACTTACGATTTCTTTTAGTTTTCATAACTTTTTTCTCATGCCTATATATATATATATATATGAGAAACTCAAAAGCACTTCTGGTTCAAAGCATTTTGGATAAAGGATACTCCGCCTGTACTAGAAGTGACATTATTATCTCTATTACTGCATCTGCTGCTGCTGTTAAAGAGGCAGTTAGGTCCCATTAGCTTTCCAAAATACATTTTTCTCCTGAAGCTTCAACTTGCTAAAGCTGTTTTGTTGATATGGACCAATACCAATGCTTGTCTTTTTAGGAATGTCCTTGCGAGTGCATGGCTATAGGGACTGTCCTTCACAACTATCCTGTGTTTCTGATTTGAATCTCCTAACCATAGCACATTCCCCTGGGGAGAGCTTCCTTCCATTTGCCAGCTCTTTTAGCAATCCCATCTCTATGCTGTGGAGGAACAGCGGGAACTCCTTTTCTTCTCCTGGAGTAGCTTACCTGTCAGTGTGGGAGAAGGCTGGGATGTGTGTTGTGACATTATCCCACTGTTTGTATTATCTCCAGTTCCCAAGTTTAGCATTGCTGTAATGCTGTGCCAGCTCTGAATATAATCATGTGCTTTTCTCAGTGTGCAGTTACATTAATAATCTTTCTGTTTTGATAGATTTGCCAGGAAAACTCTAGCTTGGTAATCGTCTTGATAAGCCCATTCTGCCCTCACCCTCCTGGGTTCAGCTCCCATGAGGCAGAACATCGACTGCACTCACAACTGCTGCTCTCGCTGCGCTTGCCGCATCCCCACCATTTTAAATAATCCCTTCTCTATCTCAGAAGGCAGATCATCCCCTATTTGCATGGCTGTGATAAGGAGATGGTGGATGGGTTGGCACGGCGGTTATGCACACATGACTGAGCACCAAAAGGCAACAGCAGGGTTCATTTCCCTTATTCGTGGTCTTAAAAGAACTCCTGAGCATGCTTCCATAGGAGTAAATACATATCACATTGAACTTCATAGAACCAAGGAAGTACTACTAGGTTCCTTGATGCCTGGTTTTATTGGATACAGAGACATTTTAAAGATAACTTCCTATTTTGTTGTGTATCATCCAATTAGGGAAATGACAAAAATGTGGAGACCCTAGATAAATCTAGAGCTTGTTGCTTTCCTCAGTATTAAGATGATGTTTGGCATTCAGGTCTTTGCTTTTGATCAGTCTCCCCAAAGCAGTATTTGAACAGTCTCCCCAAAGCAGTATTTTACAAGTATTTTTTCAACTGACAAAAATGGCCAAAGATGGGGCTTGTTTGAAGGTCAATGAGTGCCCTGGTAGACAAACTTGCAGATGCATAACCTCAAGTGTTTAACTTGGAAGACTACAACACATGAGTCCAAGTAAAGCACGTGGCATTTTGCTTTTCCCTGAGTCTACTGGAAAGGGCAAACTTCTACCTCCATCTTTCCTTCTGCACCCCAAATTGAGCATGTTTGTTTCTGCACTTTGAACTCAATTTGTAGTGACAGAATTAATCTGAGGACTAAGACAGAAAGAGGAAGGGAAACAGATTTTAAAAGCATCCGAAAAGAGGGATGCCAGAGGTTCAATTGGTACTGCTACAATTGGTACTGCTATCTGCTACATTGAGATAGTTTGGGTTTGGGGGGGTTGGTCACGTCAGGAGTGACTTAAGAAACTGCAAGTCATTTCTGGTGTGAGAGAATTGGCCGTCAGCAACAATGTTGCCAAGGGAACACCCAGATGTTTTGGTGTTACCATCCTTTTGTGAGGCTTCTCTCATGCCCCCGTATGAGGAGCTGGAGCTGATAGAGGGAGCTCCTCCGTGCTCTCTCCTGATTCAAACCTGCGACCCGTAGGTCTTATGTCCTGCCAGCACAGGGGTTTAACCCACAGCACCACCGGGGCCTCCTATTGGGATAGAAGGAGGGTATGATATCAAAGGTGAAAAAAATCACAACCACCTCTTATGCCTGGCCTTGAGAAGCAAGCCGTAAATGCTAATGTAGATAAACAACACAATTTCCCTGAAAGCAAGTAGATTTTGGTGTGTGCTGAATACAGAAGTGGTTGAACTGGCTCTATGGCCTCAGATGAAGCAATAAATGGTGCCCCCTCACTCAAATCAAATTATATAATACTCATGCCAGCCAATAAATTTTGTCACATAGGAAAATTCACAAATGCCCATCACTAGCACTAAAAGTAATGACTGCAAAATAAATAAGTAGAAATATGATACCTTTTCATGACATCCAGATTCTGCTGCCTGAGGTCACTGCTGCATTTTAATTAATAGCAGTGCTGACTCTTCTAGCAATAGTTGCCAAAAAAAATTCTTCCACAATAGAATTTTACTTTTCAAAACACATGGAAATGACCTATTTTAATCAAGTTCAAAACTGAATAACATTTTATGCAAAATTGTTTTGTTAAACCCATACTGTACAAAAATCCATCTGCCTTTACTAGCCCTCCTTTCATCTTCAAGCAGGAGCCCCCAGTGGTGTAATGGGTTTGTACCAACAGGAGTGCTGACTGAAAGGTCAGCAGTTCGAATCCAGGGACAGCGGGTTGAGCTCTCGTCTGTCAGCTCCAGCTGCCTATGCGGGGACATGAGAGAAGCCTCCCACTGGATGGTAAAACATCAAAAACATCAGGGCATCCCCTGGGCAATGTCCTTGCAGACGTCCAATTCTTTCACACCAGAAGCAACTTGCAGTTTCTCAAATCGCTCCTGACACAGGAAAAAAAACTTCAAGCAAATCCTCTTCTTGTTTTCCAATATCTGTTCTCTTTAATATAGAACTTAATGAGAACCATTGAGAGTTGCTTCACCAGATCTAGTTTCTTTCCTTGTTTTGTTACCAACATATACCAGTTAAGGCTCAGTCCTATTTCAGTCTGATGCCTTGTCTCAGTCTGCATTTCTCAGAGTGTCCACAGGGTGGGTGTAGTTCATGCTCTGGAATCATAAATCGGGTTGACAGATTGTAGATGTTTCTGCAGAAAGATGCATAGGAAATACACAGCTTAGACATTAGTTAGTGTAGGAAATGTTTTATGCTTTTCACATGATTTAAAACAGGCACACAAATATGCATTTTTTACATTAGCAAAGAAAGTGGCAGAAAGTGACATACACACACACATCACACCACAATAGGATTGTGTATGCTCCAGATATGGTAGTGGGAAGAACAAGATATTATTTATTATTTTGGACTTGATGTGATACCAAGATACTGCAGACCTCCAAGAGCATGCTTTTAAAAACAAGTTGTCCTAAATTATATGCATGCTCAAATATCAGAAATCCTCCATTAATAAAGCACCCCCCGCCAAAAAAAACCCCACCCCATCATTATTCCACGCAAAATGTAAGTATGGTGGTTTGAGCTGCTTGGAGATGCAGCTCAACAACATCCGGAAGGTTTCATTTTGTGCAACCCTGCTCTGGGGAGAGGGCTGGGTTTGTTTGTTCATTTTCAGAAAATTCAAAACATGAAGAGGTGATGCTCAGTGGGAGAGAAGAAGAGAAACAGTTGTCTCTCCATATTTGCAGTTTAGACTTTTTGCCAACTTGATTATTCACAGATTTAATTTAAAATGTTATTTATTTATTATTTATTTAGAGCATTTGTATCCTGTCCTTCTCAACCCCCGAAGGGGGACTCAGGGCGGCTTACCATGGCAGTTATTAGAGGCCAACAAAAAAAACAGTTAAAATACAACAATTTACATAAACAGGTCAACAGCAGTAAAAATACATTAAAATGCAATAAAATACCAAGTCTGAGTCCAGAAATCTGCAAATCTCTTGTTGCCTATGGTCTCTTGTCCCCTATGGTCAACTTCCTCCAGTCATGCTGGAGAACATAGAGATCTTTAGTGATGGCACCTCTTTTGGAATATCTAGGTCCTCCACAGCAATTCTATGGCCAGCGTCCAGTGGAAGTTGACAATAGAATCATGCTAGAAACGTAGAGATTCCTAGAGATGTGTACTCACAGGTTTTTTTAAAAAGCCATTTCTTTATTTCCAGATGTTAACGTTCATGGTGCCCCCATGCCCTTAACACCCGCAAATGTGTATGATGCTGTATTCCATTTGAATTGTCTTGGCAACATCCTATTGGATCCTGAGTTTTGTAATGCAAAGAGGCACTTGAGTTCTCTGGCTGATAATCATAAGTAACACTCCCATAGGATGCAACCATGGCTGTTAATGTGAAATTATAATGTTATAGCTATGTGTTGTAAAAGGGCTCCGGTGGTACAGAGCAAAACATTAAATGTGGATCTACAGCTAGATCTTTGGATAATTTGAAGTAGATCATCAGTTTTCTGACTTCTAATTACACAATTTTTGTGCCTGGGTTATAAATGATTTTTTTTCCAAATTTTGTCACATACAGTTATTTAATAGAGGTGGGGGTGGCTAAAGAGAGAGGACATAAAAACAAAATGATCTTTTTAATAAAAACTAGGAGGTGTGTGTTTTGATTCATTTGTGTTCAATGAGGGGTACCTCTCAGGTTCATAAATCCCGTCATAAGTACAAATTTAACTAAACACAATTTACAGCCCTCTTACAATTTTTTTTGCACAGCACTATTAAAGGGAGCCCCTGGTGGCTCAGTGGGTTAAACCTCTGAGCTGCTGAGCTTGTTGACTGAAAGGTTACAGGTTCAAATCTAGGGAGCGACATGAGCTTCTACTGTCAGCCCCAGCTTCTGCCAACCTACCATTCAGAAACATGCAAATGTGAGTAGATCAATAGGTACTGCTCCGGCAAAAAGGTAATGGCGCTCCATACCAGCCACGTGACCTTGAAGGTGTCTACGGGCAACGCCAGCTCTTTGGCTTAGAAATGTAGATGAGCATCAACCCCCAGAGTCAGTCACAACTGGACTTAATGTCAGAGGAAACCCTTATCTTTACCATTATTTAGTACAGTAATAGCTGTAGCAACCAAATGACTTCTATACTTGTCCTAAATTATTTCATTGATGAAAATTGCTAGAACAGTGAACTACATTCCATTCTGATACTAGCAACTAATTCTTGGACTTTTTTAAAAAACATAAAATCTAAATGCATAATTTTTGCATCAGGTTCTGGTTAGAAGATCTCAAGCTTCTAGCAAAAAGAAATAAGGCAAATCCTGCAAGTCTGAAGCCTTTGTCCACCAGTGACACACAGTGTGTAATCCAGAACTCCATTAAATCAGTCACTCGCATTTGAGTTAGCATTCACAGTGGGAATCATTAGGATTAAAATGTTCTCAATCCAAGTATTTTGGTTTCATTACCTTTTTTGCTGGTTTCTCAGTTAGATATCAGCACCTTCTTGTAATGGAAACATGTATCACAATACACAAGAAAATCATTTTGACTTCTTTGTAAATCTCACATTCACTATTTGCGATCTCTCTCTCTCTCTCTCTCTCTCTCTCTCTCTCTCTCTCTCTCTCTCTCTCTCTGAAAATTATTTTCTTAACAACCTAATTTTACAGGGCAACTGAAAATATGAGCTTTAGAATCCAGCCTTGGCAGTATTTTTCTTCTTCAGTAAACATTGCCTCCAGCAAAATGTCACCTCTCTCAAACAAACAATCAAACCAGATGCAACAGAACTTCACAAGCTGACTATGTGACAAGTGTGCCCCAGTGATTCATGCTACAAACTTGGCATCCCAACAGCCAGACAAGCTGTCTCTGTTGACATCTGCTCCTGTTCAGTACATGAATTATCCTTATGGACTCTTTCATCTCAAGCTATCCCAGTTCCTGAGATCACTGCTCACTCCTCTGCCATCAAAGCTGCTCCATTAGCCACAACTGGAACATCCAGAGCTTTTCCCATCAACATCCTAATCAGAGCTTGGCAATGTTATGGGGTGAAGCAGGGGGGGGGGGGATAGAGGCTCCATAATGCCTCAGGAAGCATGTCAAAACATTGCTGTTCTGGTTATAGAGGTGTAACCTCTATAAATATTACAATGATTATAATTTCTTTCTTATAGAGTCCTGGCCCTGAGATTCAATGTCACCAAAATGACAGAGTGAAGCACTGTGAAAGTTGGGAGGCTTCCATACAATGAACTTGCTCTGGGTTTTACTCTTAACTTTAAAAAAATCTCATTCAACGTGCTGAGTCTTGCACACAAAATAATTTAGCACTTTGGACAGTACCTTTAGTAGTTAATAGTTGGACATCTACAACCTATAGCTAATTATATGCCATGTTACAACATCTGCTTTTACACACAAATTATGTTCAGGAAATGATATATTCAAGGATTCAGCCAAGACATGTTGCTACCTGAAACATGACAGCAGTTGACAAGCATCCCAACAATTCTTCCAGGTTAAGGTGTATGGTAACTCAACCTAAGGTTTTCTTTTGGCAAATTCCACAAGCACCTTTCTCCATCCCTCACATTAAAGTAACAAACAAGCTTTATGACATCTCCAATCTGCTGCCTGAAGTAGCTGCTTCACCAATTACAGTCAAAGGGGAATTTGTCCAATTAGTCCAGGGCAAACTGCCCCTGGAACTGCCCCAAAGCAGTTGAGGAGTGATGCTGGAGCTCTTTATGCTTCTCAATGGCCAGCAGGGCTGGGGGAATATCGAAGCCACCACTATTGCCACTGTGTCACTGACCAGAATCAGCTTCCTTGCAGAGGCTTGCTGGAGACATCACTTTTCCTGGTCACATGGTTGGGTGCCCTGGTGTGACCTCACCAAAAGTGGCTTTGCCATCTGACAATGACCTCTTGTGGCCGACAACTCGGCAGTTGTTCCATTGGATGGATAGATGGTGGATCAGAATGCATTCACCCAATCCAGCTATCCACATTTCCAAAACCAAATGACCACTCTGGAACCTCCTGGATGCCCTGGAGTAAATGTTTCCCCTTGGGGTGCATCAACAGCTGGATGCAGCCATTTTTCTGCAAATTTGGCTGTGTGTCATGTGGACTCCTTGCAGTATCTGAAAGGCGAATGCACATTGTTTGGCCTGTGTAGAGACAACCATAGGGAACCTTTCCTGGGTTTCAGGTTAAGTACTGAGTAAGGCATGTCATGAATGACTTTTCAATAACTTTGAAGCATAGGTTCTTCTTATTGCAATTTCCAGTGTGAGAGGGTATATCAGATTACAGAAAAACATTTAGACAAAGAATGACATTGGACATACAGACATCAGAATTTCCCTCGTAGCCAAAGGCTAAAGAGGGAGAGTATTTTGCCCCCTCCCACGGAGAAAGAGGAGGTTCTTGGAACCTCTGGGAGGCAGGGGGCATGGCCTCCCTTTAGGAAGGCCAGCCTCCTGAGAGCTCAGTTGGAGCTCGACACTCGGAGAAGACGGTTGCAGTCTCCTCCCTCAGGTGAGCTCCGTGGGGGGAGTGGGGCCTTGTCCCGTCCCCCCCCCCCCCGGGTTTGTCAGACCAGTCCCGGGCCCGCCCGCCCCCCGCGGCGCCGGACTCTTGCCTCCCCGCGTGGCCTCGTCGGCGGGGAGGGCAGCTTTTCTGGGCCGGGGTGGCTCACCGTTGATGCGGGTTGCGGGAGGCCCAGCACGGCGGCGCATTGCGCCGGCGGCTCCTTGGGCCTCGGTCTCCTCATTCACATGTGCTTCGGGCCTGGGAGTGGGGCTTTGAACCCCCCCTGCGCCGTGCTCGGACGCGTGCCACATGCGGGGCACAAGGGGGAGGCCGGAGACAGGCTCCCGCTGCCCTTCTCCGCCGCGTGCGGCACTTTGGGGCCAGTTTTTTCACTGTGCCGCCGGCGGGCCTTGCTTGCTCGGGGGGCGGTGCAGAGGGTGTTGCTGGGGCGGCCTGCCTCCCCGCCAGGGCGCGCTGCCGGGTTTGGCGTGGAGCGCCTCCACCGCGCTTTCAGCTGGCGGGGTAGGGGCCGTTGATCGGCCTCGGGCAGTGGCTTTGGGCCCGTCTTTTCGGGCCGCTGCCACAGGGCCTTGCAGCCGGGGCGGCCCGCCTCCCTGCCAGGAGAGCGCCTCTCGCACGCTTTCCCCCGACACTCGTGGCTCCTTCGCCTCCCCGCATGGCGTGCTGGTGGGGAGGGCGTCCTTTCGGGGGCAGGGGGGTGGAGAATGGAAGTGCAGATAACTTGGCCTTCCCCGTTCCCCCCCCCCCCTTTTGTTCTCCTTCTGGCTTATTTCATGCTTGGTTGGCTGCCAGGCCCCGAGCAAAAAACCTGTCCTTCATGGTCCCTTTCCATTGGCCATTATAGTGTTGCCTAGGGCTATAACGTGCCGGACTGTGGCCCTGAAAACTGGGGTCGTAGCCCTCTAAAAACCCATACGGGTATGTTGCTGGAAGCTCGGTGGGTCGGCCTTCCACCGCTGCCCACCCCCTCCTTATTTATTATCACATACCCCCCCCCCTTTGCTATTGCTTGAGGCCGCCATTTTGGCCACATGGCACTTGCCCTTTATGGGTGGATAGTGCTTATTTAGGCAGGCTCAGGCTGGGTTTCTGAGCGGCCATTTTGTTTGATAAGGGGAATAAGGGGGGCGATAAAGGGGGAGAATGATAAGAGGATGAAATAAGAACTAATTAATGGACACTGTTGATTATGGAAAAGGTTCAATTAAGAAATATATGTATATATAGAGAGAGAGATATATATTGGATAATGGAAATGGTTATATATATTAGGTTTTATAAATTAATTAATGAAATATTTCATTGAATATTGAATGAATTAGCGAGAAATATTTACATGTGGACTGGTAGCAGCAGGAATAACCACTTGATCTATGGTTATACGCACATTATGCCATTTGGAATTTATTAAGGGAATGGAATAATACTAGTAATGAGAATGAGAACGATCATAGCCGGGAAGAATAAATTCAGTCGGCATCGAATACACACGGAGGTGTTCCTGTATATGTCCACGCTTTTGTGCAGTCAGACGCATGCATGCGCTGGTCTTATGAAATTATACTAATAATGATACATTTGATATCTTAAGCAATGCATTTATTATTTCACCTGGGTCACTTTAATTTTAACTTGAGGAGTGAGCTCCCGGCCTTAGGTGCGGGCTTACTGTTGACTTATGGCGGATAGCATTAGCAATTTAGTTATTAATTTTAATCAATGCATTTCTCATTTCACCTGGGTCATTCTAATTTTAAATTGAAGAATGAGCTTCCGATCCTTGGTATGGCCTACTGTTGACCCATGACTGACAACATTAGCATTTAAGTTGCTAATTTCAAGCAGTGTAGTTATTATTTCGCCGGGGTTATTTGCAACTTTAACGTGAGTAAGCTCCCAACCCCTTGGCATGACTTACTGTTGACCTAATTTTGTCAACATTAGCAATTGAGTTATAATTTCAAGCAATATATTTATTCTTTTATCGGGTCTTTTATAAAAATAAAATAAAAATAAAATAAATAATAATAATAATAATAATTAATTTGAGTGAGATCCCGACCCTTGGTATAGCTTTGTTGACCTATGCCCGTCAACACTAGCAATCGAGTTACTTTTTTACCTGGGTCATTTTAAATTTCAATTTGAGGAAGTGAGCTCCCGACCCTTGGTATGGCTTACAGTTGACTTATATTTGTCAACATTGGCAATTGAGTTACAATTTCAAGTAATGTATTTAATTTTTCCCTGGGTTAATTCAAATTTCAACTTGGGTGAGCTCCTGACCCTTGGCATAGGCTACTGTTGACCTATGTCCGTCGACATCAGTAGTTGAGTTTCTGTTTCACCAGGGGTATTTTAAATTTCAAACTTGAGGAGTGAGCTCCTGACCATGGGTACGGCTCACTATCTACACGTTAGTTAACGTTAGCAATAGAGTTACTGATTTTAAGCCATGTAATCGTTCATTTACCATTTAACTTGAGTGAGCCCCTGACCATTGGCGTAGATGACCATTGACCTGCACTGGTTTGTTAGCATTGGTAATTGGGTCATTGAATTTAAGCAATATATTTGTCCCTTTACCTGGGTCATTTTGAAGTGTAACTTGAATTTTGAAATTCAACTTCAGGTGCGAGCTCTCAACCCTTGGTATGGATTACTGTTGACCTATGTTGTCAACTTTACCAGTGAGTCAACAATTTTAAGCAATGTATTTGTCATTTTAACTGGGTCAATTTTAATTTGACATAAAAAGAGAGCTCTGATTTTTGGTATAGCTTACTGCTGACCTATGCTTGGCAGCATTGGCTATTGTGTTATTAGTTTCAGGCACCGTATTTCTGAATTTACTGGAATTGGAAATACAGTTGTCTCCAAAGGAGACATGCTCTCTCAGCCCTTATTCACGGCTGGAGAGTTAAACGCTTAACCTTTTCTTAAAAGACCGTACCGGCAGGCCTAGTGGGCACACTCTCTCAGCCTTATAAACGGCGGGAGAATATGAAAAGCGTGTTTCCTTCTATACAAAAGAGGACTAGTTATTGAAGTCACACCCTCTCAGCCTTATGAACGGCTGCTGGGTTCGAAAGCGCCTTTTCTTCAAAACCAAAGATTGGTTATGAAAGTTACACCCGGTCAGCACTATAAATGGTTAGAGAGTTTCAAGACACATTTCCTTTAAAATTAAAGGAACAATAGTTATTGAGTCACACCCTCTCAGCCTTAAAAATGGCTGGAGGTGATGAAAGGGGCGTTTTTTCTTCAAAATACAGTGTGATTGGTCGTTTCAGTTACACCCTCTCGGCCTTATTAAAGGCGGGGGATTTCTATGAAGCGCATTTTCATTGAGACATAGTAAGATTGGTTGTTGAGTTCACCCTATCAGTGTTATAAAGGTTTTGGGATTTTGAAAGGCGCTTTTTCTTTAAAACAGAAGAAGGTTAGTTGTTTAAGTCACACCCTTTCGCCATTTTGAAGGGCTGAGGAACGTGAAAGCGCGTTTTTGTTAAAGCTTAGGAGATTAGCTGTTTAAGGTACACCCTCTCAGCCTCATCAAGGGCTTGGGAGTTGGAGAAAGGCGCGTTTTCTTCAAATTATAAGATGATTAGTGTTGATTTACACCCTCTCAGCCTGATAAAGGGCTTGGGATTTTGAAAGGCGTGTTTGCTTAAAGCATAAGACGATTAGTCATTGGTGTTATGCCCCCTCAGCATTATGAAGGGCTGGGGAGGTCAAAAAGCGCTTTTATTAGAAAACAAGAGTAGTGGTTTTTAAGCACACCCTCTTAGCCTTATAAAAGGCTCAGGAGTTGAAAAGCGCGTTTTCTTTAAAGCATATAGAAGATTAGTTGTAAGGTCACACCATCTCAGCCTTATAAAGGGCTGGAGAGTTTGAAAAGGGGCGTTTTCTAAAATTATAAGAAGATTGGTTATTTGAGGCTTATTTTCTTAGCCTTATAGCGACTAGGGAATTCGTAAAGCGTATTTTCTTAAAAGATAAGACGATTGTTAGTTGGAGTTATACCCTCAGCCTTAAAACGGCTGTAGAGTCGGAACAGTGCGTTTTTTCCTTAAAACATAAAAGGTTAATCGTTAGAGTTACACCCCCTTAGCCTTAAGAAACGGCTGGGGAGTTAAAATAAATAAATAAATAAAGGGGGGTTTCTTAAAGACATAAAGATGGCTAGTCATTTGAGTTACACCTCTCTGCCTTATAACCGGCGGGAGAATTTGAAAAGCGTGTTTCCTTTGAGACACGGGATTACTCGTTTGAGTCATAACATCTCAGCCTTAACATGGCTGGGGAGTTTGTAAGGGGTTTCTCTTTAAAACAAAAGAAGCTTAGTCATTGAGTTACACCCTATTAGCCTTGCCCGGCTAGGGAGTTTGAGGGCGTGTTTTCCTTAAAACAGTGAAGGTTGGCCGTTGGGTTGCATCCTCTCGGCCTTATAAATGGCCGGAGAGTTTGGATGCACCTTTTGTTACATTATAAGATTAGTCAGTGAGTTACATCCTCTCAGCCTTAGGAACGGCGGGAGAGTTGGAAAAGCGTGTTTCCTTTACAACATAAAAGATTAGTTTTTAAAGTGACACCCTCTCAGCCTTATATAAGGCTGGGGAGTTTGAAAAACCGTGTTTCCCTTAAAGCAGAAGAAGTTTAATCATTTGAGTTACACCCTCTCAGCCTTACTGGGCTGGAGAGTTTGAAAAGCGCGGTTTTTTCTAGAAGAAGGTTAGTAGTTTAAGTTACACCCCGCACAGATTATAAACGGTTGGGGAGTTTGAAAGCATTTTTTTTCTTTTAAACAGAAGATTAGTCGTTAGAGTTACACCCTCTCAGCCTTTATACGGCTGGAGAGTTTGAAAGTGTGTTTTCTTTGAAATAGAAGAAGATTAGGCGTTAGAATTACACCCTCTCAGTCTTAGAAATGGCTGTGGAGTTTGAAAGTAAGTTTTCTTTAAATTGTAAGAGGAATAGTATTTTGAACACACCATTTCAGCCTTATAATAGGCTGGAAAGTTGGATAAATTTATTTCAGCCGTTGGCAGATGCGTCCAATACATACAATGGATGCTCATATAGTTAGTTACTAGCTATTGGGGGGTCAGTCCCTTGTGGCTGACACTCAGGTAACCACCTTCGCTGTTTTTACAGTAATGGCCACTTGGCGGAAATGGGAGCTCAAGGGAGTCCCGATTGCCAGGCTGACCTGGCCCCTATTGGGGCTACCCAGTTTCAGAAATTGGCAGGCAGTGCCCGAGGTCACAATCCGTGAGTCGGCCATCGACCCACAGCCCAGTTGAAGGGAAAGTGTGAGGATGGCTTAAAAGGGCCATGTGGGTGAATCGGGCCTGTCTGATGGTAGTGACCAGCCGTCGAGGGGTCCTACATTTCATTTTGGCCAACATTTGGGCCAGGACTCCATTGCCTTTGGAATGGAGTGGTAGACATGGTCTGCAGCAAACTTGCATTCACGGTCCTTACCCCCTGTTGGTTTGAGGCTCTAAGCTGATACTGGCGGAGTTGTATCCACATCTAGGGGGAACGGCTTTGGCTTGCGGACGGGCAAAGCATCTTACAGGCCCGAGCAAATTTCGTACTGTTTGGCTGGCATGGCCCCACATACACATCGTCCGGTCCGCCAATATGCCATCTTGTTGGTGGTATGGCGTGTGGAGATGTGAGAGTCCTCATAATGTGGGGAACAAGGAGGGGTTATGCGCTCAACAGTACGGAGGGTAGCACGCTACCTCCTTTATCCAGGGCTCACGACAATGTTTTGTTGCTGAGCGGTTGGATCGTAATATCGGAATTGGGCAACGTTCCGTTCATCTAACATAGGATAGGGGGTGTTAGGAGTCTCGGTGGGCGATGGGGACTAGGTGGACACCTGTCCCCAATTTGTGGCGGAAAATAGCTAGGGAAAGCCCATAGTCGGTGTGCACCTAAGGCACCTCCTTCAGGGGTGAGGGCCATTAAGTTAACATTCACCTCAAAGTTCAAGTTGAGGGGTTAACGAAGTGTAATGGCCCTGGAATGAAAGAGGCTGATCTCAAGATCTCGAGTACAGACCTCTCATTCATTTCCCTAAAAGGGGTTGCCCTGGTTGGATAATCAGGGAATCCAGGTGTTTCGCCCAAAATTGATATCGTTAGCCGAGGGGGCATGATACCCCGGCTAGAATACACCTTGATTCCTGACACCTTCTGAGTTAGACTTAAGGAAATTTAAATAGGTAACTTTAAATAAAAGTTGCTCAATTTGAACCCAATACTTTGTGTGTCGTCTCTTTTGTTCAGGGGGTTGGAGGGCAAATAGATTATATGCAACTACATTGGATTTGCAACAATTTAGAATTACATTGGACTAACAGACAGACAAAGGGTAATTACATTTTCACTCAACATTCACACACATGTGCATGCATTCATCCTCAAGCACCCAAATATTATTATATCTTTTTCTCCCTCCTTGGAGAAGCACCTGTTAGGCCAGACCCTGTTTTCCTGCAGCCTGCCAACGTATAGTTCCAAAACTTCAATAATGCCATAACTTCAAAATGCCAAAATGCATGCTTTCCCTAAGCACAATGGCAAGGACCAGATCTCTGTTTTCCATACAGCAGAACCTGACTCCCTGCATAAAATCTAAGACTCCAAAAATGCACTTCTTCCTCTTCCCTTGAGAAAGAAGCCCCAAGTGTACAGAATAATGCTTTCCCATAGCATATCTGACGCTCTCCGAATACACAATCTCTGTCCTTCCCATGGAGCAGAGAGGTGGGTGGAACATACTGCTCAGGTCTGTCATGCTTTGACCATTATTAGACTGAGTCTTTTATAGGAATACTAGCTGTACCGGACACGCGTTGCTGTGCCCTATTTAGGAGATGCAAGGAAGTCTGAGTATGTAAGGGTTGGAATTGATGTTACTTATGGTCTTGGTGGGGTCATGGCTGTGTCGTTGTGGGTTGTTCTGGTGGGTGGTATGTTGAAGCCCTGTGGAGTTGTCGGTGAGTAAGAGGGTGTGTGGTGGCATTGTGGGTGGTAGTATGTTGTGGAATGCTTGTGTGGGTGGGGTGTTTTGGGTGTTTGTGTGTGTTTGTAGAGTATCAGTGCAGTGTTGTGTTGTGTTGTGGTTGGAGTATAGGTGGAGTTGGTTTTTGTTTGTGATGGTGGTAGGTGTTGTGTGTGCGGGGTCCCGTAAGGTTGGGGGGATGGGTTGTGATAGGAAGTTGTGTTGTGTTGTGTGGGTAGGAATTTCTGGAGTATTGTGCCTGGGACGTGTGTGTATTTGGAGGTGTGTGGTGGTGAGTAGTGAGTGCAGTCCTGGGTTTTGTGTTGGGGAAGTTGTCAGGTATTTGTGGGGTGTATTTTGTGTGTGTTGTGGTGACATAGTTGTCTCAGTCTGGCTGTGTGCTGGTTGTGATGTGGAGGGGGTGTTGCTTTTGCCAGTGGTGTTTGTTGTGAATTTTGGTTGGGGTGGGTTTTTGTGTTGCAGGATTGTTTTTATTATTTTGTGGGTTTTGCAAGTTTGTGTTATTCCGGTGGTATGTGTTTGTCAGTGGTGCCTGTGTCCCTGGTGCCCTATTTGTGTTAGTGTTATGTCCTCCTGGTAGTTGTTATGTCCTCCTGTGTTAGTTGGTTGTACTGTGTAGGTTTCTGTTTAGCAGCGGTATGTATGCGTTGTGTGTGTTGTGTGTCTGTTGTGTTGTGGGTCTGTAGAGGTAGGCATCGTGAGTTGTGTGGCTGTCAAGTTGTGGGTGTGGTGTTTGTCTAGTGGAGGATTGGTGGTGTGTGGGTGGGATGGTGCTTGGAGAAGAGTTTGTGGTGTTGAGTGTGTAGTTTGTTGTTGTGCGTGTACAGTGGTAGTGTGGTGGGGATGTATGGTGTGTATGTGGGGTGTGTTAGTTGGTTGTACTGTGCTGGTTTCTGTTTAGCAGTGGTATGTATGCGTTGTGTGTGTTGTGTGTGAGTTGTGTTGTGGGTCTGTAGAGGTAGGCATCGTGAGTTGTGTGGCTGTCATGTTGTGGGTATGGTGTTTGTTAAGTGGGTGTCTTTTGTTGTGGGTGTCTTTTGTCCTGTGAGTGGTATGTATGTGCTCTGTGCACATAGTTGAGTATCTTCTGCATATTGGCGTTGTGTGGTGTTTTGTGCTGGCTTGGTCTTTTGGATTGTGTTTCTCAAGTGTGGTTGTGAGAGTTGTAGTGTCTGGAGGAGTGTGTGGTTTTTTTTATTTTGTTGTTGTGATTGTGTGGCTGATCGTACCATGGTCAGTGGTTTGTGGTGATTACCAGTGGTGAGTTTTACTGGTTTGGCCAGAGTGGGCAAGGCTGAAGGAGCCTGTCCTTTAGGCACTGTGTATCCTCGGCAGTCCGACTGGCTGTGGTGTGTGGGAGGCTGTCCTGAGGTGATTTGTTTTGGCGGCAGTTATTTTTAAGAAATTGTCACGCGCAGGGGGCGGGCAGGGGCCAGCCTGGGGGAAGGGGGTGGAGTGGTTTCGGGGATGGCAGGGGCGGGGCCAGGCCGGGGGAAGGGGGTGGAGTGGTTGTGGGGATGGCAGGGGCGGGGCCAGGCCGGGGAAGGGGGTGGAGTGGTTGTGGGGATGGCAGGGGGCGTGGCCTGCGCTGGGAAGCAGCGCCGGCATTTTGTGTGGGCCGATGTCGGCCAATGGGACACTGGGAAATGTAGGTTTTTTTATCGTTGTTTTGGGGGCCTTCTAGGTTTGGGGGGGGGAGTTTCTTTGCTAAAAACCTTCCTTGCCTGAGGCCTATTTTTGTTGCCAAGTTTGGTGTCTCTGCTTTGGAAGGTTTTTCTGCCTATGGCAGTCTTTGGATGATGGGTCCTCCTTTATATATATAGATTCTGCTGGTGTAGTCCCAAAGTTGTAAATTAATGATAGACATATTCCATCCTGGATCCATCTCAGTTTCCAGGCCAGATATTGATTTTCTTGATTGGTGTTGATCTTATATTGACTTCCTTCTTAACATAAGGAATTTTGCAAACATTTCCTTAACTTGAAAGAACCTTTGTCACAGTTCTTATCGATTGTCATTAGCAACTTTTAATTACAGTCCAGCAAACAGGTAGTTAGTCATTGCAGGCCTTGATATTATACTGGTGTTTCCAAAATTATTAACTCCAGCCACACATCCTTCCATTCTACTCATTCATGCCCACACATTATTTTAAATTCACATTTCTCAAATCTGCACATTAATTTTTGTGGCATGCAGTCATCTCATGGAAGGGGTGCTAGGAGTGTTAGGAGTAGAACAATTGATAAAACATTAGAGAATGGGTGGGAGAGATGCCATATGGTCAGTTCCTCATCCCAGTAGAATTCTACTGCTTTGGGGAACAAAGGATGCAAAGCCAGTTCCCAGCTGCCATTGAAGATGGATTCAACTTCCAAGCTGCTTGGCCTGTGTGAATATAAGGGTGTCATTTTGTCTCTCATCTCAGGTAGTAAAATGTCGTAAGCCAACCTTGTTCTAGACCTGTTTAGCATTTACTCATATCACAAGTTAAAAAAAACATAAGGCTGCACCTGAGAAAAAATAGTATGTCTAGGAATTTTCTAGATGCTCCATATGACTTTATGGTACATTTCTCCAAGAAGTTCTGTTGGAGAACCTAGCAATTTTTTAGAAAGGTACATCTCTAGGAATCTCTTGTTCCTCCAGAAAAATCCTCTGATATACTGGGACCAAAAGTTAGGTAATTTAGTGGCATTCAGTCATATCTGTGATTGCTAGATATATACCCTGCAGATATATGGTAGATGTCTTATTGTGTTTGGAAAAGAGGAGGTGTCTATATCTTGCAAGCAAAGAAATAACCAGATCCCAGAAAAAAGAGGGTGTTATGAGACAAGAAGCTTAGATAGAGCCAGCTACTCACAATTTATGTAATGCTATGAGCAGGAGGGGGAGAGAAATCTCTAAAACAGATATTGTCTGGAAAAAAAGATAAATAAGGCCAGTTAGGGAGATGTGAATGGAGGAGATCTGAATGGGTTTATGGGAACTAATAGTGTTGAAGGGTTTAGGGAGAAGCGTTATTTTGTTTGAAACTGAGATTTTACGGTGTGTTGTGTGTGGGATCAACATAGCATTAAATATTTACTTGTTAATAAATCTGTATTGTTTTTATTTCTACATCCTTGTTTTGATGCTTAGATTTAATGATTAACAAAAAAAAGTATATCACACCTTATCATGATGAACCAGAAATCAGTATTTTCACCTGTCTAGCACCAGCTAGATTTTAAGCATAAAAGAACAAGGTGAGTGACAGGAATCCTAAACTCTGTGGGCTCAATTTGGATATAAGTTATCACACGGATACATACTGCCACAGTTTAATGGAGTTATAAATACAAACAAACATGGTTAATACTACCATAAGTCTCAATCGGGGCTCAAAAATGTTTCTTTTTGGATGACAACTTCAGGTTTCCCATTCAAATTAGGCATTCTTCTAAAAAATCTTTCAGACAAGCAGTGTAGGTAACTGGTCTGATGTGATTTAAATCATCAGCTGTTATAAAGCAGTGCAGTCAAATGAGATAAATGTTTGCTGTTGTTGACTGTCACCAAGTCAATGTTTGCTTATCACAACGCCATGAATAAGAGACTTCCAAGTTACTCTGTCATCAATTGTCCTGCACAGGCCTTGCAGACTCAGGTCTGTGGCTTCCTTGATTGAATCTATCCATCTGGAGTTCCTCTTGTGCTACTGCCTCCTCCCTTTTTAAGCATTATTAGCTTTTCTAGTGAGCCATGACTTCTCATAATATGGCCAAAGCACGGCAATCAGTTTAGTCATCTTGGCTTCTAGAGAGTTCAGGCTTGATATGTTCTACAACCCATTTATTGGTAATTTTTGAAATCCATGATACCCATAGAGGTCTTCTCCAGCACCAGATTTCAAAAGAGTTGATTGAGATGAAAGAAATGTATCACCTTAAAAATAAATGTATCACCTTCCCTCCTAGCTTTCCGAAAGAAAGTAAAGGCATGGTTGTGGAACCAGGCATTTGGTCAATGAATGCAGTCAGCGCCTTAAGGATGAACTGGATTGGCGTGAAGACTGATGAGGCCGATTTAATGTGTAATTATGACTTTGAATAGTTTTAATTATGTTGTTTTTATCATGTTGTGTTGATGCTGTGATTCTATTGTATTGTTGAACTAGCCTCTTGGTGGGGCTGAATGTAAGCCGCCCTGAGTCCCCCTTCTGAGGTTGAGAAGGGCAGGTTAGAAATATGGTAAATAAGTAAGTAAGTAAATAAATAAATCATTTGAATCAACCCTATACTTCAGTGGACCACATCAGTAGTCACAGAGTATATTTTAGTTCTTGCTTACTATTGGTGGTCCACAGAACACAGGTTGGGAACTACCATTATATATCTATGATGGAAGATTATGCCCAACCAGTATACACTAGCTAAAATTTTAAAATAATAGAATAACAAGGTTAAAGAAAAAGAAATCCCTAGAAACCTTGAGCCAGTGGCCTTGTGCTCTTTGAAAACATACTGTATTCCCTTTCTCAGGTAATATCAAGACTTCCCAGATAACAGCTGACATATTAGCCAATATATTTATTTTTGCCAGCTATAAGTTGATTCTCATTCCTCTGTTATATCGCCACCAGTGTTTGCATTTTTGGACTCTCTTTGGGGCCCTGGCTATTGAAACCGTCATGAGAAACAGTACTACCATTCCACCACTGACCCAAATGGAAGTATTTGTGAATGGCGGTAGGAAAGAGACATAACTCAATAATAAGAGATATGTACAGGAAACCCCCCAAGTGACAGACATCTGACTTATTTATTTATTTACCATATTTATACCCTGCCCTTCTCAACCACGAAGGGGTCTCAAGGCGGTTTTACACAAAGGCATTGGAAACTATTCAATGCCTTAAAAAATAAAAATAAAATAAACATTTAAATTAAGATTAAAATTAATACAAATTAAAACAGTCAGAAATATTACAACCATTATTAAAACCATCCCACCCACAAGCGTGATCCAGGGTCATAAACAATAGTCATTGCATATATTCCATACCCTTCTCTTGCACCTCTGTGAAGGCTTAATCCCAAAGCCATATTTTCACTCTCTTTCTGAAGGCCAGGAGGGAGGAGGCTGATTTAATATTACTGGGGAGGGAGTTCCACAGCCGAGGGGCCACCACTGAGAAGGTCCTGTCTCTCATCCCCACCAGTCGCACCTGCAAAGGATGTGGGACCAAGAGCAGGGCCTCCTCTGACTATCTTAATCTCTAGCGTGGTTCACAGTGGGAGATACGTTTGGACAGGTAATCTGGGTTGGAATCATTTAGGGCTCAGTAGCAGACTGGCAGCCAGTGGAACTGACATAGCAGGGGGTTCTCCCTGTATGCGCTCTGGTGAGCAATCTGTATGCTCCCTGTATGCGCTCTGGTGAGCAATCTGGCTGCTGCCCATTGGACCATTTGAAGCTTTCAAACAGTCTTCATGTAGAATGCATTGCAGTAGCCTATTTGGAATGTAACCAGAGTGTGGATTACCATGGTCAAGTCTGACTTCCCAAGGTATGGGTGCAACTGGCGCACAGATTTTAATTGTGCGAAAGCTCCCCTGGCCACCACCAAAACCTGGAGTTCCAGGATCAGTCCCAAACTGCGAACCTGTGTCTTAAGGGGGAGTGTAGCCCCGTCCAGCACAGGCTGTAACCCTGTTAGGCCTTAAAAAATGACTGATAGTTGAGAACAGGGTTGGGACAATAGGAATTGAAAGAAATCTACCTCTAGGAAGGAAAATTCACTCTCAAAAGAGTTATCATGGGGAAAAGTTGTCTCCACTGAAGCTTTATCACCAATCTTTATTTCCACAATAAGCCATTTTTTTCAAAAATAAATACCTGTTCTGCTTTACGTACAAATTGAACTTAAGAACAAATCTACAGAACCTATCTTGTTCGTAACTTGGGGACTTCTGGTACATCCTATGCAGAAGGTCTCTCTGCTTCAGTCCATGGCATCTTCAATTAGAACAGCCTCTGATAAAAGCGCTAGGATGGGACAGACCCTCACCTACAATGCCAGTGCAAGAGAAAATAGTTGGTTCATGATTCTGAATAGTTATTTGGAACTCCAATCCCAGCATTACTCCACATGGTTAGGAGCTAGGGAATCCGGAGAGTTGTACTCCCAAAACGTAACTTTTCCAAGTTCTGTTTTGAAGCTGCTACTACTACTAAAGTTGCTTGGTGTGCTGAAATTACTGGTACTGGGGTAAGTTACTGTATATGTAAGAGTCTGCATGGACTGAATCCTATGGGTTAATTCAAATTATAAGTAAACCTTGAATCAATGTAATAAATTTATCCTAGTGAGTCAGCATAGACAAATCCCACTGATATAAAGGGTCTGCTTTAGTTGGCATTAATAATATGATTCAGACGCAGTTCTTCTAAGGCAAGTGCTTAAATGAGTCACCCAAGCAGCAGGATGATCTGAACTATATATTTAAGAATAATCACTGGGAACTGCATCCTTAGACAATAAATTGGTTAGAGTATCACCTTAAAATCTTTGGATTTTTGGGAAAAGGCATTCATAGCCTTTTGGACATATAGCCTTTTGAAAGGCATGATTTCTAGAGAAGAGTTAAAAATTCGTTTGAGTGAATCTTCTCTTTAGTGGTAAATATTCACTAGTATTCATGTAAGGCAAATTCTTCAGTTACAGGAGGGCCTGTAAGACCACCCTGTTCCACCAGCCGTTTAATCTGTAAGGTTGTGCTTTCCATTCTGGTACTAATCTGTTTTTATTCTGTTTTTAACTACGTTGTGTTGTGTATTCATTGTTGTGAACCACCCTGAGCCTTTTTGGGAAGGGTAGTATATAAATCGAAATAATAAATAAATAATAAACCTATTGTCTCTGGTCTGTTAGGAACAGAGAATATGCCTGTGCATAAAAATAGCAGTTTCAGAAATGTTATTTCAGTTACCCAAAAAACATCTACTCTCCCTTAAAACATCTTGGTTTAAATCATGCTCTCAAGAGACAAAAATAAAGTAGTCTTCATTAAGAAAATAACATAGTTGTTTTATTTACAAACTTAATGTATTCAGCATATAGGTACATTGCTTATCAATCCAGTTACAAATAGATTTGAAGTAGTTTCTCTGAGCAGTTAACACAACGTATCTTTCTCATAATCAACAGTCCAAAGTCTAAAGCATCTCTCAGAGCCTAATGGAGTCTGTACTCTAATGAAGTCTGTACAGTCTGAGAGTCTAACGGCATCTGTCCTTTAAAATGGAGTCTCAGGTCTGAATAGTCTGTGGAACTCCCTCCCAACTGAGATCAGATCTGCCCCCTCATTCCTGACCTTCAGGAAGCTATTGAAATCCTGGACCTGGAAAGAAGCATTCCTGGAATAATGGCTGAGTTTAATATTAGACTAAGTCATTGATTATGTATGAGGACCGAAATTGGATATGTTGTTTATCTTGGCAATTTGGTTTATGTGTATTTTTATGTATTTTAATCTACTTGTATTTTAATCTTTTATTGTTTTTTGATGTTTTAAATTGTAATTTGGCATTGAATCCTTGTTGTTAACCTGCCTGAGTCCCTCTGCGGAGGTTGAGAAGATTGGTATATAAACGTTTTAAATAAATAATAAATAAATAATAGTCCCAGATCTGATCACATGTCTGCAGTCCCTCCCACAACATAGAGTTAAGGAAAACTGCACGACGATACACACATATACAATGCAGTCAGCAATCTGAATTATATACATAACTAGCTTGGGGACCCGGCCCTGCCCGGGTTATTTGTGAAGCACAGCAGGATGTAGAGTGGGTCATGGGGGCTCTGTGTGCCAAGTTTGGTCTTGATCCATCATTATTGGGAGTTGCAGTGGTATCATGAAATTACTGAAGGTAGTGCAAGTCCCATCATCTCTGCCCCCCCCCCCAAAGTGTAGTAGGATGTAGATTGGGTCATGGGGGCTCTGTGTGCTAAGTTTGGTCTGTATTGGTGAATGGATGAGGAATGCATTCTTTTTCGGAAGTGAGTGAAGGTACTTCAAGTCCCATCATCCGTGGTCCGTCTCACAGTAAACTGCACCAGGCTGTAGAGTGGGTCATGAGGGCTCTGTGTGCTAGATTTGGTGTTGATCAGTCATTGGATTAGGTTTGTAGCAGGATTGGGAAGTGAGGGAAGGTACTGCAAGTCCCATCATCCATGTTCTCTCCCCCTCCAAACTTCAGTAGGATGTAGAGTGGGTCACTGGGGCTCTTTGTGCCAAGTGTGGACTTTCTCGGTGTTTTTTGGGGGCCACAGTGGTCTGTGGGAACAGAGGGGTGTGAAAATACTACAAATTCCATCATCCATTGTCAGTCCTCCCCCGAACCTCACCAGGACGTGAAGGCAGTCATGGGGGTTATGTGTGCCAAGTTTGGTCTCAATCGGTAATTGGATGAGGGTCGCAGCAGACTTGGGAAGTGAGTAGAGGTACTTCAAGTCCCATCATCCATGGTCCACCCTCCTCCAAACTGCACCAGAATGTAGAGTGGGTCATAAGGGCTCTGTGTGGCAAGTTTGGTGTTGATCAATCATAGGATTAGGTTGGAAAGTACTACAAATCCCATAATCCGTAGGTCATGTCCCCCGACCCGCGCCAGGACGTAAAGGGGGTTAGGGGGGTTATGTGTACCAAGTTTGGTGCAGGTCCATCACCCGCGCTGGTCGCTGTGGCCTGTGAAAGTGGCTGCCACATATCCGCCCTGGCCTGTGAAAGTGGCTGCCACATATCCGCCCTGGCCTGTGAAAGTGGCTGCCACATATCCACCCTGGCCTGTGAAAGTGGCTGCCACATATCCGCCCTGGCCTGTGAAAGTGGCTGCCACATATCCACCCTGGCCTGTGCAAGTGGCTGCGACATATCCGCCCTGGCCTGTGAAAGTGGCTGCCACATATCCGCCCTGGCCTGTGAAAGTGGCTGCTTCCGCCCTTCTGCCCTCCCGCCCTCCGCATACACACATACAAACATTCCGTTTTATAAAGGTATACAAATGAATAACTAGCCCCTGGTGGCACAATTGGTTAAACCCTTGTACCAGCTGAACTGGTCAAGCTGAAAGGTTGGCAGTTTGAATCAGGGGAGTGGGGTAAGCTTTTGTCTGTTGAGCTCTAGCTTCCCATGCAAGGACATGAGAGAAGCCTCCCAAGGGATGGTAAAACATCCAACATCCTGGCATCCGCTCAGCCAACGGCTAATTCTCTCACACCAGAAGCAACTTGCAGTTTCTCAAGTTGTTCCTGACATATTTTTAAAAAACTAGAATAGGAGGCTTGTAGAAGATTGCTATTTCCAATGTGGATTGAACAGAAGTCTCTCCATCTCAATTTGTTCAGTAACATTTTTAAAAGATGTTTTCAAATTTCTTCCTATTTCAAAGAATTTATGTGCTGATTAAAAAAAACCCTTTTCTGCACAGAAAAGGGGTTTCTTGAACTACAGGTGCATAACTACTGCCTATTCAGTCTTACTATATACAGTATGACCCCTGTTATCCATGGGATTGGTATCCATGGTTTCAGTTATCTACATTCAACACAACATGTCTTCTTTTAGGTATTTTCAAGATCCTTCTGTATGAATCTATGGCATTCTTGGGACATTTTAGTAGAGTTCACCACCACTACCAGGCCACAGAAACCCTCAACCAGGACTGTTTTATCTTTCCATAACAACTTTGCAAGCTTTCCAAGTGTGTGCCCAACTGAGGAGTGATATCTGCTGGAGACGTCTCCCATTGCTCCCCACACTTTTTCTGCTATGGCACCCTGGTTGCTATTGTCATTGTTGCTGACTTTATTTATAACCATAAAGATTGTACCCAAGAAGACTTACATGTGCAACAAAAGATCCACATTGCAATAAAATTAAATTATTAATATTAAAACAACATTAAGTACGCACTTAAAAATGATGAAAAGCAATTCAACACAGCACAATTGCAAAATGCCTCTAGGAAGCTTTATTGATTCCAATGCTAGTTTCATACTGGCATCATGTGAAAATTTGGCTTTTTCTTTAAAACTTTCAGGTCTAATGATTTTATCAAAACCTGTATCCTGAAAATGTTTTTAAATACTTTTATTTTTCTATTCAATTAGTTAATATATTTTTAATGTGTAAACGATGTTTATTAGAAAACAATTAAAATGATGGTTCTGGATACATACAGTAGATGTATGTAGCATTTTAGAGGGACATTGACTGGAACGGCGATTCGACTGACGAGACTGTTTTATTGTTTTAATGCTTGTTGATGTATTGTTTTAATTATGATTTATGTTTTATTGTGGTTTTACTATTGTAATTATTTGTATTGGCATTGTGTTGGTGTCCAATGTAAGGCATTGAATTTTGCCATTATTTATGTGTAAACTGCTTTGAGTCCCGTCCCCCGTCCCCCCTGTCCCACAGGGGTGAGAAAGGCGGTATGTAAATAAATAAATAAATATTATTTGAAATATATAGTTATTCAAACAGATTTTATTATCAATCTCTATGAGATCATATGATATAAATATATAATAAAAAATCAAATAATAAGTTTATTCCAGAATTTCTGCTTATTTTGGGACTAATTCTTGATGTAAAAATAAATTTGGCACACAGAAAGTGAAGCTGTTGGAAAGTTTTTACCAAAAGGCATGGGCTTCTGTAATTTCAAATGTTCCAAGCAGGCTTCTTTGACATGATGCCCTCCAGATTATGGACTTCAGTTCCCATCAGCCCCTTTCCTACAACTAGCCAGCAGAGCCAGTGCATAGGGATGTGGTCCAAAATACCAAGAGGGAAACATCAGGCTTTGGTGAGTTTTACCCTATACTAGGGAATACTAAATGTCTCTCCACACAAGCACAGTTTCAGGGTCTCTGATTTTCCTCAAAAGTCCCAATACACGAAATAAAGTGTAGAGTCTATATATCAATAACCCCACCCTGATGAACTATACGCTTTCAAATATGTTAACTGTTATCCCACATTAACCGCCATGGCTGAAGCCTACATCAAAGCTGTTAGGCTCAAAATAACCCTCATTTGGAGTGATTCCACAAAAAAAATATAGCAGAGTGCCAGCAGAAACTTACTTGTGTTTAGATTGGATTAGCTTTCATTCAAGAGGATGGATCAGGATTGCAGAGTCATAACTTTAGCTTCTGAAATGTATTTATTGAAGTAAAAAAAGAAATCCATTCTAGACAGAAAAGCGTGTTGGAGCTAACTCGCTTACTAAGTTATCTTCTAAGGTAAAAGGATACAGTATCAAAAGTATCCATGGAGCTACATTTTGTCTGGACAAAATGCGTCCTCACTTGAAGGAAGACAAAAGCAGAAGGGAAAGGCCAAAATGGAGAATGGACACATGGCCAAACCCAGGGCAATAAGAATACCTTTAAAGAGGAAGTTACCTCAACCATCACAGAGATTATATTGCAACATCTTTAAAGGGGCGGGGGAGAGATAGTGGCAAGAGAAGAAAAGTAAAACAGAGCCCCTTCTGGGATAAGCATGCATAGGAATGTGGGAAAGGAATCCCTCACTGTAATCCTATCTAGTCTAGCTACTCATTGAGGACTGGAGACTTGTGCAGTCAGGAATGAAACCCAACACTATGAAAGCCCCGAGATTTGTAGTTTGTGGAGGCACTAGAGCTCTCTGACCGAAAATTCTTCAAATCTCAGGATCCCATAATTAGAGGGAAATAATAGAGCTACAATTACTGTAGTATGAATGTACTCTCAGTATCCATCTGATGTTATTCATTGCTGCTCCCAGACTTCCTGACCATATTTATTTATCATGCCAGAAGCAAATTGAAGGCACAGTTATAATGTATTTAAGAACACAAACAAAGTTTTTAACTTGGCATTATACTAAATGACCATGAATCTCCAAAACTTATGAGAAATGCTAGCCATTTGATTGGGCACATATCCCTCCAACTCTCGGAGAGGTGTCCTATATGCATTTCCTATGAGATAAGCATTCTATCTACAAAGAGGATTTTTCCTTCTCTTTCTGCCTTCATCTTTCCGAGCTAGACGCTGCAGTATAAGAGTTCGTAAATATTACTCTCAGACCATCCAGACTGCAGAATTAGAGAAGTTTGATACCACTTTAAGTATGGAGTCCTGGGTTTTGTTGTGTGACTTGGCACTAGAGTGGTCTGACAGAGACAGGAAAAGTTCTCACAAAAATGCAAATATCAGAATTCCATAACATTGAACCATGGCAGTTAAAATAGTGTCAAGGAGAAAGACCTTATAAAACTTTAATTCCCATGATTCCATAGCATTGAACCAAGGTGAAGTCAAACTTCATAAATTTGATAGTGTAGATCAGGCATGGACAAACTTGGGCCCTTCAGGTGTTTTGGACTTCAACTCCCACCATTCCTAACAGCCTCAGGCCCCTTTCTTTTTCCCCTCTGCTGCTTAGGTGGCTTAAGTGGCTGAGGGGGGGGAGGAAGGGGCCTAGGGCTGTTAGGAATAGTGGGAGTTGAAGTCCAAAACACCCAGAAGGCCCAAGTTTGCCCCTGTCTGGTGTAAAGATACACCCCAAGTTGCTCTCTCATGACTCATTTCAGTATCCTTCTGCATGTTAATAAGAACTAGAAGGTCTAAAAGTCTGTCTGGGTTTAGGGGACAAAAACAAAATCCACCCATCTCTTAGATGTTTTTTGACTGGATTGATGTCTCCCTTGGCCAGCAATCTTATCCTTTCTCTAGGGCAGTGGCGAGGGGGGTGTCAGAGGAGTCACCAAGGACCATCAGAAAACACAGCATTTTCTGTTGGTCATGTGAGTTCTGTGTGGGAAGTTTAGCCCAGTTCTATTGTTGATGGGGTTCAAAATGCTCTTTGATTGTAGATGAACTATAAATCCCAGCAACTACAACTCCCAAATGCCTAGCTCTATTTTCCCCAAACTCCACCAATATTCACATTTGACCATATTGAGTATTTGTGCCAAGTTTGGTCCATATCCATCATTGTTTGAGTCCACAGTGCTCTCTGGATGTAGGTGAACTACAACTCCAAAACTCAAGGTCGATGCTCACCAAACCCTTCCAATACTTTCTGATAGTCATGGGAGTTCTGTGTGCCAAGTTTGGTTCAGCTCCATCAGTTGGTAGAGTTCAGAATGCTCTTAGATTGTAGGTGAACTATAAATCCCAGCAACTACAACTCCCAAATGACAAAGTCAATCCCCTCAAACCAACCAGTATTCAGATTTGAGCATATTGGGTATTTGTGCCAAATTTCCTCCAGTGAATGAAAATACATCCTGCTTATCAGATATTTACATTAAGATTCATAACTGTGGCTAAATTACAGTTATGAAGTAGCAACGAAAATAATGTTATGGTTGGGGGTCACCACAACAGGAGGAACTGTATGAAGGGGTGGAGACATTAGGAAGGTTGAGAAACACTGCTCTAGGGGGAAAGGTCCCTTTGGCAAAACTCCAGTTTATCGACAATACACTGAGCTTTCTTCTATATTTCTGTTAATTTTTAATTTATTTTTTAGTTATTTATTTTGCATTCCATTGAGTTTTCTATTGATGCATCATTCCTGATATGTGATATCACAAAGCTACACTGTCGAATTAATGCAGTTTCAAATCACTTGTCGCCACCATCTTTTTGTGGGTTGCTCAGTTCAGAAAAAAAAAGTTCACATTGGAAGTAACGGTGGTCATCTCGAACTTGAGAGAGAGAAAGGAAACCCTTGAGGGTCTTCATTCCGCTTGAGTTTATCTTTGTAGCCTTTCTTCCGCCGTTCAGTTTCATTCCCCTACTTCAGTCGTCTTAAAAAGACAGTTGTGAGTCCAGAAAGAAAGGCGCGGTTTCACGGAGTGAGAGGAATAAACACGACAGAAGAGGCTTCATTTCGAAAAGATGTCGCCTAAAAGGAATTTTCCTAAGTCCTTCCAGCGACTGGGAATTCATTCCACTTGGAGATGTGGCTCTCTTTCCCAACAACTTCAATCCCAATCCACCAAAGTGAGGAAAAAAGTCCTCTTTCTGAGAAACACGAGTGAAAATAATCACGACTTTTAGAGCTTTCAAAAGCCAGGTGAAAGAAAGTCGACTGGAAATTTAATCCACTTGGAGTTGTGGCTCTGTTTTCCCAAAACCTCAATCCCATTCCACCAAAGGGAGGAAAGAAAGTCCTGTTTCTGAGACACACGAGTGGGGAAAAAAGCCAGGAGAGAAAATGTCGAATGGGAATTTATTCCACTTGGAGATGTGACTGTGTTTCCCAAAAACCCCAATCCCATTCCAGCAAAGTGAGGAAAGGAAGTCCTCTTTCTGAGAAACACGAGTGGAAATAATCACGACCTCTAGAGCTTTCAAAAGCCAGGTTAAAGAAAGTCGACTAGAAATTTATCCCACTTGGAGATGCGGCTCTGTTTCCCAAAAACCTCAATCCTATTCCACCAAAGGGAGGAAAGAAAGTCCTCTTTCTGAGAAACACGAGTGGAAATAAGCACGCCCTCAAAAAGCCAGGTGAGAAAAAGTCAGCTGGGAATTTATTCCACTTAGAGATGTGACTGTGTTTCCCCAAAACCTCAATCTCATTTCACCAAAGTGAGGGGGAAAACTCGTCTTTCTGGGAAAGAAACACGAGTGGAAATAACTACGACCTCTAGAGCTTTCAAAGAAAGTCTAAAGACCTGGTCAGACTTTTTTAACGTGAAAGTCGGGAGCATTTGACATCACATTATTTAAGTTGAGCAGTTTGACACCACTTTTAACTACCATGGCTCAGTGCTATGGAATCACGGGAGTTTATCGTTTTGCCTTCTCGGTCGAAGATGCTACAAAACTCGGGATTCCGTAGTATTTTCGCCATGGCAGTTTAAACATTAACTTTAGTGTTGGTGCGTCTGAAGACAAATGGGCAAAAATGATTGGGATTGTCTCCATATAGTGTTCTGGATTTCGAAGTGGGCAGGTTAAAAAAATAGGCGTCCTGGCCAACTCCTATTGTTTACAACCGCATCCCATTCAGGTCTGTGTAAAAGCAAGAGCTGGGGACTTATTATTTATTCCCCGGAAGAGGGTTGATTGTATTGAATTAATCCATTGAATTGAAGAAATCAACTTCTACCAATCCTTGATGTATTTCCTTTGGTCTCCTAAGGTTTTGAGCAACTTAATGGTGATGTATATATGCTTCCATGTATGTATACACTCAATCTGCATCCACATAGGTAGGTATGTAAACTCCCACAGAGTATTAAAACAAGCTGAGCAGTTGGACACAGGATCTTATTTGAGAACACAGTAGTGCTGGACCACTCTAACAACCACAGAAAAGCCATTGAAATCCGCAAGCATGGGGACAATTTCAACAGAAAGGAGGAAACCATGAAAATGAACAAAAACTGGTTAACAGTATTTTTTTAAAAAAAAATACTCCAAAATCAGGACAGCAAATAAAGATCAACATTTTAAAAAATCAGGCAAATTTCAGACAAAAATCAATCAGGGCCAGCTAACACCTCCCAACAAAGGATTCCCCCAGGCAGGAAATAGAGAGGCTTTGAAGCTGCCAGGCTGTTCAGTGCTAATTAAGATGGCCAATTGAAACATTCACATCTGCTTCAAACAGACAAGAGTTCTTTCTCCCACCCTGGACATTCCACAGATATAGAAGTCCCATTTACCTAGTTTCCAACACCTCACAACCTCTGAGGACACCTGCCATAGATGTGGGCGAAACGTCAGGAGAGAATGCTTCTGGAACATGGCCATACAGCCCAGTGATTCCGGCCATGAAAGCCTTCGACAACACATGAAAGCAAGCTCAGCGGGTGAGTGCCCAAGAAGAGAAGAAGTCAAGGAGACCTGGGCTGAAAAAGTCTGAACTACTGTCAAAACTCCACTAACTGCTTCATCACTCTAGAGAATGAATCCGCTTTAAATCTGGTTTCTGCCTCCTGCAAAGTTCTGGGGTTTATAGTTTAGTGAGGCTATGAAAAAGGCTCCTCTCTAAACTACAAACACCAGAATTCTGGAGGAGGCAGAAACCGGATTTAAAGCGGATTCATTCTCTAGTGTGATGAGTAAGAGGCTCGAGGGTATCCCTTCACTACCTACTCCATTACTACTCGGCAGTAAGTCCTTCTAACTTGAGTCAGGCCGTTTCCCATTTACTTGGGGGTGCGTCTACATGATGGAATGATGAATGCAATTCGGCACCGCTTTAACTGGCACAGCTCAATGTTATGGAACCATTGGAGATTGGGAAAACCTCTGAGGATACCTGCCATAGATGCAGGAGAAACGTCAGAAGAGAGTGCTTCTGGGACATGGCTATACAGCCCGGAAAACTCACCACAACCCATATATATATTTGTATATATTACACAACCAACTTTGGGCTGAAACTGCAGTCCATTTCTATCACGTACATTAAGGTGAATTTTCAAAAACTGCCTGGATTGATCATATCATGCTTCCCTCCACCCCAGCTGTCAAAAATGGATGCCCACGCCTTGCAAAGCAATGCTAAGAAGCCTTTTCGAGGCCGGACCGCAGCCACTAGAACTCCGGAAAGGAAAGTTTATGAAATGTAGTAGGAAGCTTCGCCTGGGTTCGCCTTCCCTGCATGGCGCCATTTGGCCACTAGAGGTCACTGTCCCATCACAGTCTCCCGGCCCTGAGGCCCCTTTCCTCCCCTCCCTTCCCTCTTAACTCAAATTAGCACAGTATTAATTAACGCTGTAGTCTATCAAGCGACGTTCCTCGGCGCGCTGGAAAGGCCGGGTTTGTGTAGAACAAAGAGAGAGAAAAAAGGGGGGGGGGGGGACCACGCACACTTATTTCCCAATGCCACCAAACAAATCCTCCGTCCTCCTTCACAAAACGGGAGAGCAACGCCTGAGAGTCACCAAGGTACAGTTCTTATCCTTCTTGTTAACTTTGGGAGGGTTTTCTTTCAGCTTGTGTATATAAAGCAGAGGAGGGACTGGAAGGGGTGGGTGTGTAAATAGAAGATACTAGTCAGCTTCCACCTTGTATTTTGTCACCTCCACCCCTTACCAAAATAACTCACAAATTGACCAAGTTAGGACACATTGAAGTAAGTGAGGTCTCCATCATGTCTGAATTATATCAAAAATCAGAGGTGCTTCGAACATATAAAACACCAGCTAAGATCTATCTAGGCCTCAGGTGGGCTTGATTCCCATTTGCCCTTCAATGGAAGCCAGCAGGGCCTCCCTTCCTCCACATTTACATTTCGACTCTTGATCGCCTGCGTGTTTTAATTTAACCATAAACAGACCTGGTCGTATTTAATTAGGGTTTGAAGCCTGTCACCATGTGTGTACTTTCTTTCTTTTTAAAATGGAGTGGGGGTCGTATTATACTGAAATGCAGGATTTCATTAAAACAGACGATATATCTCCCCCGCCTGCCTCTCCAGCAGCATCCATTGAAGTCGTAGAAGGGAGTAACTTCTGAAAATATGGTGTGACATTTTGAGCGACCAGCTCTGAACCAGAGGAAGCTTAATGAAGTGCAAGGAGAGGTAGGCAGATGGGTGTATTTAGTTATTTATGGGTGGGGATTCTTTCTTCGGACAGGAATCGCTTGGTCTGGACTGGAGGTTTTCTTCTTTGAAGAGGATGTTCTCTTCTGCCTCTTCTCCTGGCTCCAAATTTTGTCTGGTCTTGAAAGCTAAGCAGGGTCAGCCCTGGTTAGGCTCTGTCTGAGCCTGTTAGAACCCTACCATCACCTGAGGAGGGCCTTTTTTCTGTCCCAATACCTTCTCAAGGTCATTTAGGAAAAAGAAGGGAAAAGGAGGCCTTTTTGGTGGCTGCTCCCAGACTCTAAAATCTCTTCCCCAGAGAGACCAGGATGGCCCCCATCTCTGCTTGCCTTTCACAGACAGGTGGCATGCAGGGGATAGTGGGATTGTAACATTTAAAACATTAAAATATTAATATTACAAGTATTGTTGAAATATTCTTAAAATATAATTATATTTTTTTAACAAATTTTTATTTTATTTTAACACACACAAAAAACATACCAAACACTCACAGAACATTTACAATTCCCACCACCAACATGAGGATTATTCCCTTTTATATATTTATTATTAAAATATTAGTTTTACAAATATTGTTAAAATATTGTTTTTACAAATATTATATTAGTTTTACAAATATTATTATTGTATTTTATTTTATAAAAGCATTATTAAAGTATTTAATATTTAAAATATTAAAATGTTCCATGGCATGAAATATTTTTTAATGTTCATATTTTAATGCATTTGCCAGTTTTAATGGTTTTGTGTCTTGTGGGCTGTTGGCCGCCTTTGAGTCCCTATAGCAGGAGAAAAGCAGGATCAAAATGAAGTAAATAAATACATGATTGGGTGGAAGACTGCCAGTGAATGTGCTGTAGGCCTTCTTTGGGAGGAAGCAACTGGAAAGGTCACTTCTGAGTATTCCTTGCCTAAGAAATCCTATGAAATGCATGGTTTGGGAGGTTGGAAGGCACACCAACGTACACACCCAGGGCACATGTATACTGACTATTTAATGCCATGTCACAAAAGTTGTTTTACAGTGCAAATAATTACTAAGGAAACCCTGGATCCAGTTTGAGGCCAGGATGGTGATTGCCTACACAAACCGCAGAGCACTGGCGCTCACTAAGGTCTTTCTTTCGTGTGCTTTTGTGGGAATTGTTGCCTGGCCGCAGCAGTTTGAAACTAGTTTCGAACTGCATTGAACGGTCAGTGTAAACGGGCCCCTCTTGGCCCTGCTCCATGCCGATCCTCCTGTCCACCCGAAGTCCCTGGCTGGCGTGGCTTTCCCTGGGGCCCTTCTGTTTCCCAGGCAGGCGGAGGGGGCGGCTATTAAGGGGAAATCCATCACAGCGCCGAGGCCTCGGCGGGCGGCGGGGCGGGGCGGCGGGGTCAATTGCCGGCCCTCCTCAGTTCATTGGCCTTGACCTGCGGCTCCAAAGGCAGGCACCCGGAGGGAGAGCAACAGGACCAGGGCCGCAGCCGGCAGCGGGAGGCCTTGGAGGAGCCCCTTTGGCCTCCTCCCTCTCCTCAGAAAGCCCAAGGTCAAAATGTCAAGCCAGTGGTCTCCCGCGCACGCTTGTGCTCTAATCTGTCTTTCAATACCGGTCTTGTCCGATTTAGGAAGCTAAAGGGAATTAAGCTGGGTGGATTCCAGGAGGGGGAACTAGAAGACCCCTCCAGGAAGGACTGAGGGAGGATCTGTAGACACGTAACCCAGTGATCTACCTCTACACCAGGCCTGGGCAAACTTGGGCCCTCAGGGTGTTTTCGAATTCAACTCCCACAAGTTTTAACAGCCTCAGGCCCCTTCCTTTTCCCCCTCAGCCCCCTTTCTTTTCCTTTTCCATTTCCTTTTTGACCTAAGCGGCTGAGGGGGGTGAGGAAAGAGCCTGAGGCTGTTAGGACTTGTGGGAGTTGAAGTACAAAACACCCAGAGGGCCCAAGTTTGCCCAGGCCTGCTCTACACCGACCCTGACCGTTTCATGCACAAAAGCAGGCTAAACCGGTTTGTAAACCAAGCAAAAGAAAGCCCCTAAGGACCATCGATACTCTGTGCTTTGTGCCAGCAAGATCTGGGCTTCAAAGTGGTTCAGGATTTCCTATGTAATCGTCTTCACAGGACAATACAAGGGGAGTAAGTAGTACTTTGCTGCAGCCCCCCCCCCAAATAATGACCCCAGGTCTCATTGGCGCATGGGGTCACCACAAACATGGATACTTCCCCTACTTTTTGAGTGCAGTCAAATTGTTTCTGACCTATGGCGACCCTATCAGGGTGGCTCTAATGTACACACCAGCTTACTCTTAGCTCCCAGGGTTTGAATAATTTACAAGGTCTAACTTAGCTAACCGCCATCACGTTGGAAGAGATCACAGGGGCCATCCAGTCCAACCCTCTACCATGTAGGAAAATATAATCAAGGCACTCCCTACAGATGGTCATCCAGCCTCTAATTAAAGACCTCCAGAGAAGGATGTTGGGGATCTGAGCTGGAGTGGTGCAGCGGAAGTGTGCTGGGCCCATAATCCATTGTTGGGGGGAAAATGAGCTGTTAGGCTCAAAAATAACCCTCAGTTGGGGTGATTCCACCACAAATGTAGCAGAGTAGCAGAAGTAAACTTCATAACCAGAAGAAACTTACTTGTGGTGATACTGGGATTAGCTTCTAATCACAGGATTGCAGAGTCAGAACTTTAGGTTCAAAAATATTTATTGAAATAAAAGAAATACGTTCTTGATGGAAAAGGTCTTGGAACTAACTAGCTTACTAAATCTCATCTTCTAGAGAGGTAAAAAGTTTTTTAAAGTTTTTTTAAAAGTCAATGCAGGCCTTTTTTGCGTAGACTAGAGAGGCAAAATGCTTCCTTGGTGTAAGGAAGAAAGGTATTAGAGACAATGGAAGATGGCCACATGGCCAGCCCAGGGCAATACAACTTAAAGAGGACGTTCCCTCACATAATTCCATTCCTGTATCATCAAGAGGGGGAGGGGGAGGAGACCGTGGCTGGCAGGAGGAGTAAAGACAAAGCCCTTTTGGGAAACATGCATGGGAAAGTGGGGGGACTAATCCCTCAGCTTAATCCTATCTCTAGTTTAGCTACTCATAGAAGTCTGGAAACTTGATGACACAAGAGACGTGTGCAGTTCAGAGATGAAACCAACAAAGGAGACACCACCACCACACTCGGTGGCAGCATATTCCACTGTCAGGAAATTCTCCCCAATGTATGGAATCTCCGTTCTTTCCATTTGAATCCATTACTCTTCTGGTCTCTAGAGCAACAGAAAAGAAGCTGCCTCCTCAATGTGCCATCCTTTGCAAAGATTGAGAAGAGAAGGGTCTCAGCCTTCTCTTCTCCAAGCTAAACATGCTCAGGGTTGGCTTCCAGATCACCCTTCTCTGGACACTTTCCAGCTTGAATTGTGATGCCCAAAACTCGACACAATATTTTGGGTGAGGTCTGAGCAAAGTAGAATAGAGTGGGACTATGATTTCCCTCGATCTGGACACTATAACCGTATGAATACAAGCCTGGGGTGTGCAAAACACGAGTCCCTGTTTTCTTCTGGCCCTTTCTTTGGGAAGACAAAGCCAGAGGCTTGTGGTATCATCCTCCATTGCATATTCCTTCGCCAGAGTAAAGGCCTTACTTGCACCTTAGGCATTCAGTGATCTGCGAAAATTGTGTGCTGGCAATAGCAGCAAGGATGGGAAGGAACTGCTACCCACTCCATTGCTTTTTGCCCTCTACTTTGAGGTCATCTGGACAACCAGAACCCCCACACACACACACACACCACCCCCGCCTTGACCCCTTCAAAAATATTGCCGATCAAACATGTTTCTCTCGTGCTTGTTTGACTCTGGCACCTCCAGAAAGAGCTGCCCAATCGCTTGATCAGTGTCATGAGTCCGTTTCAGGATTGGAGCGGATCCAATCCCGACTGAAGATGTTTGTGGTTGTGGTGTGCCTTCAAGTCGCTTGCGACTCACACTCACTTTAAGGCGAGACCATCACGGTATCCTTGGCGAGATTTATTCAACGGGGTGGCCACTGCCTTCCTCTTTTCTGAGGGCACATCTACACTAACCACTTACCTCGAAGGAGCTCCCGGATCAGCTCCATATGATCCGTGTTAAGCCGCTTGAAGGAGGCGAAAGAAAGAGGATGGAAAGGAGCAGAAATGAAAGCTGCCCCAGTCAGTAGACTGAATGCGGAGGAGCGGAAGGAGAACTCACTTGCCCTTCTTTGCATTTTGTCAGTATCGAACCGGTATTATTGATTTACTTTGAATTTACCGAGCCCACCCCCTTTGGAAAGGAATACCAGTATTGAAACTGAATTGGAATCCAAAGTGGGTTGGCGCTGCAGTTCTGGGGGGAGAATAACTGCAGGCGCCCTTGTCCTTGACGCCTCATCACACTAGAGAGAAAAATCCACTCAAAATCCGGTTTCTGCCTCCTGTAGAATTCTGGAATTTGTAGTTTAGGGAGGAGCCTTTAACAGCCTCAATAAACTACCAACCCCAGAATTCTGCAGGAGGCAGAAACCGGATTTTAAGTGGATTTTTTTCTCTCTAGTGTGATGAAGTGAAGGTGAGAGGGGAGGAGGGCGCTTTGGTTTGCATGGTGGTTGCCCCCTCTTTCACTCCTATGAACACTCACGGGCTGCAACTACACTGCAGAATGATTGCCCTTTGCCACTGCTTTAATTGCTATGGCTCAAAGCTATGAAATCCTGGAAGTTGTATCAGCACTATTTGGCTGAAACCCTGGTAAAACTACAATCCCCACAATCCCTTGGAATTAAGTGCATTCATTCTACAATATGGATGCTCCACCCGTTGTCGTCATTAGAGGCTGAAGATCCCACCTCTTCCAAGGCAGAGAGGCTAGTTGAATCCTTCACACTGAATGACTCCTGTCACACTGAAGGTCAAAATGTATAAGCCCTGATATTAAATAGTGTGTTGGGGAATCTGAGCTATTAGGCTCAAAAGCAACCCTCAGTTGGGGTGATTCAATCATGGGGTGACTCCCCTTGTGGGAGAAGGGTGGGGTAAAAATAGAGTTAATATAAATAAATATAAATAAATAAATATAGCAGAGTAGGCTACCAGAAGTAAACTTCATAACCAGCAGAAACTTACATATGGTTTGCTGGGATAAGCTTCTATTCTTCAGGATGGCTTAGGATTGCAGAGTCAGAAGGTTCCAAAATATTTATTGAAGTAAAAGAAATACATTCTTTATAGAGAAGGTATTGGAACGAACTAGCTTATTAAATCTTATCTTCTAAAGAGGTAAAAGGGTAAAAAGTCCTCCCCACTACATTTTGCCTAGAGAGAGGCAAAATGTGCATCCTCTGTAGGTAGAAAGAAAAGGCAGAAGACAACAATGGTGGAGACCACATAGTCAACCCAGGGCAATAAAACTTAAAGGGGAAGAAACTTACAGAATTCAATTCCTGTATCATATAAAGGGGCAGGAGATAGTGGGCCCTTCCATACAGTTGAATAAAATCCCACATTATCTGCTTTGAACTGGAATATATGGCAGTATGGACTCGGATAACCCAGTTCAAAGCAGATATTGTGGGGTTTTCTGCCTTGATATTCTGGGTTATATGGCTGCCTGGAAGGGCCCATAGGCTAGCAGGAGGAAGAGAGACAAAGCCCTTTTGGGAAACATGCGTGGGAAAATGGGAAAAGGAGTCCCTGGGCGGTGCTCTGTCTCTAGCCGAACTACTCATTGAAGACTGGAAACTTGATGACACAAGAGTTTTGTGCAATCTAGAGATGAAACCCAACAAATAGATAGACACAAAAATAGGTTTTAGAGTGCGTGTGGTGTAGTGCTTTGAGCTCTGGAGAACTGGATTCGGACCCCTCTTACTACTGGGTGACCTTGGGCAAGTCACACTGTCTCAGCCTCAGAGGAAGGCCAAACCCCTTTGAGCAAATCTTACTAAGAGAGCCCTGTGGAAGTTTCACCTTGAGGTAGCCATTAGCTTGGAACGACTGGTGGGTTTTTTGGGACTATTTGTAGTCGCCTCTTTTTATGCCTGAATCCTTTCTCAAACATCAGGCAAGGGATGTAGCCTTCAGACAGTGAAATGGGGGGGGGGGGTGTAATTAACAATGTTAACAGCCTTAAATAGTCAAAGGTACCCAGCTCCATACTATAAAAACACGTTCCCTCTGTTTGCTCTTTGAAGAATGGCCCTAGTTTCGAGGAAAACAGAAAACCACAATTTCAATAGACGTGGAGATTTGGGAGGGAGGAGATGAGGAGCGACGTCACGTGGAAGTTTTGGGCAAATCAAAACGGAAGAAAAAGTTATATGGAAAGTTATATCCGGATCCCCCTGTCTCCAGACATTTTCACTCGGAACATTCATTCTAAAGGGTTGTCGTGAGTTTTCCGAGCTGTATGTTCCAGAAGCATTCTCTCCTGACCTTTCGCCTGCACCTATGGCAGGCATCCTCAGAGGTTGTGAGGTCATTCTAAAGTCTTGCCCTCTTAGCGAGAAGTGTGGGCTAGGACAGCAGCCTTGACATTAAGAAGACACCAAGACGCCATAAACCATTGTTTTGTTTATTCATAAATTGTTAATCTATTATTCTGAAGGGCCGAATGTGGAGAAGACTGATATTATAGCAAGTCTTCCGTATCCGATGGGGTTTAGTTCCAGGACCCTCGTGGATAACACGTTCAGTGGATCCCCAATTCCCATTGTAGAAAGAATGTCCTTTATATCAAATAGTAAAATCTCGGTTTCTGGATTATTTTTATTTTTATTAACTGGTGGAATCCGTGGATACGGAGGACCGGCTCTACAGGGATGTTTGTGAAAGATTGCAGAATAAGGCCCCTTCCCACTTTTAAAATCCCACTTTTCTGCTTTGAACTGGCATATATGACAGTGTGGACTCCGATAACCCAGTTCAAAGCAAATATTGGGAGGGTTTCTGTCTTGATATTCTGGGTTATATGGCTGTGTGGAAGGGCCATAACAGAAATGGAGAAAGAGATACTGACCAACCCTGTCCTCCAGAGTGGGGTGGATTCAAAAGTTCTTCCCCTCGTTCCACTCTCCAAAAGCTGGTAATGCGCAGAGATCTTGTAATTCATACTGATAGGGCACAGAGTCCAGCCGACCTGCTTTAAAGCCGCTCCAATTTTCATAGGAAATCAGCCCCATTGAAATCAAGTGGACTTGAAAACACGGCTTTTGCGCTTGATCGAGTCCAGTGTTGCTGCCGCTGAAAGGGGGAAGCCTTCCAAGGAAATCGTGAAATATCCATCGATGAAGCTACTACGGGCACGTTGCAAGCCAACCTTTCACGGAAGGAAGGGAGGAAGGAGATGAGAGGAGGGAGGGAGGAGGGAAGAGGGGAAGGAAGGAGAGAAGGAAGGGGGAAGGAAGGAGGTCAGGAAGGAAGGAGAGAAGGAAGGGAAAGGAGGTAAGGGAGGGAGGGGAAGGAGAGAAGGAATGGGAAAGATAAAAAGGAAGGATGGAAGGGAGGGAGAGAAGAAGGGAAGGAATGAGGGAAGGGAGGGAGACGAAGGAAGGGAAGAAAAAGAGGGAGGGGGAGAGAGGGGGAGGACAGAAGGAAGGGGGAAGGAAGAAGGAAGTGAGGAAGGGGGAAGGAAGGAGAGAAGGAAGGGGAAGGAGGTAAGGGAGGGAGGGGAAGGAGAGAAGGAAGGGGAAAGATAAAAAGGAAGGATGGAAGGGAGGGAGAGAAGAAGGGAAGGAATGAGGGAAGGGAGGGAGACGAAGGGAGGGAAGAAAAAGAGAAAGAAGGAGGGGAGAGTGGGAGGAAGGAAGGAAGAGGGGAAGGAGGAAGGGGGAGAGCAAGAAGGAGGGAAGGAACGAAGAAACTTGTGTGTCATAGTAGGGTCTTTGCAGTGGGCAAAAAAACCCCTGGAATATAGGTAAGGCTCGCTCATTTCAATATAACTTTCTGGAGTTTATAAAGCCCATTTAAACCTTCTATTTATTCATTGTCCTCATTTTTAAAAAAAACACTGCGTCCCTCTCTTGTTTTTCTTTTAACAAAATACTATCCACAATTTGTTTAATGGCGGACTCCACCGCATTTAATTGGAAGTAGAGGAGCATAGACGTTATGGAAGGGAGGTATTGTCTCCTCTGGGGAGTCCACTGAAGTGTGTTTCAGAGTAAGATGAGGGCAAACCCCTTCTGACTATTCCTTGCCTAAGAAAACCCTATCAAATCCACGGGACAGCTTGAAGACACACACACACACGTTCTAAGTAAGCCTGAATCTGCATTGCCATATAATGCAGTTTGACCTGCATTGAACTACATTATATGGCCCTACAATGAACATATAATGCAGTTCAAGCTGCATTCTGTAGCAGTGTAGATCCAGCTCCAATTATGAAGTACAATTAGCTAAACAAGAAACCCTCACCATCACTGAACTGCAGTGACTGTATTGTCGAAGGCTTTCCTGGCTGGAATCACTGGGTTGCGGTGAGTTTTCCGGGCTGTATGGCCGTGTTCCGGAAGCATTCTCTCCTGACGTTTTGCCCACATCTATGGCAGGCATCCTCAGAGGTTGAGGGGTCTGTTGGAAACTAAGCAAGTGAGGTTTATATATCTGTGGAATGTACTGAAGGTGCTTTTTACCCGTGGTGCTGTTCGCCTAGAGGGTGGCTAACTCATGCTCAGTTTCCTCTTTCAGTGATCACAAGTCTGGTGAGCCTGGAAGCCGGACAAGTTTATTTAGTAACGGGTTGAACTGAATTCAATCCGGAAGTGTCTCTTCCTTGACATCCCTGCTTAAGTGATGTGAAGATATAGGTAAGTGTAGACACAGGCCGCATTGTAGTAAGTCTGTTTTGGAGGAACAACATTGAGAATTTTCGGGGTGCTGTTGAAGATGGAGTTCAGCAAATGTCTCCAGCAATTCCAACTATGTTTGTGCAAAAGTAAATCCCAATTGAGTTCAATAGGCCTGGGTATGGGGTTAGAGGGAAAGCAATGAAAGGCCGAAATCCTATACAGCTCCACCCTATTTAGACTTTTCTGAGAAGAAGGATGATTGAACTCAATAGTCCTTACTTACGAAGGTCTTGAGAAGGTAATTTAGGATTGCACTGGAAACCAGGAATAATGGGAGATATAAGTAATGGGCTTTAGTCTGTTTGGCTTGATTGGATGCTTCAAAAAGTTAAAAGGCTGATTCTGTCTTCAGTAAACAGGCAAGTTGCTTGGAGTTATCATGTGAATCAGTTTGTTTTCCAACTGAATCACATCTAAGCTTCTACCCTTCCCTGTCCAATGGGGTGGTGTTTTGTTATTATATTTTTGGCCACTAAAGAAGTTGAGACTGGGGGAAAAACGTATCAGTTTTTTTTTTTAAAAAAATCAATGCCATTGCAAAATATATCCGAATGAGGTACCATGCAATTGATGGTCCACAGTATGAAGTCAGTTAATTTAGTCATTTGGCAATTTTATGGACAATAGAAGAAAAAATTACTCTGCTAATTCCCAGGGTTTGAATAATAATGGGCTAAATTTTACATGCTTCAGATTAAGGCACATTATAAAACAATATGCAAAGGATTGTTCTCCAGTAGTTTTTTTCCCCTTTTTAGTCGCAGCCTTAACGTCTCTGAGTTGATTTTTTTGGTGTTGTTTTAATTTACTCAAAATCTGGCCTTTATCGTGCAATTTAAATGATGTCCCAGTTTAGTTTGGGCATAAAAAAACTTTAAATTATGAAGACTATTTTTAAATGATTATAATCGTAGATAATATAACATTAGATTTTTAAAAAATAATTAAGTGGGCTTTGCATAAAGCCCAATCTGTTATAGCATCATACTGAGCTCTAGCCAAGTCGTGCAGAAGAGGAGAAGCAGAAGGCAACACAACATCAATAGCAAGGAATAGGATTACTACACAGTAACAAGGAATAGGATTACTACACAGTAACTTCTCCATTGGGTTGTTGTAGGTTTTCCAGGCTATGTGGCCATGTTCTAGAAGCATTCTCTCCTGAGGTTTCGCCTGCATCTATGGCAGGCACCATGAGATGTTGTCAGGTGACCAGAAGCATTCTCTCCTGACGTTTCGTCTGCATTTATGACAGGCATCCTCAGAGGTTGTCAGGTGACCAGAAGCATTCTCTCCTGACGTTTCGTCTGCATTTATGGCAGGCATCCTCAGAGGTTGTCAGGTGACCAGAAGCATTCTCTCCTGACGTTTCGCCTGCATTCATGGCAGGTATCCTCAGAAGTTGTGAGGTCCTCACCACCTCTGAGGATGCCTGCCATAGATATGGGCGAAACGTCAGGAGAGAATGCTTCTATAGAACATGGCCATATAGGCTGAAAAGCCTACAACAATCCAGTGATTTCTGCCATGAAAGCCTTCGACAATACAACTTCTCCATTGATCTTGCTTGACTCGTCACCAACCCAGGTGTTTTCCTCTTCACCCTTGAAGCCTACTGAAATGAATGGAAAAATAAACCTAGTATCAGCTTCTGCAAGCTAAATTTAATGGAAGTGGTCCTTCAATGGAGAGCTTGTGCGCATATACGCAGAACTGTCTGGTGGTCCATAAACCTGGTTGCCATCCTGGACTATCAGATACTTCTGGAAATCCCATAAACAGGACTGACTACTTCATCACAGTAGGGAATGAATCCACTTCAAATCCGGTTTCTGCCTCCTGCAGAATTCTGAGGTTTATAGTTTAGGGAGGCTGTTAAAGGTTCACCCCTAAACTACAAACCCCAGAATTCTGCAGGAGGCAGAAACCGGATTTAAAGTGTGTCTCGTGTGACAGATGGGCGGGGGGACACAATAGTTATGGAAGTAGCCTGCGTTGTTTCTGCAAGACTTAACTGCTTGCCAGACAAGATCGTGGTCAGCAATACCTGGCATTAAGAGCAGCAAGATGGATGCCAACCAAGGTGATTAATCTCCTCCAGGAAGCATTCGAAGAAAAAGAGGGCGTGTGTGAATTTAGAGATGAGTGTCAGAGCATTATTTATTTACCTCTCTTCTTTCCAAGGCTTTCTTTCGGATGGCGGGGTGCAGTTCTTCGCTTCTCAGGAAGTCCCTCTGAATGAGTAGGATGCTGCTTCCTAAACAAGGCTGACATCCTTCCTATAGCACAGAATCAAACATTAACCACCCAGAGGGATCTGATTGGGTGCTCATCATCCAGATGTTCGGGGTGGCCACAGAAAGAGAACACACCGATCCCGAACCTGAGCACATTACTCGAGAGGAGGCCCCATGAAGAAGGAATCATTTCCATTCACATCCAGGACTAGAACTGTGGCCCCTTCCACACCGCTGAAAAAAAAATCCCACACTTTCTGCTTAGAACTGGGATATATGACATGGCAGTGTGGACTCACATATCCCAGTTCAAAGAAGATATTGTGGGATTTTCTGCCTTGATATTCTGGGTGGAAGGTTCCTCTGAAACCTCTCTACAGGCTTTACTTTCCCCTCCCCAATTGGCGGTCTAAACCCGATTATTTGGAAGGAGGGGCCTCTGAAATCCCTCGAACTTTCTTCTCAGATTTAGAATCCGAGTCAATATGCCTCGGATTAGGGCGCTAATCGGATTAAGCGGAAAGGTTGGCTGGAAGGGGTTTTGGGAGATCGTGGGAGGACCCTCTGCGTTTCAATCGTGACCATGTGCAAACCGCATGAAATGCACTGGCTCTTTCAGTGTGGCGCTTGTTTGAGGCATCCATTGAATCCCCTTTCTAATGGTGGTAGATATAGGCGGGATCTATAGTGCCAGATAATGAAATTTGGAACCGCATGATACGGTGAGTGTAGACCAGGCATGAGCAAACGTCGGCCCTCCTTGTGTTTTTGGCTTCAACTCCCACAATGGGTTTGCTGTAAGTTTTTCGGGCTGTATGGCCATGCTCCAGAAGCATTCTCTCCTGACGTTTCGCCTCCATCTATGGCAGGCATCCTCAGAGGTTGTGAGCTAGTAAGTTTTTAGGAATTGTGGGAGAACCGAAGCTTCTCCGTGCCTGTTGTAGTCCATATAACTCAGTTCAATACATTATATGGCGGTGTAGGTCCAGCATTAGCCTTTGAAGACCTCAGCCCTTAAAATCCTGGGAATATCCTGATTCAGATCTTCAATTCAATTGAGATATCCCTAGGCAACCCAACTGGTTGTCAAAGGTTTTCATGGCCGGAATCACTGGGTTGCTGTGAGTTTTTCCGGGCTGTATGGCCATGTTCCAGAAGCATCTATGCTATCCATCCTCAGAGGTTGTGAGGTGTGTTGGAAACAAGGCTTCTATATCTGTGGAATGTCCAAGGTGGGAGGAAAAAAAAACACTTTTGTCTGCTTGAGGCATGTGTGAATGATACAATTGATCATCTTGATTAGCATTGAATATCCTTACAGGTTCAAGGCTTGGCTGCATCCTGCCCGGGGAATCCTTTGTTGAGACGTGACTAGTTGGCCCTGATTGTTTCTTTGTCTAGAATTCCCCTGGTGTTTTTTTTTGTGTTCCTCTTTATTTATTGTCTTGATTTTAGAGTTTTGAAAATAGTGGTAGCCAGATTTTATTCGTTGTCATTATTTCATCCTTTCTGTTGAAATTGCCCACATGCTTGTGGATTTCAATAGCTTCTCTGTGTAGTCTGAGCATTTCATGAACCAACCTGGACACAGCATATTATGTGAGAACACAGAAATGCTGGACCACTCTAACAACTACCATGTCAGACTACACAGAGAAGCCACTGAAATTCACAAGCATGTGGACATTTTCAACAGAAAAGAAGAAACCATGAAAATAAATAAAAAATCTGGCTACCAGTATTTTTTTTTATTTAAAAAACCCTTCAAAATCGGGACAGTAAATAAAGAACATCCCTCAAAAACATGGGAATTCCAGACAAGAAACAATCAGGGCCAGCTAATCACTTCCCAACAAAGAATTCCCGAAGGCAGCAAGCAACCCGCCTTGAAGCTGCAAGGCTATTGGATGCTAACCAAAGTGATGAATTGCAACATTTGCTTCAAATAGTCAGGAGTTATTTCTCCCACCCTGGACATTCCACAGATATATAAACCCCACTTGCCTAGTTTCCAACACACCTCACAACTTCTGAGAATGTATGCCATAGATGTGGGTGAAACGTCGGGAGAGAATACTTCTGGAACATGGCCATACAGCCCGGAAAACTCACAGCAACCCAACCTAACTGGCTTCGCTTGCGTAGACACTAACTGTGGACAGAGGATATCTCCCAAGTGGGGTTTATTTCAGAGGAAACAGACATAGGACCAGACTCCCCTGGTTTTGCCTCAGGCCTACCTACCTAGGGGATGTCATAGAGACATTCCTTGTGCAGAACATCCCTTTCAGGGGGAAATCCTGTGCTTGGAGAAACGAAAGTGCCATTGTGTTCAATGGGACCCATTCCCAGGCTGGGTACAACAAAGCCATGGCCGTATAATGCAGTTTGAACTGCATTATATGGCAGTGTCGAGCCAGCCCATGACTCAGGGGAAAGAACAGCGGTGTTTCCATCTTGTGTTTTAATATAATAATAATAATAATAATAAGAATACACCCGTCCAAATCGGAATGCCACCCCTTGGTTGGCTTTCTCACATTGAAAAAATGACTCCCGATTCTCAATTCTGCCCAAACTGGACTCTTTTCTACAGTACTGACCATAGCACAATCCTGTGCGGGTTTCCTTTCAATGAAGTCCCGTTGAGCTCAATGGATGGATTCCTCAACCAAGGCACCTGGGAACAAGGGCACAATCTGGGCGTCAAACTCGCTGCATTTAATACGATTTACTTCAGAGGTTGTTTTTTTTTAAATTCCATACCACCAGGCTGCTGCGCCTCTTTCCCTTTGAACTCAACGGAATTTAACATGTGATTAACTTCGTCTGGCTAATATATGCCGAGGCTGCTGGGGGATTATGAGAAAGCGCTATATAAATAATAGATTTAATAGATATAACAAATAATATCATATCACTATTACTCGAGATCAAAAGCAACGGCTTCCAATTGTGTTTAGGACGGAAGTGCCAATCACACCTTTGTGATAAACGGTCTTTGTTAAATTATTCTGTGTTCCTAAGCCTACCCAGGGGGAAAGCATTTTATTTCCCCGCATTGGGGAAGTCTCTCTCTCTCTCTCTCTCTCTCTCTCTCTCTCTCTCTCTCTCTCTTCCTTCGCAGGGCTCAGTAATCCCACCCTTTCCACGCAGAACTGTTGGTTTCAGCCAGTTTGACTTCCACGCCTGGCTATGTTTAGGACTGGAGAGAAAGGCAGCCTACTGCGAATTAGGTAGATTCATTAATTCATCCCTAGATCTACGAGAGATGACAAGGCGGCGATGCTAAGCACGTTCACGCCGAGCCAAATCCACCACCGAAACTCGCCGCCAGCTCTCTCCCTCTCCCTCTCCCTCTCCCTCTCCCTCTCTCTCTCTCTCTCTCTCTCTCTCTCTCTCTCTCTCTCTCTCTCTCTCCCTCTCCCTCTCCCTCCCTCTCCCTCTCTCACACATACACCTCACGTTCACGTGTAAATATGTTTAGGATGGGAACGCAAAGCGCAACGTCATCCCTGCCGTCAGGAGCGCGTTCACATCTCCGTTTAGGTGCCCCTCCGGCGTGGAAACGCCACGGCTTACATAACTTCCACGCCAGCCCCTATCTCGCTCCTGGGTCGCTTCAACATACCATCAATATGGAGCCCCTGATGGCGCAATGGGTTAAACCCTTGTGCCGGCAGGACTGAAGACTGACAGGTCGGAGGTTCGTATCTGGGGAGAGTGTGGATAAGCTTCCTCTGTCAGCTCCAGCTCCTCATGTGGGGACATGAGAGAAGCCTCCCACAAGAAGCGACTTGCAGTTTCTCAAATCGCTCCTGACACGACCCCCCCCATAAATATAGGCCACCAGTTTGCATATGAGAGAGAGGAGGAGGGGGGGGAGAGAGAGAGAGAGAGAGAGAGAGAGAGAGAGAGAGAGAGAGAGAGAGAGAGAGAGAGAGAAGGAGAAGGATTATCCTGATGCGTTGGATCTTGTGTAAACTACGGCCAGATTGTGGTAAATTTTACAATTACACGTGTAAAAAAACAAGGGTGGAGGTAATTTCTAAGGAGGCTTGAGCCGCCCATTGTAAGGGCATGCGCGCGCGCAGGTATTAGTATTATTATTTTAAATGTCGATTAATCTTCTGCGGAAACGTCGCCGCTCACTTGCAGTTCAGGCAGAAAATCATCAAAAGGCAATTAGCGTGTCTACACTACAGCAGCCGGCAAAAGCGGGTGCGCGCCTGCTTTCTCATAGGCCTGTGTGAACGGAGAAGGCGAGGGACGGCGACCAAAGGCCTTCGTTCTGATCTGGCCACCCAGTGAACCCTAAGGAGCCATTAGGAAGCCTTGCTGGACAAGGATCTCCTCGGTGGCGCGCCTGGATCTCACTCGGAATGGGAGCCAAGCCATGGGTAGTACTTTCGAGAGAATGGCTCCAGCAGGATTCCAGCCTTGGAGTGAGGGAGTGAGGGGAGAGTTTTAGGCTCTCTCAGTAAGGTTTGGGCTCGCTCTTATTGGGGTGCAGGGCCGTAGCCAGGATTTTGGTTGGGGGGGCTGAGACTGGGTGGAAGAGGGTTTACCCTAGCAAACCTTTTGTATTGTTATCCCAATAACCCCATGAAGGTGGGATATAATGAGCATGGTGATCATTATATGAATAAACATAACAGTTTAAATAATGTACCAGTAAGGCCTTCTCGAGGACCATCCTGAGAATTTCGGGGGGGGGTGAAGCCCCCTTAGCCCCCCCCCCCCTACATGCCTGTTGGGGTGGAAGGTAGGTGGCCATGGAGAAAGGCAATGTAGGAAATGTAAGGCCGAGAAAGAAGATGGCAGCCAAGACCAGAAGCGCCTCAACCTCTTTCAAGCGTCAAAAACGGAATTTCTTACAGGAGTCCTCTCCGTTCAGACCTGCCAAACATTTCCAAGGAGGCAAAGATCGCGATAGAGGCGAGGTTATGGGAGCAAAAGCTCCTTCGCCCTTCTGAGGAAAACCATGAGCGCCGGCGCCAAAGGCTTCCCTTTCTTAGGCCCAGTTCACGAAGCCTTTCTATCCTTTTGGCGGCTTTCCTTTAGCTTCCCCTCAGGAAGGATGCAGGCCAAAAAACGTCAGGAGAGAATGCTTCTGGAACATAGCCATACAGCCTGGGAAACTCACTGCAACCCAGTGAAACCAGAAAGCCTTTGAGCGAACAAACTTCGAGGTTGAGTCGTGTTGAGAGAGAAACGAGTGATTGGACTAAAACGCGCCCTGAAAGGGTGAATCCAGAGGGACCCAGACTAGTCTAACCTCACTTGCGACTATTGTGACCTCATTTCCCCCCGTTTCTGGCTCCAACTACATAGTTTAGGTTCTGATCTTGGGACCCGTCGTTAGAATAATGGAAACCACCCCACAACTCCGAAATGAGAGCGTGTGGACGTCCGAAGGGCTCGAAGCTCCCTTGTTTCTGGAGAACTGAGTGTCGCCACACCACCAGATTAGCAGCAGGTTCACTTGAGGAGCATTTGGTGCCTTGCCTCAAACTGGGCCGAAGGAGTTTTGGGCGGGAAGGGGTGCGCGCGTGGCATCTGGAGGGAAGGAAACGCCGCCAACAGCGCCGGGGACTGTCCTGAGGAGCCACGGGGAAAGCTGCTCGGCTTGTCCCCGTCTACATGAACCATTTCACGCAGTTCGAAGCTAGCCGGACGACAGAGTCCCACAAAAAACGCTCGAAGGAAAGCCCTTAATGGGCATCCGTGCTCTGTGGTTTGTGTCATCCCCACCCGGACCTCAAAAACGGTTCCAGGATTCCTCACTCTCTTCAGCAGCACTTTGAAACTGCATTAAATGGTCAATGTAGATGGCCCCTTTGTCTGCCGAAGAGATTTCCCGGTCCTTTGGGCCTTAAGGGAATGTGCATGTGTGTTTTACACCTCCCTCAAAAAGAAAAGTTTAAAAGTAGCCGTTCTGAGAGTGAGTGAGTGAGTGAGAGAGAGAGAGGGGGGGGGGTGTATGTATGTATGTATGTGTTCAGGGTTTGCATAAAGAGTGAGGCCGAAAGCGGGTGAGGGAGGGTTGGAAGGGAGGATAGATAAAGCAACCCTGGTTTTAAAGTCTCTGGTTCTAAAGACGCCTACGACTCCAAAGCAAGCCTTCATGGCTGGCGCAATGGGTTAACCCTTGTGCCGACGGTTTGAATCGGGAGAGCAGGTTGAGCTCCCTCTGCCAGCTCCAGCTCCCCACGAGGGGCATGAGAGAAACCTCCCACAAGGATGGTAAAAAAAACATCCAGGCGTCCCCTGGGCAACGTCCTTGCAGACGGCCAATTCTCTCGGCCAATTCCCTCACACCAGAAGCGACTTGGAGTTTCTCAAGTCGCGCTTGACACACACATACACCCAATGGCTTCTTCTCCTTAGTCTGATCCACGAGGCACTAGTCAATCAAAGTGGACTAGTACTATACAGTCTGCACTTGTGTGTGTGTGTAGAGCAGTGGCCCACTTTGGGAAGCGTCGGTTCAAACTCAATGGGGCCTCCAGAGCGCCCAAGCTTTCGCGCGCTTTTCTTCCCCCCCAACTGGGGCCAAACGAGGCGCGTCGGGGCCGGTTTCCCCTCTCCTTCTCAACCCTCCCCCCTTTTCCGCGAGCGTTATTTTATAGGGAAGGAGGGAAGGGAGGGGGGAGGGAAAAGGGAGGGGGAGGGAAGGAGGGAGGGAGGAAAGAGGAGGAGGGGTCCGTCACGTCGCAGCAGCAGCGGCAGCCCGCGGAGGGGCAGCCCCAGAGCCGCCTCCCCTCCCCTCCGCTCCCCTGCCTCCTTCGCCCACTCCCACTCCTCTCCCCAAACACCCAACGCGCGTGCACCGGGCTCTCTCTGAGGGAGGAAAAGTCTCTCTCTCTTTCTTTCTGGCGCTGGAGGAGGGGGGGGGGGGAGCGGCGGAGAGGAGGCGCCAGGAGGCGAGCAGCCCGAGAGGGAGCCGGCCAAACGGGGACCAGGCTCGGACCCGCCTGAGGTGAGTGAGGACGGCGAGGAGAGGATCCCCGGAGAGGGGCCGGGAAGCGCCGAGGGAAGGGCTCTCTCCTTCTCTTCCCTCCCGCTGCCTGAACTGTCAGTAGACTCTCCGTTAACCGGCACCCAGAGGGATTGGTAGGTGCGGGATAAAGGTCTGGTTTCTAGTTGCTTGAGACTAACTATGAAAAAGAGGCCGAATACTACATCATACCCTAAACTCTGTATGGACTTGATATCCATATCTATACAGTAATGAAAAGCAAATTAAGATAGACTTAAGCAAATGCGACGCCCGCTTTACTGTATTATAAAAACAACTTTTTAACATTTAAAATAGGATTTCTTTGACATTTTTGCCGGTTGTTTGAGAGTTCCGGTTAACTGAGAGTCGGCTGTTATTGTTGTGCTTTCTCCACTATCTCTGGGATTCTTAAATGGGCTGTAATGTCTTGCAATGAAGGGGATGATGATGATGGAGACAACAATGACGGTGGTGATTATTGTGATCCCACTACCACCACCATGGTGCAGAATTTTTAATTCTTATGGTTTTAACCAACCAACGAACAACAACAGAAAAAGGCAACAACAAACAGATACAAATCCCTAAACCCTCGACAAAAGACGAGCAGCCCCATTTGGGGTCGTGAGAACCACTTCTCTCAAAGGCAGCACGTGTTTGGTGGCTAAGGGGGAAAAATCCGGGGCGAAATTCGAGCGCTGTTTTGGTCAGGCGATGTGATTTCTTTCTTTACTGGCTTTTTCTCCCGCCTTTCTTCCAATTTCGGGGGGCTCAAAGCGGTCAGGCAAGGAAGGGTAATGATATATTGACCAGGAGGAGGAAGAGGAGGATTGCTGCACTTTAAAAGAGTGTTTCCTAAGACTTGACGCTGCTTTGGCTTTTTGGAGGGGTTGGTGGCGTTCAGTGTCTCGCAGGCTGATCCCTTTAGTAGGAAGGGAAACGCGGTTTCGCCTGTTTTCGACAGTGAAGAATGGCAAAGGGAACAGAAAAGGGGCAACAGCCTGATTCATGACGTGTTGGGAAGTCTTTTTAGCTGCCTTGGAGAAATCCCTTAGCAGGAAGCCACATATTGGCCTGTTGACATCGGCGGGTCCCTAGTATGCCAACTCCAAACGGCTGGACGTTGCCAGTCTGGTTGAGAGGTCTGTGAATCCCTTGGGAGAGAGATATGTTCGCCTTATCTACTCAGAGGAAGGCTGAAACGCGCCAGGTAATAACCTTTAATGCACAATCTGTTTAAATACCGAATATAGATTTCCTGCTGAATTTGTAGGAAAACCTGCTCAAGGTGACAGTTCAAAGATGTTTCCAACTGTAAAGCGAATCAGAAACTCGACTGCTTTCCCCACCAATGAAATGTGCTTTTTGGCGTGTGTGGTGGAGTCCCAATCATTCTAGATCATTGTATCATGAGTTTCATTGCATGGGCACTTCGGGCAGTTTGGAAAGTGACTTAATTTCTTGGAGGGATTGTGCAAAGTTGCCTGAAAGGGGGAGGGGGGGAGGGGAAGTCTTTTGAAAATGGCTGCAAAGTCGGCCACTCCCATGGAGTTATGCAATAGGCCCCTCTCTCCATGTAACGAGGAGCCTCAGCAGGCAGAGCTCATCTATAAGTCTACCCACTTGTCACTTCTTGAGTCATTGTTTTCTGTTCCTTTTCACTGGTTCATACTCAAAAGGGTAGGATAGAAAACGATAAGATCAAAAACAAAGCAGAGGGAAGGAGGGGGCCTTGAAGGTGACCTGGTAGGACACAGGGTTAGATCGATTTGTGGAGCGAATTTGTACCGGGGCTTCCTTGTTAGAGCTGCCTTTTACGAGCAAGCCCTGAAATATAGAATCTGCTAGGATCGTATTTGCTTAGCCTGCAGACCTTTAAGGTGAGAGCTCCTGTGGCGAAGGCTGAATGAATCTTTTTACACATGGAAAGTTTAAGAATCATACCACATACATTTAAGCATTGCAGCATGCCTAAAGCACAATAAATAAATAATGGGAGTGATGCTCTGATAGTATTCTTGTTTAAAAACCAGGCGCAACACCAACAGCTTGCTGCAGTTCCTAGACAGTAGTAGAGAAAATAGACTTAAGTCTCCTATCCACGTAGACTCCTATCCACAGCCTACCTAAAATGAAACCAAGCACTTTCCTCCTCACTATGGCTGCCATATGGCCCCTGCAAGTCACAGAACTGCACAGATAAGTTGAGGATCAGGTTGAGCACAACCACAGCCTTTTATTCTCTTCAGCTCAGCAAAAATTACTCACCTAAAATGCCCAATTTCGACGAAATCTCGATTTCAACTACAAACATTGCACTTCCTCTTATTAAATACAATACGGACAAGATTTACCAACTGCTGCCATTCATTAGATTTCCTTTTGCTTTCATTGTGATAGGAATTAAGCCACTGATTAAAAGATAACATTATTTGCCTCTCATTTCTACTTCCTTACAAGAAAATGCAATTTAAATCACCAGAGCATTCCTCCTGGCAAATGCATTCAGGATAGGGTACCCATATGCCAGGCAAAAGGTCGTATATGCTGTTCTTTCAGCCAGAGCCATTAGTTTGCCATTTGGAGAGCCTTTAAAATCCAGATTCACTACCTATATTATCTCCCGCTGGAATGAATCCTTCCTGCTGTAGTTCCAGCAAGCTTCAGGACTGCAGTTCTTCTGTCCTTTCATTGGAAATCTAACGCACCGAAATCAAGCGCATACTAGTCAATCTGTTTCGAGATGGTCATAAACCAATAAGACATGTTTACCTCTCATCCTGCTTTCCCCTAGAGTCTTGCATTTTGGGAAGATGTATGGGCCAGTAGGTTAAGTCATTGAATCGAGCCATTCTCCAAAAGTAACGGTGGAAAGGAAACTCGCCCCTTCCATCAGCATACTCACTCATATCACTCTCAAAACGTACCTGCTCTATGTAGTGCAGGAGAAAAATCACGTCTAAATAAACTCTATGGATAATGTCAATGGGATGTAGTCCCACTTAATAATGTATCCCACTGCAGGCTTAGAATAAAAAAGAACCAATATGCATAAAAAGAAGCAAGTAAAATGGTCTTAATTTTCTCCTATCTCTGTAGGGGGGGGGGAATGAAAATGAGTGACTTTCAAAAAGAAAAGGGTATCTAGTGTGCATTTGACCCCCACCTTCAAAGTCACCCCTTCCTTCCATTCCCCCCATTCCAAATCGCTTAATTAATTAATTTGTAAAATAAAGAGATGTTGTGAGTTTTCCGGGCTGTATGGCCATGTTCCAGAAGCGACCTCACAACCTTTGAGGAGGTCTGCCATAGATGCAGGCAAAACGTCAGGAGAGAATGCTTCTAGAACATGGCCACACAGACCGGAAAACTCACAACGACCCAGTGATTCCGGCCACGAATGCCTTCGACAATACAAAGATAAGAGAGCTATGTTCTCTTCTAACCATAGATACTCAGGTACCTGCTGCAGGTCTCGTGTGTTGTGGTCTTCTTTGTCTGCTTAATTACTTCATGTGGGCCTTTTTTTCCTTATCTCCAAACACAAGGATTTCCTTTAAAAAAACAAACCTAGAGCTCGAGCTTTTGTTTCAGTGGAGTAGAGTGGGTAGAGTGAAATCTCAACATGGTTTACCCGGAAAGGTGAAGGCATTCCCCGTATTAATGCTACCTTGGGTGGGCTAATGAAACACTCCCCCTGCCTTCCTCAATGAACTAGGAAGACATCATACACTTTTTAAAAAATCTAGTGGAAAATATCTTTTTAAAGCTGGGGGGTAAGGAGGGAAACATAAAGCAACTCCTCCCTCGTTCTCAGCTCCGAAAGCAGCAGAGGAGGCTCTACCTGGAGAAAGGGTGGGCCAGGTTGCACGAAAAGGGCGAGGCAGAAGCTGGCTGCGGGCTCTGCTCCAAGCTCTGCCTCCTTGTCTGTTGACGGTGTCCTTACTAAGAGGGAGAGAGATCTTCTGTTGTTCACTTAAGGATGTCTAACTGCTCTCTAATTTCGGATTTAACCTAATCCTTTGAGAGGGTCGCAGAAAGAAGACATTCCATGGTCTAATCTGGTGTTGTTCTGTCTGTTTTCTTCGAAAAGACCAGTCCAATTGTTTGAAAGACATGAGTTCTAGTACTGCTCTCTCCCAGCTCTGGAGGTAATTTGTGACATTTTTTTTAACCCTGGAGGTAAATTGTGACCTACAATTTCGGATTTACCTAACCCTTCGAGAGATTATCGTTTAGTGGTCTAGCCTGAGTGTTTTTTGTTCTGCCTGTTTCCTAGCCCAGTTGTTTGAAAGAGGCCTCAGCAATTGTTATCTCCCAGTTTTGGGGATAATGCGTGGTTTGGTCCATCTTTGCCTTCCTTTCTTGGTTGCTATGGGTATGTTTCAGGATTGAATTCTAGAGCCTGGCTGAGTCTTATTGCGATGGCGTGAAGGAGAAGTGCTGATTCCCATTCCCCACCTCCTTGTTAGATATATTGTATTAGGGAGTCTAAGGCGCTGTTAACTATTGGGAAGCTTCCTTGATTCAAATAGGGCCCACCTCTTCTTGCCTCGGCAGACACCCCTCCGATACGAGTGGGTGGCCAGTAGGTGTCGCTGTCCCCACGCTGGCCAGAGCAGAGTGGCCAGGAGCCACTCGGGGGCGAGGAAGGCTGTGCCAGGCCCCTTCCCTCCAGGGATCCATTAAGGCGGCAAATAGCCTCCTGGTGACAGACAGCACCGACTCACCTTTGGCATTTGACCGTCCTGCCAAAATAGGGCGAGGAAAGTTGTGTCCTTTTGCAAAGACATTTTCTAGAAGGTTTGTTATTCTAAGGCAGCCTGAAACCCAATGTCGGGGAATTGCCGTCCATTCCCTTCCCTCACCATATCTGGGTGGATCTGATTTCTATCCTAACCAGGTGGTTGGTAACAAAAAATGAGGCCTAACCCGAAACCAAGGAAACAAGAGACCGCTTCTGATGATGGCTTTAAAAACGACAGTAAGGCCAAATTATGGGAAGAGGCAAGAAAATATAGAACAATAATACCGCCAAGGGAGTTGGGATGAGGGAAGGCGTGGGCGGACGCCTCTCCTGCAAGGTTGAGGCTGCAGTCAGAAACACCAACTGGCTGCTCTCTCTACGCATGCGAGCCTAACCTTAAACGTTTTGATGAGCCTCAATGTTCTTGACTCACTGAAAATGCATTTCTAACAAAGAGCTTTCCCTGTTTCTGCCACCCCCTTTTTCTCCCATCCCCAACCTCTCCGGGAAACTAACGAGTTCTCAATTATCTGAAATCTAGATTCATTTCCAGCGCATTAAAAAAAAGAAAGAGAGAGAAAAAGAAGAAAAACCCTCTCTCCCATCTCTTCTTGCTTTCTGCCTTGAGATGTCATGCAGAAGATTATTAATAAACAGGAGGTTGGGCTGGTGTGTTTTTTTTTAATCTTCCAAGCAGGAGCTCCATCCCTCATGAGGTGTTTTAATCGTGCCTTTTATACAAGGAAGGCTCGGTCTCAACTTATGAATTGGGGGGAAAAGGGGGGAGGGAAAGGAAGCGTGAGGGAAATCTTAAACTCAATTTGAGCTGATTGGTGTAATGCCGTTTGCATTGAGAATGGAACTCACCTCAGTGAAAGTTGTTGCTCTTATAAAGAAACAACCCTGTGGATTGGGAAGAAGGCGCCGTGGTTTTGAAATAGCAAGTGCACCCACTCATATCAATAGGATTCTTCTCGTTTTACTCACCCGAAGTAACTCGGGGGTATTGTCGAAGGCTTTCGTGGCCGAAATCACTGGGTTGTTGTGTGTTTTCCAGGCTGTATGGCCATGTTCCAGAAGCATTCTCTCCTGAATTTTCGCCTGCATCTATGACAGGCATTCTCAGAGGTTGTGAGACCTTACATCCTCTGAGGATGCCTGCCATAGATGCAGGCGAAACGTCAGGAAAGAATGCTTCTGGAACATGGCCATACAGCCTGGAAAACACACAACAACCCAGTAACTCGGGGGTGTCATACAACATCGCACCTTCCTATAATGAACTTGTGTTTATGGAGGTGGCGTGATCTATAATGTGTCAGTTTTAAAGGAAGAGAGTGGTCTTTAAATATAAAGGCGAAGGATTTGGGTTTTTTGGTTTGTTTGTTTGTTTAGGTGGCCTCCTTAATAATTTCAAACGCGAGAGAGGATTTTGTGTTCTTCCCCATTGTCTAATTGTCCAAAAGTGTTCCTAGTTATAGGATATTTGCATTGCTATTGGGTTATTATAAACGAGGCTGCCACGGCGTGACTTTTACAGGTGGATATTGCTATTGAGGGGTCTTTTGGGGGTGCCTGAGGTGTAACCCGAGGTGTGGGCAAGCAGACCCGAGGTGCGTAGTCATAGTGGCAGTGGGTGAGGTGCTATTTGTTGATCTGGTTGTATTGTTCCTAGCCGTCGAAGTTACCCCCCCCACCCCCACTTTAGGAGGCATGTAGCTGAGGCCAGGCAGCTGTCCCTTGATCTATCTCCCCATGGCAGGACAGGCAGAGGCACCCGAGGTGCTGAGGGGTGGGGTGGAGTGGGTGGGGGCGAAGGGAAAGGGGAGACAGAGAGAGAAAGAGAGAGGGCGGCGAAGGGAGGAGGGAGGGGCTGCCAGACGCAGGAGGGCCGAGGAAGTGGCCTTCACAGCGAGAGCAGCGTGCCCAGGAGTTGGGATCTGTGCGGATTGCTGGGTCCTTTCAAACACCGCCCGCTGGTGCTGTGATTCGCAGGGACTCGGCCTCTTTATGGTAATTTTTAGCAGGTCAGGGGGCGGAGGTGTGTGTGTGTGCTGTTTGCGCGCCCGGGTGTGTGTATGTGTGCGTGCGCGCGCGTTTGGAGATGGGGAAGGATGGGCTCACCACTGCCAAGCCAGCCGAGCTCGGACAGAGGCAGCGGGCGGCACTCCGCGCCTTTCTTTGCAACGCCAAGATCTACCGAGACGTCGACTCGAGGGTAAGCAAGAATCCAGCGACTCAGGAGCGGGAGAAAGGGAGACAGAGAGAGAGACACACAGAGAGAGCTGTGGTTAGCCATAGAAGCAGGAGCCTGTATGGACCTCGATAGGGCAACGATCATTATACAACACCTAGACCGGTGTGTGTTGAGAGAGGGGCGCCAGGGAAAAGGAGAAGGAGGAAGAAGGGTGTAGACGCCCCAAGAGCTGCCTATGAGCACCCGTGTAGACGCCTCCCACGTATGTGTATGTATGCCATGCATGCATGCTCCGTGCGCGGTGCTCCCCTTCCGATCTGTGCCTGGCTGGCGAGCTACAGGCAGCTCAGATAGTTCACGTGGTTTAATTAGTCACTGGAGGAGGTTGGGATTGTCTCAATCAACGAGGTGTCCCCCGTGTGCCATGCAAATGCATGTGCGCGGCCAGCTCGGCCGGTGAGCCACGCTGAAGCCCCACCATTTGTGTGATATTGCATTCATTCATGCACACACATACACACACATACACACAAGCCAGTCAACCTCCATCTCCACACACACACACCCAAACACGCATTTCCTAAATGTATTGTTACTATAAATAGTAAGGGAAGATGCAATGTAATGGAGGAAGAGTATCTGCTCTCTCTCTCTCGCTCTGTCTCCCCCCCCCTCTTTTTAATGCTTTACGTGTAGCCATCTGACCACTTTTTATTGGGTGACATATCATATGAGCACTTGAGTATAGGGCACGCAAAACTGGAGGCTGAGGTAGGGCTGAGCATCCTACCATAAAGACTGCTCAAAGAACTAAAGTGAGCTATCAGGGAAATAGATTGCTGCATAGCACCAAACGAGCCTGATTCCCTCCAGCCTTTTCCCAAACCTATGCATGAGCGGCTTTCCGGAGAGTTAACTTTTACCCCGCTTATGCATGCCTGCAGGTAAGTCCTTCATGATGTGGCTAATTACCTCTGCATGTCCTTCGACTTCTTGGGCTTTAGAGAGAGAGATACTTCTTGGTGTATTGTTCCTTTGGAGTGCCCCTCCTGCATTATTGCAAGTGTATATAGATAAGAGGACAGAGTGAGGACTAAAAGGCCTTATTTGTAAACATAGTCGAGCTATTAAAAAAAATAAATGCCCCTCAAATAATCAAACCTTTCAAAAGACGTCTAGGCCTCTCGGCTTTCGAGTAAATAAAAGAAAAAACGCTTCCACGTATAAGATCCTGATCTAAACATGGCATATATCAAAGGCATTGTCGCTCAGGAAGAGGTATTTGGCTTAAAGCCGAGCAAGTTTAAAAAATGGAATGAAATGGAAGGCATTAATAATGTAGTACCAGCGGTTAAGACGGAATGTACAAAATGGTCGAAAATGTCTCCCATACAGAAGGCTTCCCTTACTCTCGGTCTGGGTACATTTAAAAAAGAGAATATTTAGAAAAGAAAGCTCCCTGAAGCCAACAGAGAAATGAATGTGTATATAGGCAGCCTACACAGTGTTTGAAAAGGTCCCTTATTATGCAAGCTTCGGTTTTGCTCCGCCCTCTGTTTAATTTCCCCCGCTTATGATGAGATTAATAACCAAACTTTTGCTTCTCCAATTGCTGCCTTTAATCTATCTGCATCACATGCACATTATATACATGTATGCATGAGTGTGTGCATATGTGTGTGTGTGAAACATACACACACATACGCACATATGAATGACAAGCAAACATGCATCCTTTCCTTTTAAGGCTCGCCAAATGGCTCCTGGCATTTGAAAACAGAGCGTAGGAACAAAACCGGAGAAATAGGGAGCAAGCAAACAGCATATATACAGCGACATAGGAGAATAGAGGTTTCCCAAATGATATATATGGACCTCGATAGGGCATATATATCATTATATATTTTAAATATATAATATATATTGAATATATATAATATATTCTAAATATAATATATTAGATTTTAAATATATAATATATATTCTAAATATAATATATGGACCTCGATAGGGCATATATATCATTATATATTTTCAATATATAATATATATAATATATTAAAATATATATTGAAAATATATAATATATTATAAATATTTTAAATATAATATATTAGATTTTTAAAAATATAATATATAATATACATATTATAAATATAATATATTAGATATTTTAAAATATATAATAGTTAAATATATAATATTATATATATATATACATATATAATATTTTTGAGAAAATATAATGAACCAAGAGAAAATAAATCTAAAGACAAAGTATGCTTCCAATAAATTGATTTTTTTTTTTTAAAAAAATGCAAATATACCTTTACATATGCATCAGTATTAAAAATAATGCACGCTGGAGCCAACCGGAGCAGCAGCAGGAGGAGGAGGAGGAAGAGAGGAGAATGGCGCAGCCTTGATTATGCATAAAGAGGGAGAGAGAGAGAGAAGGGGGGAGGCGTCTGGCTGGAGCTGCCCTTCTTCCCGCGCCTCTCCGCAGGCCGGGCGCCCTCAGTCAGCGGCCGGAGCTGATCGGCAGGAATCTCTTCCCCCATCCTTAGCGGATCTTGCTCATTTAGGCTTTCGCTGGGGTTTCCCCCCCGTTGCCCCCCCTCTTTGGTATATTTTTTAAAAGGTTTGGCTTGGCTCTGCTCTCCACCCCCCACCCCCCTTCTTTCTCTTTTTTGTCCCCTTAATTAAAATCTTCTCTGAAAGGGAAGCGATCTCTCCGGGAATCTACAGTCTCTTCTTCAAGCAAGCTGGATTTGCATATTTTTTTAATGCCCTAATTTCCTTGATGTATGTAAATGTAGCCGGACGTACAGTAAGACTCGAGCTGACGTCAATGGACGTGACCTCGCTGCTAAACCTTGAACGTGAAGCTGCTGGGATGAGGGAAAGCGGAGAAGCGAGGGAGAGAGGGAGAGAGAAAGGAGGGAGGGAGGAAAGAAAGAAAGAAAGAAAGGAGGACGAGAAGGAGCTGCAGCTCCGAAGCGGAGCCTTCTTCGGGGGCAAAGAGAGTCGGTGGAGACAGCCAAGGAAAAAGGGGGCGAGAGGAGGATGCCAGACGGAGCTACAAACAGCAAAGGAACCGTGTATGAGAAAGACAGACAGACAGAAAGACAGACGCCTGACTCCAGCCCAGTGAAGGCAACAAACACCCCAAGGAGCCTCATACTCCTCTGAACAAGTCTGACCAGCTCTTTAATACAATACTTGCATAATAACACCCCTCCCCAATATGTATATAAATATTGCCCTTGTTTTGTTCTTGCCAAGAGAAGGAAATGCATGGCTATATTGTATATATGCATGTATGCATGTATACATACATGTACTTCCGTCTCTTGGCAAGAACAAAACAAGGGCAACATTTGAGGTAATGGAAAGGAACCAGCACCTTCTTTTTCTCTACCCCACCCCTTTAAAGTGGGGGTGCCATGAAGTAGGGTTCGGTGTCCTTTTCAGGAGGAAGAAGGAGGCCATGCATGTTGGCTACAAAACGCCAGCAGTATCCATGTGCCACCGACAGAGGAGAGAGCTGCTGGCTCGCAGGAAATGCCGATGGCCAGAGCCTACAAAGAGGAGAGGAAAAGCGGGGGAGGGGGGGTAGGCAAGCAGAAGAGGCATCGGGGTGCAGGCTGTCTGCATGTCAGAAGGAAAGGAAAGGGAAAGAGGCCCTCGGGGAAGCAGCGGGGGCTGCATGCAGGCATGCACTAGGGTGCCATCGCCCTTGATTCTCCGGCTTGGGCATCTCAACCTGCTCCTTACAGAGTTTTCCATAGAGTCAGGCCTGAAAGACCAATGTAAATTTAAGAATAACCTAGGGTCCTTCCACACAGCCCTATATCCAGAATATCAAGGCATAAAATCTGGACTCAGATAGCCCAGTTCAAAGCAGATATTGTGGGATTTTCTGCCTTGATATATTGGGATATAGGGCTGTGTGGAAGGGCCCTTATTTGTACTGAATTGAGACTTCCATAGAAATAAAAGACCCAAAAGAGATGGAGCAAGACGGGCCCGGAAAGAAGAGGATTTTTTTGGTAGGGAGGGAATGGTCCTTCCTTGATAGTCTGGGATATAGGGCTGTGTGGAAGGGCCCTTGTTTGTGCTGAATTGAGACTTCCATGGAGAAGGACGAGGCAGGAAACAAGAGGATTTTTGGAGGGAGGGAATGGTCCTTCTCTTCAGTTAACATCCCAACTTCTTCCCTTCATTTTGTACACACTTCTTTCCTAACACCTGACCTGAGAGCCCTCGAGGTGTAGTTGAGTTTTGAGAGACTTGACAGTACCCTTGGAGCCCATACAAGCTATCTGTTTTCAGGAGGGAATGAAAGGAGGATCCGTCGAGGATGATGTTGATTCCACTTCCCATCTTACCCTTTCCCCACCCTTTCCCTGTGGCCCACGACAATGGCACCTATTCTGCCCCGCTTCTCTTGCAAAGTGCGTGCAAACCCACTCGGTATATAAATGAGACAATCCTTTCTTCTCAACCCAGCAACCATTTTCTTCAGCCGTTGCAAAATCCTGAGGCATCTTCCAAAGTGAGGAGCTACTGGGAATATATACCAGTTCTTGAGAGGAGAAGGACCGTAGACTTGTTGTTCCCGCTCACTTGCCTATCATAGACAGGCGTGATGTGGTGTGCGCGTGAGAGTGTCTACACATGCATATACAACACAATGCCTTGGTCAGCATTCGCTTTCTCAGTTTTCTGGCTGGGGAAGAAAACTGGCAGCCAGAATGGTTCTTATTGGTTAGATGGCAATGGCAGCCACTGGCGAAATTGGCGGGAAAGTTGCTGCTCCTGCAGAGAGGCCTGTGCCCCCAAACGGCGGCGTGCCTCCTCCCCTCCTCCCCTCATTACCGGCTTCCCTCCTCCCCCTTCGACTGTGGCCCATATTTCTTTTATGAGATGCTCATTTGAATCTCCCTTCCTCCTCCACCACCTCCTCATCAGGCTCCTCCCCTCCAGCCTCCCATCTACGCAGACACGCAACTCCCACCACAGGATCCGTGGACCTCTCAGGACACACCTACAGCCCACGACCAGCTTCCCGCAAAGCACAGCCACACTGAGGGGAAGTGTCCTCCCTCGCCAAGCCGAATGCCTAGCTTCCAAGGCCCTCAATCCTCTTTGGAGGCCCCAACCCCTCGTGACACTGTCCCCACAATTTCATCTTCCTCTGTGGACTCTGGAATCACACAGAACTCCACAAGGGACCCATTGCGTGGCGAGTAGGCTACTCTTCTCGCAATATTCTGTTTATTCCCATGTACTTCTGCCTTGTGTCAGAGCAGGAACAGACGGGTATGTCGTATTCATTGGGGGGGGGGGGGGAGCTTCAAGGCTGGCACTGTACACGTGTACACTACCACTTGCCCACTGAATCTTCCTCGTGTTAAACTCCTCGCGTTAAACACCTCGCGCTCTCTTCTGCAAAGCAAGCCTCGTCCGTTATAGTTCCTTCCTTCCTCAGTTTTCTGAGAATTACTCGCCCTGCAAAACCCCTCCTGGGTCGAAAATGTCCCGCGCCATTTACTTTAACTCAAAAGCACGAAGCGAACACGCATCGAAGTGGAAGGAACAGAAAAGGCAAGGCAGGCGGTCAAGGAGCGCCCTGCCTTGCTGCTCAAGAGTTTACAAGCCTCTCCCCAAGAAAGAGCAAAACTCATTAAGAAGAAGAAGAGGAGGAGGAGGAGGAGGATAAACAGCCACAGTACATAACCAACAAACTTGGATGTCTGAAAACAGATAAGGGGGGGAAAAGAGGGAGATATGGAAGCGTCCTTGTTGTTTGCAAGCAAACGTTTCAAAATAGCAAGAGATAAACAAAACCAAAGTAAGAGGCAGCCTCTTGAAGGATAGTCACTTTAGAAAAGAAGGAAGGAAGGAAGGAAGGAAAGAAAGAAAGAAAGAAGGAAGGAAGGGGAAAGGAAAGAAAGAAAAGGGAAACCATACAAAACGTATCTTCTTTGCACCATAGGGAAAATGTAGCCCTTGCTCCCGTTTAGGCTAGACATTTCTAATTGGTTCCGTCTGTCAGAAGAGGACCGGGAGAGAGTTTGGTGCAAATTCATTATCTCTGGCAAGGCATAACGTATATCAGGAACTGAAAAAGACCGTGGCAATGGGCGAACAATAGGGCTTCAGTTTGCGAGCAACAAAAGCGTTGGGGAAACTGGTTGACTTTCCGAGCACGTCCTCCTTCCCAGAGAGGGCTGGGCTAGACCTCGGCCGGCCCCCTCTCTCCCCCTCCCTCCCTCCTTCCATCCCTCCCTCCCCCCGCTCTCCCCGCCTCCCTCCCGCCCCCCAAAAAACTTGCCGAGAGACTCAGAGCGAAGACTTCACTTTCTAGCCGGGAGCTCCGCGCGCCCTGCATTGGGCCAGACCAGGGCGCGCGCCTTCCCAGCCGCCTCTTTCTTTCCTTTTAATTTTTTGTTGTTGTTGGAGGCAAGGATTCATTTTAGAATCAATCCTGCAAGGGCTCATCCGTGGAACTAAAACGCCAGCCACTGGTCCGAAGCATGGGAGACTTTGAGAACTGCTTTAAAAAGCAGTGTTTTGAAAAGGACCTTTTTCCCTCCCACTAAATTTGGTTTCCAGCCGAAGATCAGTTCTCTCTAGAGTCTTTTTTCTCCCCTTCTCCCTTTCTACCTCGACCATCACTCGCTCGCTCCTCGGAATGAGAAAGAAGTGGGAAAAGTAAGTATGTCTGTGGGGGTTTTTTTTAAATAGGATCAATACTTTTTTTAAAAACCAGAGTAGAAAAGGAAGAGGGAGGCCGAGAAAGGATGGACTTGGTGAGAACTTTGTGCTAGGGCTATTCTCGCAAGGCGCGTTTCCCTCTGAACGTGAACTCCATCAGTGTCTGTGTCAGGTTCAGGGCAGGAGAGAAAGGGGGGGAGACAGAGGGAGAAAGAGAAAGAGTGCATGCGGATTCCCAATGAACAGGTTGCATTGTGAGAGCCTCCACTTTCTTCCACCGATTAAGAGGCGAGGGGCGCTTGATGAATGAACTCGAAAGCTTCTGATTGTTAGCAAATGAGTTTGAATCTGTGTTGGGAAACTAGTTGGCCTTGCAAAAGCTGCCTCCGGATTAATTGGCATGCGTGGGGGGGGGGGGGGGCAGCAAAAGGAGGAAATCGTAGTAGCAGTGAAAGTTTGAGAAGAAAGTGATCGCAAGTAATAGCAGCAACAACACTTAAAGGAGTACCAGATGTATGTGTGTCTGAGGCCCCTTCCACACAGCTGAATAAAATCCCACATTATCTGTTTTGAACTAGAATATATGGCATTGTGGATTCAGATAACCTGGGACCCTTCCATGCAGCCCTATATCCCAGAATATCAAGGCAGAAAATCCCACAATATCTGCTTTGAACTGAGTCCACACTCAGATAAAGTGGATTCCCTGCCTTGATATTCTGGGGTATAGGGTTGTGTGGAAGGGCCCCCAGTTCAAAGCAGATATTGTGGGATTTTTCCGCCTTGGTATTCTGGGTTATAAGGCTATGTGGAAGGGTCCAGAGAAGGGTGCAAGGAAGTTTCTCATAATATTTTCCATGCAGGCCTCAGAAATGGAAGACTTGCTTTCGGGAAGGCCCTTGTATTAAAGGATGTATTTCTTGGTAGACATTTTTAAGGCTGGAGGAGAGAATTACTACGGGTAACCACGGATTTCAACTGAAGAAAGCAGCCCTTACTGTCACTTCCAATAGGCAGTTCGAATGATGAAACCATGTGCAATTGATATCCGGTTTTAAAAATATTTCCTTGACTGGGCCCTTCCACACAGCCATATAACCCAGAACACCAAGGCAGGAAATCCCACAATATCTACTTTGAACTGGGTTATTGGAATCCACAAGGTAGGCAATCCCACAATATCTGATTTGAACTGGGTTATCTGAGTTCACACTGTCATATATTCCATTTAAAAGCAGATAATGTGGGATTTTATTCAGCTGTGTGGAAGGGGGCTTTATTTTAAAGTGAAGTGTAGGGGAAGGTGTCTTTGCCACCTTGGTGCCAGTCGACTTGTTTACCTTGCCATTGTTTGCAGGGGTTGCTTTTGAAAACCGCTTGGACGGTGTAGTAGGCGGTGTTCCCATTGGGCTTCTTAGTTCTGAAATGGGACCCTCAGGTTTCTGTTTTGAGGGTGCTTGCGAGGCTCCTCCGGAAGCCCTGACACATAGGACAGTTTCGAAGAGCTCTGTGTGAACGTGAGTTAATCTGATTGAAACCCCTTGTTTTTCAGTCGTTTCGAGTCGATGTCGTTGTTGGATTTGGGTCAAACCATCCCCCTCCCTTCCTCCCTCCCTTCCTTCCCAACTGCATTGTAAATCGGCCTAACCTGCCCTCTCCAAGGTGCTCAGTTTAACGTGGGGTTGTCAAGGTCTCTGGGCCTTTCAGATACCGAAGGCTAGTACTGCACAGGTTGCTGTGGAAGCCGAGCCACAAGGCCTGTGTAATTTCCCTCCGCGTTGTCTCCTCCCACTACTCATTATAAACATACCCAGGCTGTGAGTTGCAGCAGGAAGCAAAAGCCAGGGCAATGCATTTATGCAATAAGATTCATTAAAAAAACCCCCGAAAACCCACACAAGGTGGGGGTGATGGAGAAGTGCGAAATTAAAATCACTGTTCAGGAAAACTATTTGGGTATTGAAATAATATATATATATATATATATATATAGAGAGACAGACAGAGACAGAGACAGAGAAAGACAGGAGAGGGGGGACTTATTTACTAAATTATATATAGAGAGATACTTATTTACTAAATTTTATATACTTATTTACTAAATTTTATATATATATATAGAGAGAGAGAGAGAGAGAGAGAGAGAGAGAGAAAGAGAGAGAGAGTTACTTATTTAGTGTTAAATCAGTCATGTGTAAATCAGGAGATTGTATTAAAAGTACTACTGGTGGGGAAATAACACACACGAGGCGCGTCTGTTCTAGTAAATCGGAGACAAAGCTTATCTCTTGAAAAGAAGGGGCGACTAAAGAGGCGAGAGCTTTTTGCATATTTCCCAAGTGGAGGCTAGGTGGAGACTTCGGCCTTCATTAAGGAGCTAGCAGGCCAATCTCCACGCCTCGGCCTTGCCAGCTTCCTAGCCGGCAACTCAGCCCAGTCTTGCAATGCTCTCCGTTTGAAAATTCATTCTCCTCTCGCTCAAATTCTGTGCACTATGCCTCGAGTTTACTCTCTCGAGGACTCTATTGACATTCCAAGAGAAACTGATAACCCTTTAGAGAATAGATGACCCACCTCCCCATTTTTTTAAAAAAAGTTGCAACATCACCTTTTTTGGGGTCTAATTTTGGTTATCTAGCCATGAAACACAATTTATCGGAAACTTATGCAGATCCTCATGGAAATGAATGAGAGCAATGTTGAGTTCATTCATTACCATTGAGGTTTCACAGTTGAAGTTCCTGGAGATGGTACCTTAAGGATTCAATCCAAAACTGGTGGTTGGTGCCAGTGTTACTGTTGTTATTTTCTTGTGAGTTGCTCTTGCTATTTTATTTATTATTTTAAGAAATATTTATTTATTTATTTTGATTAGGTGTACTGATTTAACACATGTATGTTCTTTCTCGAGCAAACGTGAATGGTTATTATTTTAATAATCACTCCCCTTCTCCTTTTTTTTTGGTCTCTTTTTCAGAGCCAGAAATCCAGAAGTCATCATTTGATGTGACAACCGCACAAAAAAGGTAATTTTATATAAATATAAAAGATCGAACCTAATAGAGAAATTCGAACATACTTTCCCGCAATTAACAGCTACGGAAACAAACCTAGCCCTATTTTTGTCTTTTTGGAAGCATTTTCAAAATGGCTATCTCTAGAAATATTGCATAATGTTTTCAGTCCTTTCCATGCCATGATCTATGACAGTGGTGCTGGAAGAGAGACCTGTGTATTGTGTTGTCGAAGGCTTTCATGGCCGGCATCATTGGGTTGCTGTGAGTTTTCCGGGCTGTATGGCCATGCTCCAGAAGCATTCCCTCCTGACGTTGCACCCACACCTATGGCAGACATCCCCACAATCTCTGAGGATGCCTGCCATAGATGTGGGTAAAACGTCAGGAGTCATGGCCGGAATCACTGGGTTGCTGTGAGTTTTTCGGGCTGTATGGCCATGTTCCAGAAGCATTACTTCCTGACGTTTTGCCCACATCGATGGCAGACATCTCCACAACGTCTAAGGATGCTTGCCATAGATGTAGGTGAAATGTCAGGACATAATGCTTCTGGAACATGGCCATACGGTCCGGAAAACTCACAGCAATCCGACCTGTGTATTGCTTGTAGAGAACCCCCCCCCAAACCCAGAAGGCACAGGAAAAAGCATGACAATTTTATTTAAAAGACCCCCCAAAGTACAACCAAACAGAACAACTCTTTCTAGACTATTGAAATACATGTAAATTACACAGAATTGCCTTGGTCCTAGGACTAAATTGTGGTTTATATCTAACAGATTGGGAAAAGAAGAGGGAGAGTAGGGATGGGAAGAGATAACTGTAATATACTTCCCATGAGTTTGGGCAGGCTTCCTACCTAAATATATCCCTTGAACACTGTTAGTGTTTAGGAAGCTGGAGCAGCAGCCCCCATGGCTACCAAGATGTAGGCTCCTACGACACCGCTGAATAAAATCCCACATTATCTGCTTTGAACTGGAATATATGGCAGTGTGGATTGGGATAACCTAGTTCAAAGCAGATATTGTTGGATTGTCTTCCTTGATATTCTGGGTTCTATGGCTATGTGGAAGGGCCGAAGTTCCCCTATGCTCCTATCCCTGGTAAACAGGGCTTGTTTATTTCAAAGCAATCCTTTGTAGAATGCCTCGCCTTTACATTCCAACCATCTGGAGGCACATGAAGAGATTTTAAAAACAAGCATGGCAATCACATCCACATCAAGGACCCATTAGTGGATGTTTATTAGAGGGAGGAACAAGGCATGCATAGGATCCAGGATGTTTCAGCAGTACATATTGCTTTAAGAAAGAGATTCTATTATTCTCAGTGAAAGAAGGTCTGTCTATATAGCAGGCATGGGCAAATTTTGGCCTTCCAGGTGTTTTGCATTTCAACTCCCACAAATCCTAACAGTCTCAGGCCCTTTAAGCAGCTGAGGGGGGAAAGGAAGGGGCTGGAGGCTGTTAGGAATTGTGGGAGTTGAAGTCCAAAACACCTGAAAGGCCGAAATTGGCAAATACTGCATCCTATTATCTATATATGTAAGTATGTATCTTCCTCTCAAGGTTACGTTTACTAGTAGGATCTACACTGAGGAGAGAGAAACACCACCAATATCAAGGTAGTGTGAGGAGCAATTGTTCTTGGGAAACTGTACCTATATTATGAAAAGCCTTACAGTACATTGTTTTTATTTAGCTAAATGCCAAAACACAAATGGGGAAACACAAGGGAAGCGTTAGACTGAGGAAGCAATGATGTCTAGGGAGATGCCTTGTGCTTCCTACTCTAATACCTCGACTGAAAGCATCCATACGTTAAAAAAAAACCCCACTGGAATCAATTGGCTGTCTTCTGTGGGCATTTGAATGGGATCATGCCCACGGTCCCTTGGGCATGTGTGGTGCTTCCAGAGCCCTGCAAAACCAAGGGAGACTCTGACGTAGAATCTGCAAGGTCATAAACGTGACACTAGTTTTTTTCATGTCAGGAGGCTTAGAGGATATCGACCTATAGAATGGCACAGGTGTCCCCAGCCATTGCTTGAACTGCAGTGTGAGGGAAGTCGTCTCTCCACGAGGCTGTTTCACACTGACTTGCAAAACAGAGAAGAGGTGGCCTTGAAGGGATCCAATCCACTTTTAGGATGCACCAGGCACATAGTCGCCAAAGCCCTATTGATGTCAACAGAACAGAAGAGCAACATCAAAATAAATAGCAAGTCAATGGCAAGTCAAGAGCCATCATTATTTTGAATAGGTGCAGATATGTATGCACAGGTGCAATATGTATGCTCTCTTTTATGGAGAACCATGGCAATCTTGAGATGTACATATCTAGCCACATGGTCTCTGAATGTTCTTGTCCCTGATTTTAATGCATCAGCTCACAAGCCTGGTCTGTGTAATACATGCCCCATCACTCGCACTGCTGCCTCTAGCTATTGCAAAAATAGCCATGGTTGGGAGGGGGAAGCTTTGTTTCTCAGGATCTGGCAATTCAGAGGAGCTCATTAGAGTCCTATACGCTATCAACATGGTCATATGTCCTTATACATATTGTTGCTCGGCTCACCAAAGCCACTGTAGTTATGCTGCCTAAGATGACCAAAAACAAACAAACAAACAGCAATCTCTCTCTGTTCATAGGAATTCTCTCCATTTTGCTTGGAGTGTGGAAAAATACAGGCCATAGCATGTAGTGTTATATAACATGGCACTGATGTCATAAGTCAGGTACAGCTCAGATGATGGCATTTTATGATGAGCATAATGAACAGTATAGAAGGGGCATTCAATTAAAAAAATCAGCTCTGGTGTGATTACATTGTCAGTTGTGAAGGTATTATTTGGCATATTTGGAACATTTATAGGTAAGGTCAAGGTAGATAGCATTTTAATCCATTCATGTAAGGTATTGTCTTGTCAATCTTTCTTTTTATAGTTCTTTCAGCTGCATGCGTGCCAGTATCCATTTTTTTTGCCAGCAATTAAATTGGTAGCTATTTTTCTACCCTATACATGCCTCCCCTCCCCATATTTCAGCCTTTGATTGGGAATACCTTGCAATCCTGTGAGGACTGTAGGCAGATGCCTTTTCCCTTGAAGATGGTGGTGATGACTGGTTGTGATACATAGCTCAATGGTAGATACTAGATAGATACCTATGTACTAATGCAGCCAATATTTGCACACCTGCATGGGGGAAATGCTAAGCTATGCAGATATAAGGCAGGGTAGGAAATGTGCCTGTTTAGATCCACTCTAAACCATATTAGCTTATTGGACTGTATGTATGGTGTGCTTTGTTTTATTTCACTCCTAAAAGGAGTGGCAACAGCAGGGCTTCTGATGCCTTTGCGAGTGCAGGGATAGGCTCTCCTGGATTTTAAAATATGCCTCTTTTATTAACTGCACCATGAACGAGCCCTTGAAGTGCATTTATTAATTTGAATAGTAAACACCTCGGATCTCTGCCATAAGATTCATTGGTGCTCATATAATCAAGAGAGGCCTTAATGTTTGCACTTTACACTGGGAAAAAATACTACTCCCAAACACGCTGCTAAATAATTCACAGGGTAATGTCCCTCCTCCTCTCCCCCCTTTTCTTTTTGGAGGCTAAGGGGAAAGGAAAAAGCGAGTGCTGAGGCTGCAAAGAAAGAAGGGGCCTGAACCATGGAGGAGGGAACACTTCCTGGACCAGCTTCTTGAGCTGGGAGGCATGGCTCGCTTTGAGCCTCGGCAGGAAGTTTGACAACCAACCCAGTGGGCACCTGGGCTTTATCTAAACACCCAGAGAAGAAATGAATGGCCTTGCGGGCGCTCGGGGCCTCCTCTCTCGGTAGGCAAGCAGGGAAAGAAAGAAAGAGAACCGCATGCTTCCCCGCGTTTGTATTATAAGGGTAAGGGCAGAGTAAGAAGAGACCAGTGAATAAGGCTAAAGAGATAGAGGAGAGAGGCAGAAAACAGCTCACAAAATAAAGTGTTTTGCAGCTTCCCCAATGGTCAAAACTGCGTTGCACCAACGCTATGGTGGAAGCGAGCACTGGCAACAGAAAGTGGGGAAGGTGAGGAAGGGTGTTTCTAGTCTTCACCAGTTGGCAAGAGGGAGAACAGTGAAGCCATTAAAAAAAGGACAAGGAAGGAATAGAAAGGAAGGAAGGAAGGAAGGAAGGAAAAGGGAAGGAAGGAAGGAAAGAAGATGGAAGGAGGGAGGAAGGAAAGAAGAAGGAAGGAGGAAGGAAGGAAGAGGGAAGGAAATAAGAGGGAAGGAAAGAGGAATGAACGAAGGAAGGAAAGAAGAGGAATGGGAGGGAGGGAGGAAGAAAGGGCGAAGAAAAAAAGGAGGAAGGAAGGAAGAGGGCAGGAAGAAGGAAGGAAGGAAGGAAAGAAGAGGGAAGAAAGGAGGAAGGAAGAGGGAAGGAAGGAAATAAGAGGGAAGGAAGGAGGAATGAACGAAGGAAGGAAAGAAAGAAGAGGAAAGGGAGAGAGGGAGGGAGGGAGGAAGAAAGGAAGGGCGAAGGAAAAAAGGAGAAAGGAAGGAAGAAAAGAGGAAGGAAGGAAGGAAGGGAGGAAGGGAGGAGGAAGAAGGAAGAAATGAGGTGGTGGTGGTGGAGGAGAGAGCGAATTATCAATGCAATTACACCTCAAGCAAGCCTCGTCGCTGCGTAATAATACCCAGGCAGCCTTGGGTCTCCTTGGCCTTCCCAGTCCCAGGAAGCAAGGCCCTGCTCGATGCAAGAGCGAGGATGGGGAGCGCCTCTTTCCAGCACACATCCCCGACCATACCCCCCCCCCTTCCTGCCGAGGCTGTCAGGAGAGAAACGCAGGCAAAGACGCCTTGCCTCGCCCCCTCCTGCCACCGCACACACACTCACACTCACCAACCAAACTCCCCCGCTTCCAAAACGCTTTTATCTGCCTTTAGAGAGAGATTCCTTCCAGTCTTTTGGATAGTAGAGGGATCTGCGTTCGCAAGGTAAAAGGCCGCGGGTGGAGATAGAGAGATATAGATAGATAGCTCTACCGATTCAGCCCCCACCCCGTGTCTTGCCTTGCTCCCCGCCTCCCCCTTCTTCCTCTTCTTCCTCCTCCTCCCGGGAGTTCTGGAGAAGCGAGGGTGCCTTTGCTGGCGGGGAGAGGCCAGCCAGCCAGTTCGCCCGCCCGCCTGCCCGCCCGCCGTGAGTCCCCAGCTGCCTGGCCTGGCTTGGCTGCCGCCGAGGGCGCGGAGGGGCCAGACTGCCCCTCGCTCATGCATATCAATAGGAACGAGGTGCACTTGAGCTCGCTCGTGACATCATCATTACCTTGGCTCCCCCACCTCCCCCCGCGGTCTGGCACCTCTGACCTTGCCCGGCTGCTGCTGGTCCACATTTTTGGGTTGTTGTTTTGGGTGTCTTTTTTTTAACCGCCCGTTTTCTCCTTCTTTCAGACTGGGGGCGGCAGCAGCAGCAGTTCACAGCAGCAGCAGCAGCAAGCCAAGCCAGCCTAGACCTGCAGCTCGGGAAGCCCTGCGATTCGAAGAAGGCACACCGAGGAGAGGACCTGCCAGGCTGCTTCCTCCCTCCTCCAGCGCCCAGCAACCCACCCCCAAATCCGAAAGATAGATGCTGCCACCATTTGGTTAAAATAAGAATTATTATTATTTAATAATCCAAAAGGTTGAGAAGGGAAGAGCTGGATCTTCGCATCTCCAGGGCTGGCTAGCGAGGCCACCACTTTCCTGTGAGTTCCTCTGGAATGGGATTCCCCTCCCTCCTTCCTTCTCCTCCTCTTCCTCCTCCTCTTCTTCGCTGTTGGCTTTACATCTTAGAGGCTAAAAGACGCTTTCCTTCAGCACGACGAATTTCCCAATGCAAAACAGAGGCCTGTGGAAGGATGGATGGATGCTTCACTCTCTTCACAGCTTGATATACCCCAATAGCTGGTTTTATATTGCTGATATTGACAGATGAACAATTGGTCCATTGGTGCTAGAAATCCCTTGCTTGAAAGGAGAGAGGGGCAAAGAGAAAGAGAGAGAGAGAGACAGAGAGAGAGAGAAAAGTTCGGAGTAAAACTTTGAAGGCATCAGATCTGCTTGGGATGTGTTTCAGAAGCACACACCAATATATTGCAAGGATGCACCTTTTAAGACCCACCTGGTGTCCTCGAAGGAAAAAGTACCTTTGGAGAAGCAACCTGGATTCTAGCAAGGAGGGGGCCCGAAGAAGCCACCCCCCCCAACCCATCCGACTTCAGATCAGGCCACATGAGGGAAGCGAGTTGTTATCTTTGGTTATCTAGCTGTATGAGTGTGTTGGTCTTCATAAAGCTAGATAACCGAAAGTAAAAACTCCTTCAAGATCTTCAAGGCTGCACAAAGAAGAAAAAGAGGCCCCCAGCAAAGGACAATACCGAGCCAGCCGGGGCAGGAATGCTCCCTCCATGAATGGCCCCTTCCTGCAGCACAAGGAGAAAGAGAGAGAGAGAAAGAGAGAAAGGAGGAAACTGAATGACATGCGGGTGCCATATATGTGGGTATGCATATATAAGCGTGTGTATATATATGCACAAGATAACCAGGCACAGGATGATGATGGTGAAGAATAAGCCCTGCGCGGCAAAGAGGATGTGGTGCTCATGGTAAACAAATGCATGTGCAAGTTTTATTGCTGTTCTGCGGGGAGGGGGTGTGAAGTGAATGCTTTCAGTTGTGATGTTGTTGCTCAGAGCAATCCTACACACAGCGGTTCGGAAGTAAGTGCTTGTGAGTTCAGTGAGGCTCACTCCCAGGGAGCTGTGTCCTGGATTGGCAGCCTTGGGTGGACATTTTAGGCACTGTTTACATTCCTCTCTGCCCTTTGGAGGCTTGAATTGAACCATTTCAGGTGTGTCTCTCTGTGTGTGTATCCTTCAGCAACAGAGTGTGACAAACTTGTCTGGGAAGGGCCTTTCGAAGGCTTTCATGGCCGGAATCGCTGGGTTATTGTGAGTTTCAGAAGCATTCTCTCCTGACCTTTCGCCTGCATCCATGGCAGGTATCCTCAGAGGCTGTGAGACCCCACAACCTCTGAGGATATTGTTCCAGAAGCATTCTCTCCTGACGTTTCGCCAGCATCTATGACAGGCATCCCCAGAGGTTGTGAGGTTTGATGGAAACTAGGAAAATGCTTCCAACAAACCTGAAAACTTAGTTTCCAACAGACCTCACAACCTCTGAGGATGCCTGCCATAAATGCAGGCGAAACATCAGGAGAGAATGCTTCTGGAAAATGGCCATAAATCCCTGAAAACTCACAACAAACCAGCCTTTCCGAGTGTTGGGAGGCTAAGAATGTCATTTCCAGGGGTCAGAGCTGAAGTGCATAAGAACTGAGAGTAAAATAAAACAAAACAAAACAAACTTTGCATTGAAGTGTAAGGCTAGGTTATTAATGTTTATCTACTGAAGGTTTGGTGGATTTTCACAACATGGGGGCGGGAGGAGGAGGTAATGAGTGATGCAAAAAAAGTGGGAGAGAGAGAGAGAGAGAGAGGGAGGGAGGGAGGGAGGGAGGGAGAGAGAGAAGGGGGGAGGAAAGGAAACCCGTTTTCTATTCAAAATGCAAGCATAGATGCTTCTCTGTTCCGAGAGGGTTTCCTTGAGGAAGCTACTGAAGCAGAAAGACGTGATGGAGACGAGCGGGCCTTCCCCCTCCCTTGTCAAAATGTTAGAAAAGCAGCCTGTGTCTTATTCGGCGGGGCCAGCATTGGAAATGAAAGTGACATTTCCTTCCAAACCCACGTGCGCGCCTCCTCGCTCCTTGTGTTTTCAGGATGATCAGATCTATCCAGGAAACTGCTCTGGCATCCCAAACAGAAATAATTAGGACGTATAGAGAGGGAGACCTGGCCGGGGAGAGAAAGGGAAGAGGGGAAGAGGGGGAGGGAAGGGGTGGGCACGTCGGAGGGGTCTGGTCTTGCCTAATTGATTCCGTTAAACGGAATGCCTGAGATGTGAACGGCTGGACGCTCCCATTCCCACGCTCGGGGCAAGTGGCGATGCGATGGCCCGGCAGCCTATGACAGACAGCCCTGTTGGGGGTTGCCCTCGGAGAAGGGGAAGGGGGGCAGCCTCAAGTGCGCCACACCAGGCTCATCTCCATCCCTTAAGAAAGTGCAGGCATTTCCCACCCACAGCCATCTGCAGGCTCCCAAGTGGGCATCCCAACTGTTCCTGGAGCTGCAGACTGTCTGCTTCTGTTAATTCTGTCACCACTGTTCCAGCTACTCATAATCATGATAATAATAAAAAAGGTTTCTTTACTGCTGGGGACAGGCCAGCTCACAAAAGAGAAAAAAAGCAAAGAACTGGCTATGCCTGTCTGAGACAAATGGCTCAGGCCTGGCGTACATAACAGACACACACAATGTTTACATAGAAGCTGCCATTGTCATTGTTCAGGTTGGGTAGTGTACTCTGTGGGCCCTTCCACACAGCCCTATATCCCAGAATATCAAGGCAGAAAATCCCACATTATCTGAGGGTTATTCCACACAGCCCTATATCCCAGAATATCAAGGCAGAAAATCCTACAATATCTGCTTTGAATTGGGTTATCTGGGTCCACACTCAGATAATGTAGGGTTTTCTGCCTTGATATCCTGAGATATAGGATTGTGTGGAAGGGCCCTGAGTGTGGATTCAGATAACCCAGTGCAAAACAGATGTTGTGAGATTTTCTGCTGATATTCTGGGTTATAGGGCTGTGAGGAAGGGCCCTGACTGTGTGTGTGCAAAGTAAAATTTAAAGGAGCTGAATTTGAAAATGCACTCTTTGGCCTCTTCCACACAGTTGAATAAAACCCCACATTTTCAGCTTTGAACTGGGATATATGGCAGTGTGGACTCAGATAACCAGGGTCCTTCCATACATCCCTGTGTCTCAGAATATCAAGGCAGGGAATCCCACATTCTCTGAGTGTGGACTCAGATAACCCAGTTCAAAGCTGATATTGTGAGAGTTTCTGCCTTGATATTCTGGGTGATACGGCTGTGTGAAAGGGCCACAAGTCCAAAGGATGTTTTTGCCCCATACCACAAAAATAAGAACACAAATAGCTGAACTCCTCTCTGATTTAAGTCATCATCCCACTAACATCTACCACTCAAAAGGGACATGCACTTAGGTCAGTAAGATTTGTTCTTGAATTTCCACAATAATTTTATCCCAGTACATTAACCTGATTTAAGGTCTCCCAGGGCCCTTCCCAAAAGGAAGAAAATCCCACAATATCTGCTTTGAACTGGGTTATCTGAGTCCACACTCAGATCATGTGGGATTTTCTACCTTGATATTCTGGGATAGAGGGCTGTGTAGAAGGGCCCCTAGTGAACAGGATGCTAACACGGAATTATATCAAATATATTTCCTTTGTGTTTGTGTGTGTGAGTGAGAGAGAAAGAAAGAGATAAATAAGTTGATAAGATTTGAGTACACTTTTAGTTTCTTAAAAAATAAAAATAAAAACCCCAACCCTAATCTATGATGGGTTGCAAGTAAGGTAACCAAGGCCTGCAGACAGAAAGGATTTTGCAGGAGTCTAACTTCCTAGAGTTTGCTCTGAATTTGGCTTGACTTGTGGGAAGACTCTGTTGAGGAAAGGGCTGGATGTTCCACTGCTATGCACGTGCCAGGGTTTACTACTGTAGTGGCCAATGAACAGTCCCCTTGTTTATTTCCTTTAGAAGTTCTGTTTGTGAGCCCAACCTTTCATTGTTAAGGGCCTTCTGCTTTTGCTTTACTGCATGTCCAGTGGTGCTGTTTACCTAGAGCCATTGTCTACTACAATTAACATTTACATTACAAAGTGCATGGGTTTTCTTTCTCAAAGAGGTTCAATTAAGGCAATAAGCTGTTTTCTGGGGGCGTTCTTTTGTTTAGTGCACAACAGTCAATGGAGTGGACTTGTTTTTACTTTGCCAAATGAACTACTCTTGCTTATATTTTGATCTCTTCTGTACATTTATGAAGGAAAGCACTTGAGGATTTTCCCCCTTTCTGATATTATACTTCTGTGTTAGCCATTGTCACTTCAGAATTGTTTTGTACCATGCTAATGTTACATGAGTATCTATCAATAAAATGCATTTCAATGTTATTTTATTATTATTATTTGTTTATTTATCTTTCACCGATTTGACACAAATTAGGTTCCCCCCTCCTTTTTTTTAGTTTTATCCCATGTACTTTCAACATCTAAAGATCCTGAGGTCATTTTAATTATAATAGATTTCATTAAGTTTATGTTTGAAAATCTTTCCATCAAGACAAAAAAGTTTGGGGCAGTAATACTAATAAGGTGCTATATCTTTAGAGCTTGAAATAGCCTGCCAACACAAAGCTGGGTCAAAGAAGTATAAATATAATCTGAGTCGCCCTTTGAGGGCTAGCTTTAGCATTGGGAGACCCCCAGATCAAGTTTATTTAGCATACCATTGCATTGTAAAACAGTTGGAGTGAAGTTGCAGGGTTGCGTGAGTATGCATGTTAACTAGTGGGAACCAAGTCCCATTCCTTTTGAAAAGGGAGCAGCAGATTGCTGTGCAAGGCCAATGTTAAAAAGGCAGCTGAATTTAACACCATCTGGAAGAAAAGATCCCTTCACGACTTTCTCACACCGTCAGACAAAACTAGTGTCTCTTGTTCTGAGCCCTTGTCTATGCGGCCATACAATACTGAGTCATTATACTTTTGCTGAGAGAAAATTTGAGAACACAATATGGGGAACCAGTGAATGACCAAGTTTCATTGTGCCCGCTTAAGTCGATTGAAACCTACGTCTAGAGCCATGAATGGCGGCATTGTTTTCCTCACTGGGGCTATGCTAAATGTCAGCACAGTGTAAAGAAAAACTTGAAGTCTGCAAATAACTTACCAGATCTCAATTATAATATTTTCCCACACTAGAACTAATATCATTGCTAGGCCGCACAATGCACAACATAACAAAAAAAAACAACTAAAAAGTGTTCATTTAAAAGTTATTCCAGGCTAGCAAACTGCCCCCCTTTCCACCCCTCAGTTTGGGAGTTTGAATGGCTGAGGTATGGCTGAGGGTAATCCTCTCTAGAGAAGTTCAAGTTGCAAAACTGCTTCTCCAGGCACCCAGGAAAGAAACAACATCAATAATTTGTTTTCTGAAGAAAACATTTCAACTGACTAGTGTCACAGCCATGTCACCTTAGCAAGTTCGCAATGCTTAATTCTTCCCTTTACTACTTTTAGTGCTTCTGCTCTGTGAATTTCAATGAGTTTGAGCCTGACAAAACACCACAGTGAGAGGGGGCTTTCAGGGGGCTCAGGAGAATGGTGGGGCCTGTCCATACAGAATTAGGTGTGACAATAGTGCTTCACAATGAATTACTTGGCTTTTAAAAAATGGTGATGATAACTTATAACAAATCTAAGCAGTTCTGCCTTGGATTTATTATCCTCAGAATCAAGTGACAGAGCAAGAAGCAGATATTAAAAAGGAGTGCCAGTTTTTTAAAAAGTTAGTTAGCAGTTTTTGATGTTTGTTGTTGTCTGTTATGTTGTCTTTAACTTCTATTCTGATTGTCTACTATTGTCCATTCACTGTCCTTATATTTCTTTGTTGTGTTAACAAGAAAGTCAAAGTCAACAATCAGTATTTTTGCTGAATATCCCAGCTGTCACATCTTTGAGTAATAATGGAATAAGAAACAAAGTGAACAATAGAATATTTTAAAAACCCATTGTGTGTATTACTGTTGTTGTTGTTGTTGTTGTGCTTATGTTGTTTTCAGTTTTTTGACAAGACAAAAAAAGTTTTTATCACAATAGAGAAAAAAATCCACTTAGTGAGACTGTTAAAGGCTCCTCCCTAAACTACAAAGCTCAGAATTCTACTAGAGGCAGAAACAGGATTTAAAGTGGATTCATTCTCTACTGTGATGAGGCCCAATAAGAATGGTCAGTTAAAACTTAATATTACAATGGTTATTTTTGGTCTTACAGTGCAATCCTATGCATTCTTACCAGGGACTAAGTCCAACTGTATGCAGTGTAACTTACTTCAAAACAGACATGTATTATTATTCTGTTGAATAATAAATTTTGGTTATTTGGACGAGGATGAAAAAACAAACAAATTAAATTCTAAAACCTATGAAGTCCAGTTACATTGGATTTCATAAAACACATGATGTCCATAACAGCACACTGCCTCAAATGATTATTGGCACCTGTGCATTTTGGTTCCCAAACAAACATCTCATAAACTCCTTAATGTTATTGTGATGCTGTATCAGTGCTCCTCTGTCAATGTAGTAGTGGAATTACAAGGATGTCATGTCTGTTGTGAAAGTCTGGTCCTCATTTAATTAGAATGGATTGTGAAGGAAGTAGCAAACTGAAAGTAAGAACACTAGGTCAGGAAAAGAGTCTACTCATACTTCAAGAATGTGTAAACAAACAGAGATTTTGGATTATTCAAATTGACATGGACTACATTTTGTAACATGGACATATGTGCCATCCTTTGTTTATCCACCTCTTTCCTTCCTTCTCATTATTGTTAGCAGAGTACTGTAGAATGTTGAAATCTTATTACACTTCAGGTTTTCAGAGGAGTGAAATATACAGAGGAGACTTTTCCCCAATAGATTTTGCCAAAATTGTAGTTTAATCAACAGTATAGATGTTGCTTTTAGTAGCAATCATTTTACAGTCTGCTGGTTAGGGACTGAGTAGCTACAAGAGGTTCTTGGATTGAGATAGATATGCAGCACAATCATATCTTTGCTTACTCAGAACTAAATTCTATTCAGATAGAGGTTACTCCTGGAAAGGGGCCTTTCTATTAATTCTATGAGCTTTATTGGAATTAGTCAAGTTGAGTTTGAAGTTAAATATCCAGGCGAATTGGCATTGTGTTTCATACTGCAAAACATTCCTTCCTTCCTTCCAACCAAGATTTAAATTGGATGGGTCTTCCTTAACTCAAAGCTTTTAGTGAATTCAGGTTTGGTTAGCTGCAGGCCATATACAGAGATCCACAGCATAGACCCACGACCCTGGGAACACACAGCAAAAACCTGTGGGTAGATGTGTGGCCTTTCTGCTCCTCTGGATAGCTAAAAGGCAGGAGTGTTTCAGAGAGGAGCAGACCCTTGCTGTGGCTGTTGCTGCTGCTGAGCCTGACTCCATGCTGGTTGTTCGCTAGCACAGTGCAATGTGATCTTACTGCAGCCCTTTATGAGGAAGGCCGAAGACCATTCAGAGCAGAACAGACACAGGCAGCTGGCCTGCTGGATTCCTGCTGCTTGGTTGTTTAATACCCAGAGGCTACAGGACAAGGAAAGGAGTGGGGAGATACCTGGAAAGAGGTTCAGAGTACAGCACAAAAGAAGAGGCAGGGAAAAAAAAGGATAGAGAGGTATTTATTTTCATTTAGGAGTTGAGCTATGGGTGCCTCTGCACTGTAGAATGAAGACAGTTTGACACCACTTTAACTGCCATGGCTCAATGCCATAGAATGGCAAGGCACCAGCATGCTTTGGCAGAGAAGGCTAAAGACCTTTTAAAAACAAATACTTCCATGATGTCATACCATTGGCATTTCACATGGTGTCAAGCTGCATTTATTCTACAGTGTGGATACACTCTATGAGCAGGATAGCTAGGATGCTTAATGTGCACAATATGGTTCTGGCCCAGCTTACTTGTCCAAACGTATCACCCCTTATGTCCCACCTCGAAATTTGCGATCTTCCGCGGAGGCCCTGCTCTTGATCCCACCTCCGTTGCAAATACGTTTGGTGGGGACGAGAGACAGGGCCTTCTCGGTAGTGGCCCCTCGCCTGTGCAACTCGCTCCCCAGTGAAATAAGATCAACTTCATCCCTCCTTTCCTTTAGAAAAAAGCTAAAGACGTGGCTGTGGGACCGGGCATTTGGTTGATGTGGAGCAGCGGACGGACAATCCGAGTGGGATAGGGTTGTGTTGGCGGGCTGTAGATTGGCTGACAGCTTACGAATATGGAACGAGGATTATGGGGGATTTGATATGTAACTGTTTTTAATCTACTCTGTTGTGTTTTTTTGCTATGTTGTTGTTTTGTTTTTGTATGTGGCATTGAATTGTTGCTTTTTGTGAGCCACCCTGAGCCCCCCCTTGGGGGTAGAGAAGGGCGGGTTAGAAATGAAATAAATAAAATAAAATGTGTTTCTCTAGTAGGTTCAGGAGAAAGTACTCTCTGAGTGCATCAATGCAGTTTGACTCCACTTTATAACTGCCACTGCTCCATGCTATGGAATGAAGGGAGTTGTAGTTGTGTCAAAGAGGGCTGGTACACCACCAAACTACAACCCCCAGGATTCCATAGCAGGGCATTGTGGTAGTTAAAAGGGGTGGCAAACTGCATTAATTCTGTTGTGACTTGGGGGTTCATCCACACTAGAATTCATGCAATTTTTCTGCTGCCTTGGAGACTACTGCGTGCAGAACAATGGCTTCAAACTACAGGAAATGCGATTCCACCTGGACATGAGGAAGAACTTCCTAACTGTGAGAGTTGTTCAGCAGTGGAACTCTCTGCCCCAGAGTGTGGTGGAGGCTCCTTCTTAAACAGAGGCTTTTAAACAGAGGCTGGATAGCCATCTGTCTGGGATGCTTTGAATGCAATTTTCCTGTTTCTTGGCAGGGCCCACGAGGTCTCTTCCAACTCAATGATTGTATGATTCTCACACTTTAACTGCTGTGGTGCAAGGCTAAGGAAACCTGGAATGTGTAGCTTGGTGAGACACCTCACTCTTTGGTAGAAGACCTTGTGAGAACTTCAGCTCCCAGGATTCCATAGCATGGAGCCATGGCAGTTCAAAGGGATGCTAAATTGCATTGGTTCTGCAGTGTAGCTGCACCCTTTGACTTAGGAATGGGAGGTCTCGCTCAAGCAAGGGCCTGAGGAAAGAGGCAGCCGCTTCTTGCTGCAATTGCTGCTGCTTTAAGGATCTCCGTAGCAATGGCAGCAATGGGGCCGCTGGGCAGTACCAGGCTGCTGTGTGACAAGCACCAGTTGCCTCCCAGGCGCGAGCTGTGATTGGTGTTTCCCGGGAGACGGGATGGCTGAGCTCCTAGGCTGGCTGGCGCGCGCGCTCTTTCCTTCCTTCCCTCCCTCCCTCCTCCTGCTCCTCCTGATGAAGATCCTGCCTCCTTTAGGGCAGCGCAGCATCTCCCCTGTCCTCTGCCTTGTCAGGTTAGTCATGTCAAAGTCCTCCCCATCCTCTCCTCTCTGCCCTCAGGTTGCAGGCCATCTTCCCCCCCCCCTTCCACCAGCCATTTCCCTCTACAAAGGTTCATGGTTTTCAAGGAATAAAATCCCTTTTGATCCTGGGTCTCTACATATGATTAGCATTCTTAACGGAAGAGCCAGAAGAAATCCCACCCACCTGCATTGCCTATGGCTAGCTCACAAAAGCTGGGCTCAGGTGCCATTGAGAGGATTCCCTAGAATAAATTCCTGGCAGTTTCTGCTCTGTTGCTTTGGGCTTGTGACTCAGGGTGCATCTACACTGTAGAATGAATGCAGTTGGACACCCATGGCTCAATCTGATGGATTCCTGGGAGTTGGGGTTTGGTGAGGCACCACTTCAGCACCTCTTTGGCAGAGAAGACTAACGACCTCGTGAAACTACAGCCCCATCATTCTACAGTATTGATTCATGCCAGTTAAAGTGGTGTCGAACTGCATTCATTCTGCAATCTGGAATACAACCCCATGATTCCATAGTATTGTTTCATGCCAGTTAAAGTGGTGCCAAACTGTATTCATTCTGCAATGTGGACATACCACCCCGTGATTCCATAGTATTGATTCTTGCCAGTTAAAGTGGTGTCAAACTGTATTCATTCTGCAATCTGGACATACAACCCCATGATTCCATAGTATTGATTCATGCCAGTTAAAGTGGTGTCAAACTGTATTCATTCTGCAATCTGGACATACAACCCCATGATTCCATAGTATTGATTCATGCCAGTTAAAGTGGTGTCAAACTGTATTTATTCTGCAATGTGGACATACCCATAAACATTGTGAAAACCAGCTTCCAGTACATGAGGAAAATAACACTCCTCCCCCTGCCACATACACATTTCTTGGATCCTGGTGAACCAGCATGATTCTTCTTTTTTTGGTGGCATCAAGGCAACCAGATTCCTGTTACTGCCCTGCACAGTTAGAGACTCTGCACAGGCCAGTTGGCAGCTGATCTGTTTTGATGGCAACAATGAGGCTTCTTCATGTAGGACTTGGTGGGTGAACTGTATTGATGTTCTGTATAGCCAACCATGAGTTAAGCTGATATCCAAATATTCCTCATCTTTCTTCAACAAAAAGTAGCAACATTATTAATAAGGCCAGGTCCTACTTCAAACAGAGAAGAGAGATTGTGCAAATTGACATGGAGTCAGTCTGGGCATCCTATCGGAATATTTGAATAAAAATATAAAATTTAGGTTGGAGACAGAAATTGGTTTTCTACTTATATTTTCTAAAACATAAGCCTTTATTCCTTGACATAACCCTCTGAAGCATCTGATGCATTCTTATTAAAAAGCCATAATGTCAGTGCTCCCTCCGCACACACTCCAAATGAAGTTTTTGGTACCTAGGAGTAGACCTCTTGCTCAGCAAATTGCCATTTAAAATGTTCCATGGAAGCTGCAACACCTGACTCATTATTTCTCTCTCCCACCCCCTCTCTCCTGCCATTTTAAAATCACTTCAATTGTGGCTAGATATATCCTTGTTGCTAGGTATAGTATAACTTCTTAAGAGATTTTTTCTTTAAAAAAACCTGGTGTCCTAAGTACTTACTAAAGCCAGTTAATAACATCATGCATGGACATTTAAACTTGTTGTAAGTTCCAGAGAGGATTAGAGAGAAATCATGCTGTGCGCAACTAATGATACCATCTTAACTCTTCAACTGGGAGTTAAATCCACCCACCTCAGTGTGGCACAGAGTTTGCTTTCTCCCATGCCAATAGTATGAAAAAGAAGGGGGAGGGGGAAGGAAGAGAAATTGGCTTGTATTTAAAGATAAAACCCTTAAGTAGTGTAAGAAGCCAAATATATATTTATTCCTGAGTGATGTTGGTTTTAATACAGCTGGTGGGTTGGAGTCTTGTGTGGCTGTTGTCTCACCTAAGACTAAGGCCCCTTCCACACAGCTGAATAAAATCCCACATTTTCTGCTTTGAACTGGGATATATGGCAGTGTGGACTCAGATAACCCAGTTCAAAGCAGATATTATGGAATTTTCTGCCTTGATATTCTGGGTTATATGGCTATGTGGAAAGGCCCTTAGGCTCCTGAATTAGTCAGGTTAAGGATTGTGCTAACACTTGTATTATAATGCTAAAACAAATATTGAATGTCCTACCTATGATTTAGGAGGTACTAAACTTCTTATTCTAGAGGCAGTGGATGAGCTCTGACTTAGAAAGTAGCTTGAGGGCCCTTCCACACAGCCTAATATCCCAGAATATCAAGCAGAAAATCCTACAATATCTGCTTTGAACTGGATTATCTGAGTCCACACTCAGATAATGTGGGATTTTCTGTCTTGATATTCTGGGACATAGGGCTGTCTGGAAGGGCCCTTCATTCATAGGCTTTTTTATAAGCTGAAAGCAAAGACAAAATTGGGTGTCGATGGATTGAAATAACCAACCATTTTAGAATATGGAAGTCTTATAGTTCAAGGATATACATGTTTTGAAAGGCTGCTCCATTTCTACAATGCATTAGTGTGAGCTTGGATTTGTTGCATTACAAAATTAGACATTGTAGGGATGTTACCTCTTTTATTTTTAGCTTTTGTTTAAAAACAGCAACACTGCCATGCTTGCTAAGTAGTGTCCAGCTCCACTGTGCAGTGCTATTCGCTATTCATTTTAAATCTAGTAGTTAGCTGCATGTGAAATGTTGAGAGAATTCTGGCTGCAAAATTTCTTGTCATTGTTGTATGCCTGCAAGTCATTTCCAACTTATGATGACCCTAAGGTGAACCTGTCACAGTGTTTCCTTAGCAAGATTTGTTCAGATGGGGTTGGTGTTGCCTTCCTCTGAGATAGGAGAGTGTGACTTGCCTAAGGTCACCCAATGGATTTCCATGACTGAGTGGGGATGCAAGCTCTGGCCTCCAGAGTCCTAATCCCTACACCATGTTGGTTTTCTTTTTGTAAAATAGAAAATTGTAATAGATATTGTTCTGTGTTAGGCATTAAACCAACCATTGTCACATACATTCATTCAAAGTGCAGGTTACATACAAGTATATGAAGAACTACCCAATATATACATTCACGAGCCTTTGTTGTTTCTTATGCGGAGTACAACAGTTCATACTCTCTCATGCTTTCTGTTTTGTGATTATTTTTATACCCATACCAATAACATATATTCAAAATGGCCGGCATTTACATAACAAACTTATTTTGATTCTTGTGTAATATATGTGTATGTAAGAAAAGGGAAGGATGTATCAATATGTCCAAAAAGTGTGTTAACCAATAGGCATATTGCTAAAATGAGAGGCTTAAAATGCCAGGAAGCAAGGAACTGAAAGGCATCTTCAATTTACTTCAACTTAAATTCCTTATTTAATATTTTAGCATGATGTACATATTATGACTCATATTGTAAACAAATTGTTGATATGTAACAAAGTCAGTTTTCTTGGTTTTCTAAGATTATATTTGCTATGAGGTAAGATTATAGTCCTAAATACATTGGCTTGATTTATATGTGCCTTCAAGTCTCCTTACCATGATCCCATGAATTTCACAGAGTTTTTGAAAACATAGAATACCCAGTGATGGATTTGTCATTTCCTTCTTCTGCGAAATGGCCTGCAGTGACTGGTATTTTCTTTTTGTGATCTCATATCCAAGTATTACCAGGCTCACCCTGCTTAGCTTCCAAGAACAGAATCTAGTGCCTTTAAGGGTATTTAGGGTCTCACTAGAGTAGATCCATAGAGCCGATGGAATTTACACAAATAATTATTTATCATTTTATAACTGGATTTAGGTTAGGGTATTATTTGTTTCCAGGCATGTCAGATTAGCATGTTGAGAATGCAGTCCAGATCACATTGACTTACTCAGCAAAATTTTAATTGGTCTTCATTTTTTCAGACTGAAATCCCCTCCCTCCTAAGGATTTTATCTCAGCATTACCTGGAGATTTGTATAATTGAGTATAAGAGATCCATCTTGTATTATTTATAGTTGGATTGTATGTGTTGTTCCTGGACTGAATATGTACTTAGTGGCCAAAGGTTAGAGAATGGAGCGTATGAGGTGAGGTGGGGGTTATTTATGAGGTCTTTGTTAAAGTGACCAACTGAAGTGCATTGTCATATTGAACATACAGCACCAGGTAAATGGAACGAGAGTGGTAGTAACTGTGTTAGTAAAACCACTTCAGACTGTTTTGAAACAAACTCTTGTGTGCTACATCGGACCTTTTGAATAGATTATATCTTTTTAAGAAAGCAAATATAAGTGATGAGGAAGGTATTATGTGAAATTTTAAACATGATTTAGAAAATATGAGACAACATGGTGGAGATATTTGAGTGTTGGACTAGGACTCTGAGATACCAGAATCCAAAGCTGCACTTGGGCATGAAAACCCATCAAGTTTCCTTGGGTAAATCACATTTTGTCAGCCAGTCAACCTTAGTTCAACTTTCTACTTTGACAGGGGTCCTGCACTCCAATCTCCAAGGAATGTGGAGGACTGACTGTACTGTTGTGATGAGAGTAATAGTCAGATGATTTGCTATAATTCAAATCTCAGAGCATTAACTAGTCTTGAACGAGTTGGAGACCATGATATAATAGCACATGCCTGTATAATTTTATAACTGTCAGGAACATTCCTCAAAAACAATAGGATACACACACACATACACACACATTATTTATAGCAAAGGCAATGAAAGATGGTTCCAAGATTTCAACCATCTTGGAAGGTAGCAATTTTGTATTACCAACAGTACACTTCTATGGATGTATGTCCCATTATGTTCAGTATAACCTCCATCCAGAGAAGTGTGCAACCTAACAACCATCTGAGAAACTAATAACTTCTAGATTAAAATGGGCCTAGAATTATATCCAGCAAAATTATTAAATCAAAAAATCTTTCTTTGCTCATTATAGATGAGTATGGCATAACTTATCTGTCTGATCTGGAATAATTTATTGTAGAATATGGATATTACTCTGGTTGCTTCAAATTAATGTTAATGCTGACAGTTATTTTGATACGAACATTGCATATCAGTTGGCATGCCATCCTAAGCATGATATGGGAAAACAAAACACATTTTAATGATTTCAATGAGATGAATTTATAAATGCAACATGTTTACATGGACATAAATGAACTATTCACTCTAAAAGCCATATATTTTGAAATCTACCTGATGTTATTGATAGCACTGTACCCAGTGAGACTTAAAAGTGCTTAGCTGGATCATGTCCAATATGTGTGGTTTTAATTTTTATTAATTTTGTAAAAGAACTAAGTCAAACCATAAATAAACCACAAGAGTTTTGTTGTTGCAGAATTGGAATATTAATTATCTTAAAACAACAACTTCATGCTCGTTAGCAATGAAAACACAACATCCTTGGTGGAAAAAAAATCCTAGATTTGATAATTATTCAATATATAATAGGAATAAATCAGATATTCTTTTGGAAAATTTTATAGGATGGCAAAATGAATAGAAGATGAATTAACACATCTCCAGCTACATGAGGGCTTTGTCTTTGCATTTGCTTCATCCTTTAGGTATGCCGAGTCATTTAAAAGATGGTGTATCTCAGTAGCAACAAAGCTGACTTAAATTCCAAAGGTGTGGCTTGACTAGTATGCAATTAGAAATATTTATATATTTGCTTAATGCATTTGTGTGTTAGAATTATCTGGAGGGGGCAAAAATGAAGTGCTTTTTGGAATACGTTGTTCATTGGCTTTGCTTTCCTAGAAGCACTGTGTTACCAAAGATACCTATTCTTCAGCCAAATCTCTGTCTAATAACTTGCTTCTGGTATATCATTAAGAAATGGAAAACAATACAACCACCTTCATTGTTTAAAAATGGTTAATCAAACCCAAGTGATATTAGAGATTCCTATATATTATGTGTGCTTTTGTTACATTATGTCACTCTAATGCTTAAATCTTTAGCACCCACATAGCCGCCTTTCTGATATTTCTCCAGTCCACTGGATTTTGAACTGTGATTATGTAAATTTTTTTACTGATAAATAAATTACTATAATTGTAGTTGAAATACCACTCAAATTCTTAGGACTGTTGCATCAAAATAATATATTATGCATTGCTTAATTATTCATAAGGACTAATTTAAAATAACTGTAGGGCAAAGCATACATTTATTTTTAAATTCCCCCTCCTTCCCCTCATAACAGGTACCAATATGTTTTCAATGGCAAAATGGAGGGGAGGGAGAAGGGGACAGAAAGAAGGAAGCCTTCATTATTAAATGTGACCCAGTTGTTTGGCCTAATAATGTTGTCAAGATGCCATAATCTTCCTACTATCCTCATATGCTTGAAAGACAGAGTATCTTATAATGCATGAATATTAGGTGGATACAATTAATAGAGAGTGGAAAAGAGGAGTATTCTCACACCATGATCACTTATTTAACTGGCATTTGAGAGTAGGAAAAAGTAGCATGGATTTAGGCTTAAGAACCTTATAATATACATTATGAAATAATGTATATTATATAATCATGCTTGCAAATTCAAATTTAAAATTTCTCAGTTTTTGCTGATATTGGTGAACAGCATTTAAAAAACAAAGCAAACCATTGCTCTATTTTTTTTATTTGGAGAACTTTAATATATTCGAATGGTTGCGAATATTCAGAGAAGTATCATGCAATCTTATTGTAGGAAGCAGCCCAACAGTTTACCTCCCTTCTGGTTGTTTTTTTTTTTAAAAAAAAATTCTGACCCCACCCTGTGAAAGCTGTTAATGAAACACCGCAGATTGATTGCAGAGAACCTGCAAGGGCATATTTACTGTACTATATATAGTAAAGCCCATTTGGTACATTAGCATTTCGCTGTTTTATGCAAATGTAGTGAGAAATGACTCATGTATATGATTTAATATGCATCAGCCGCAACTTGGAACGTCCCCATATGAAGAAATTAAAAATTCATTATGGAACGGGACCGGTGTTGCTACATGGTTAAAACGTTATTAAAGCATATTTCAGTGTTTTGCTTACACTAGTGTTCTCATCATGGTGCCACCATTTCATGACAAAGACTGCAGAAGAGAAAACATTCAACTTAAAATGTCTGCTGGCACACATCACTGGATTTGTGTGTCACTAAACAATGAACGAGCATAGTCTTGAATACCAACTATTTAATTAGCACTTTTGCCAGCCATGCATAAAAAAAGCTCATTTACATGCATCATGCTTAACGATTATTCCTATAAAAAGCTACTTTAAAAAAATCTTGGCATGCTGATGTAGCATTGCGTTGAAATAAGGCATACATACAACACTTCCTTTATTTTAAAACCTCGAGTTTTACGGATTTGATGGAAATGTACAAAAAAAATCATGATATTTCCATTGGCGATGCTGCTTAATTGTTTAATTTAACCAGTCGTATGCCATAAAAGGCTGGATCCAACTAATAATTAAGATCTTCAAAGGGCAACGGAAATTCTATAGCGGTCAACAGTTTAATTAAAGACTGTTTTAACAGGTCTGTTGGATGTACAGTTATATTTAATGACAAGCCCTGTCTTGCAATCAGTGTTTTGGAAAGATATGGATTTCTTATTGTAAACACTATTAAATGATGCCACTGCAATGTGTAAATTAGTCTAATAAAAATATTGCTTGAGATGGGGGTGGACCTTGCATGTTCATATCCCTTTTTAATTCTGAATTATTCTGCCTAGGTTCTTTCTTCAGCTACATTCAGCAAGGAAGGAAGGTTCAAGTTAACTTGCTAGTGCTATCCACAAATGCTTGTAGATTAATAATAGAGATCTGCGATACACAACAAAAGAAAGGGATCGTAAATATGGCAGCTGTTTTAGGAAATACATAATTTGGCATGTTGACCCTGGCAGAATGGATTGCAATTGCACACTATCAGTTTTGCCAATATAATCTATAGGAATCTACAGTATCCATAGGAATGCAAGCTAAACAAATGGGTAAATAATATTGTATTGTCTTCTTACTGACAAATAATGTTCTGCAGCATATTTCAATTGTACAAGTGATTCTTGTTATCTAAGCCTGAATTTAATTTTAAATGTACTTAGTCTTCCTCACAGAAAAGAGAAAAACTTCCCTTTTCCTATAGCATGCATTTGTATTGTACCTAAATTATACACAGTGAAATCACAATGGCAGAAGTATGACCGTATTAACCATTCAGATTTCCATACTCAATCAAGACAATATTTTGACATGTTTTGTATTTGATTAAGTTTCAAATGCCCAGTTCTATAATTAAATATATTTTAATTCAATGCAACGTTAAGAATTTACAGGTATTTCCAATTAACGTAACCTTGAATATATGGCTTTCTTTTAATAATGTACTTGTATTTCTTCTATTCCAAGATGCCATAGATTGTAAGATGCACACTAATTCCAATATTACCATCAGAAACAACACACACACACACAGCACCCATGATTCTAAGATGCACTCGATTTTTTAATGTTTATATAAGGAAAAGTGTCTTAGAATGGAAGAAATACAGTAATTAAGTAATGTATCACAAACTTTTCACAAAAGTATTGTCAACTAATTTGGAAGGGAAGGAAACAATGAATTAAAATTTGCATTTTAAATAAACATAAAATCAACTTCTTTTTTATTAAGTGCCATTTTCCATAAATACTGTCTTGCTTATTCATTGCAACAGACCAAGGGGATTTTTAATAAGTGTTATGAGCAAATAGTAACCCTTTCAGTATATCTAAATTTGCATCTACTCAGTAAATATAGTAAGAATAGTGGTTAAATATACACGTGGGGAGAACTTTATTTATTTATTTATTCATTTACTTTTCTCCCACTTTTCTTCCACGGATGGAACTCACAGCAGCAAACAAATAATAATAAAAAAGAACAACTACATAGTACAGAAAACCATCATCCCACCCACCCAACATATAAGCAATGAACCCAGACATTGCATAAGCCACATGTTTATTTATAAATATAAATAAAGAAAACAATAATCACATATATCATTATTATTGAAATGCATGCGCCTGAGGCCACTGCGGTTGTCCTAACAAGTTAAAACATTAAATATTAAACTAAACGACTCAGAGCTCCAAGTTTCGCTATGTGAGTCTTGTCTGGTGGAGATAGCTGTTATTATGTGATATCGAGGAAGGCCTGCTTCCATAAAAAGGTTTTCACCTGGGAGCGGAAGGCCAATAACAAGGGTGCTAAATGTACCTCTTTGGGGAGGAAGTTCCAGAGCCATGGGGTCACCACTGAAAAAGGCCCTCTCCTTCATTCTCACCTACCATACTTGTAATGGTCGTGGGACTGAGAGGAGGGCCTCTTCTGATGATAGCAGGGCTGATGTGGGCTGATAGGCCTTAGATAGGCCTCAGCTTTGAGGCTTCGGATAGCTAAATTATAATAAATTCACTGACTTTTTTTAGTAGATTTATAAAGATTCCTTTACACAAGGTATTTTCTATACATGGGTATACAGTACACTCATAGAAGAAGAGCCTTTGTATACTGTCATATGTGATATTCTCTCATCTATAGCACATATTTTAACCGCGCTCTTAATTTTTTTATATGATCAGTATCCCATATTTGCAATGCTTTGGACCAGAGTGTTTTTAATAGTGGATTTTTATAAATTTTAGATTACCTTTATTTGCATGTATATACATAATGTGATGTCTTGGAGATGGGACCCATATCTAAACATGCAATTCATTTATGTTTCATATACACATTTTACACATAGTCTAATAGTAATTGCATACAATATTTTAAATAATTTTGAGTATGAGACTACCCTTCTATATGTTGAACCATTAAAAAGCAAAGGTTTCACTATCTCAGCCATCAATGTGGACAGTTTTGGATTTTGGAGTATTTTTGACTTTTGAAATTTCAGATAAGGGATGTCTATCAAAACAGAAAGTGATGTGTTCTTCAGACAGGGCAGTACACAGGTATAAAAGAAATACTGTGTTAAATACTAAGTGGACTCGTGCCTCATGTTGGTCTCAATCTGTACAGCTCTATATTAAAATTATACTACTTAATACATAGTTTCAGACACATTATGTAGCCTACTGAAATGAAGGATAGCGGGTAGAAAACTGGGTATAGATTTGTAAAGCGAGAATAATAATGACGCAACCTATGGCACAATATGTGCTGTTTTGTAAGCTGCCCCAAGTCCTTTTTTGCGAGATGGTGGCAGGATTTAATTAATTAATTAACTAATTAATTTCACAGTAATGGTGCAGAGTAAAAATGGAATAAGTAAAAAAGATTGCAAAGACTATATAAATGATAAAAAGATGGCTTTGAAATTATAGGCAACAGATCTAAATGAATTATAATGTTATGCACACTCATACACATATATAATAAACTCAGATGTGTGTGTATGTATAAATGTATGTGTGTATATGTATGTAATATATATAATTTTGTTCTGGAGGATATTGGCATTGTGTGTGTATGTTTGTGTAATATAATGCCAATATCCTCTGATATTGTTTGGATGAAATAACCTTGTTACATATCAATTTCAAGAGAGACTTACAACTAGATACAGCATAATAATAATAATAATAATAATAATAATGACACAAAAACACAGTATGTCATATCTCGTTTGCTGTGACATACTGTGTTTTTGTGTCAGTAAAACAACAACAACAACAATAACAACTTTATTTATAGACTGCTCTTTCTCCCTGAGGGGACTCAGAGCATTGCAAATTTGTGTATCTATGCTGTTACCAATGCTTAGGACTGTAGAGTGTATGGTCATGAACAGTTCATTTAGCTTGGAAGCATAACCAGTTGAAAAGATTGAAACTAGTTTCCAGATCCATGTTTTAGAAGCCAAATGCTTGAAGAACACTCTGATCTTTTGAATATCATGTAGAGAAAAATATCTTAGGACTGTTAGAGGTTATTTCTAAGTGACTGTGCTTAGGATGAGAGCTAAGTGACTGTGCTTAGGATAGGTCACATTCACTGGTGATGCCAAGAGGGTGATTTTTGGTATCCTCATTTTACAAGACACAGGGAAGAACTACACGGACATTAAAATAACATGATTTAAATCCGGTTTTCTTCTGCTTTCTGTACCACTTCAGCAATACTCAGAACTGACAGGTGGGGAACTAACAGATGTTCTCAGTGGTCCCTTATGAATATTGCTTTTACTTAATTGATAAACAAATGGAGTGAATGTGAATGTGTTAACTCTTAGTTTGTTCAGGGCACTGATCTTGCCCTTACTCGTGGAAGCACAAAACTTCCATTAATGGCTGGTGATGCCCAAAGCTTGCCTTTGAAAGCAGCATTTGGCCTTAAATGGGAAAAGGTGTGATTTTGATTGGTGCAAGGGGGAATACCTTGCAGCAGCGGATGAGGCCGAGCTGAGCAGTGGAAAACACCGGCAGACTATAACACCCCAGATCTCCTAATGACAAAGTACGTCATTGAAATGGTGTCTCAAAGGAAAGCTCTCTTCTCTTTCCTGCATCATTAAAATCTAGAACCATCAAAGAATTGAGCAGAAAATAATCTATGAAATAATCCTGTGTGGAGCGAGATGGAGCAGATCACTTGCTTTGATGCCTTAAAAGGAAAAAAAATTACACACAAATGGATCTTTGACTTAAAATGCAATACACTTTGAATTAGCTTTTCAGGAAAAAAAAGCCTGAATATTTTAAGAGCATCCTGCAGCGCTAATTTGCATAGTGGTTTACAGAAACAGCACTAATGAATGCCTAGCATGGCAGTATTCCTGCCCAGGTACCACCATGGGAGTAATGGAAATACAAACATAGGTTTGAAGTATAAATTTAAAAATCAGAAATGAAAATGGCTGGTTTAAGATGCACAGGCTTATGCTGTACATCCCAAGGGTGTAATTATATTTGACACAGGTACATTATTCCCCTTTATTTGACAGAGACAGATAAGAATTGTCTATCCCATTTCCACCAGATCCTACAAAGCTGTGCATTAGAACTCCCCCCTCAAAGAAAACATGAACTCTAAATATAGCGTAAGGAAGTCATATGAATACATCAAACACATTTACCAAATATATACTTTGCTGGAGCAATAGATTTTTCCCTCCAATTTCTATGGAAGAACACAACGTAATTGCACAGCATTGGAAAGAAGAGACAAAGACCTGGATGGGTGTAATTGACCAAGCAGTGTTTTCTTACAGCTCCTTTACTTTAATGGTTTTCCACAGAAACTACAGTCCCTTGATAACTAGAAATAGCATGTTTGGTGTACAGGTGCACTGATTTAGAAATGTAGAAATCAGAAATTATTAATTATTATATATTTGAAAATGTCCTAAAAGCCGATCTAGTATAGCAAATGGGAGCTGGAAAATGAGAGTTCAGATTCACACTCAGCCATGACATTCACTGAGAGCAAGATCTCTCTGCCTGATCTTCCTCACACTGTTATTAAAAGGATAAAATGAGATAATTCTGTGGTGAGTTGCTCTTAGCTCTTGAGAAGAAGGGCTAGATACTAATATGATGCATCATAAAGCATACAAAGGCTGCAAGCTTGGTTGCAGTTACTTGTGCACAAATCCAATTGCATTCAATGTGAATTATATATGGACAGAGGGAACTGATCAGCTTCATGTGGCATCATAGGCAAGGAGAGATGGGAACTGGTGCTTGAACGGTCAAGTGGACCTTATTTTTGGTGGTTGTTAGTTCTAGCAGTATGTACACGTTTGTTTGAGTCAAAAGTGGGATGTTATTATTGTTATTATTATTATGTTGCTGCTGCTGCTGCTGCTGCTGAAGCTTTTCATGGTCTGAATCACTGGGTTGCTGTGAGATTTGTTGGCTGTATGGCCATGTTCCAGAAGTATTCTCTCCTGACGTTTCACCCACATCTATGGCAGGCATCCTAAGAAGTTGTGATGTATATTGGAAACTAGGCAAGGGAGGTTTATATATTTGTGGAGTAATAATAACAACAATAGTAGTAATAATAATTGTGGTGGCACAAGGGTTTAACAGGACTGAAGAACAACAGGTCGGAGGTTCAAATCCGGGGAGAGTGGGTTTAACTCTGTCAACTCCAGCTCCCCATGCGGGGACATGAGAGAAGCCTCCCACAAAGATGGTAAAACATCAAAAACATCTTGGCATCCATTGGGGAACCTCCTTGCAGATGGCAAATTTTCTCACACCAGAAGCGATTTGCAACTTCTCAAGTTGCTCCTGACACACAAAAAAAAATTGGGTTGTGCTTTAGCCAGTAAGATATCTCATGGAAGTGGAAGTGCAACCAAAGTGTTAGCACTGGATCAAATTTTCATGGAAGCATTGATCATAGTACTGGAGTTAATCGGTGTTTCTCACATTGCTGCTTGATCAAAGATAAGGGAAGATATGATCATTTTTTTTCAGTGCTGCAGCTTTAACACACTTACTGTGAAGCTAGAATGACTTTATAATTTTCCTGCTTCCTTTCCTATTCATGTTACGTATGGGTATTATTTTCTAATATCAAAAAATGGAAGCATTTTTTATTTTAGAGAAATTTGTAGAATAGATTGCTAATTGCTTGTGGAATTAAAATTCATGTAAAACATCATCCTTTAAGAAAAATAGCTGGGACCTCTGTGTTGTCGCTTAGTACTGTCATTTCACAGTGCATAATACATTAATAGTGTAAAAGGATAAAAAATAGATATGGAAGGCTAATACTCCATGCAACATTTTTTTTTAAACCTAATGGATTGGTCTTTAAAATGTGTGTGATCTTTTGCCTCTCTCTTATTCTTTTCAGCATCTGTAATACGTTGCAGATAAATGGCATATACCAAAATATCTCACTGGATATACACATTTACATTTGGCAATTTGGATTCAGCTGGTGCTGAAGCCTATATTATGACCTATAAAACAAAGCAAGCAAAGAAAGGAAAGGAAGGTGTCTCTTTATCTTCTCAGATTTAGTCTGGGTCTGTGGACCAGCAGAACACTTCACTTTAAAAACATAGCCACATGTTATAGCCAGATGGCTTTTGTGGACAGTCAAATTTACTGGGCAGTCAAATTCTCAAGCAAACTCTGCAAGTGACGCTCCCCAAGGAGGAAAGGGGTAATGTTGTTTTACAAATGAATAAAGCTTATAATGCATCTTTCCTTTCCTATTCTGACACTTTGTCCTGGGAGATAAAACTGATTCTGCAAATGGTATACACAATGCTTTCGAGAGGAAGAAGCATACATTCCAAACCTTTTATGTCTGAACAATGGTTTGGAAATCTGTACATTTTAGATTATTGCAAATGTTACAGTTGCTATTGTTGCCATAACAACGATGATTCAAGAACAGTGGGGATAAGCAGCTGTGTCCCTCCAAAGACACACCCTGTTCGGCTTCTTACATGTCTATATTCAGGGTCTCATTTGCATTTTCTTTACACATTCTCTAATTGTTGCATCATCTAGGCAGACCAAAGCTTTTGGAGAACTTACAAACTTGAAGTCTTTTATGGAATTTTGGTTGGTTGTAAAAAAAAAATGAATTGCTCAATTGTGAATTTCCCCCTTTTTTCTTTAGCATTATAGTTTTAATTCTCAAGTTAACAAGAGCTAAGCAGGGCTATGGAGGACTTCCATTCTTAGGGTCAGTATAAGTTGATGATGACTTGTAATGGCATGTAACAGCAATAGCAACCACAGTAGAGTCTCACTTATCCAACATAAATGGGCCATCAGAATGTTGGATATGTGAAAATGTTGGCTTATAAGGAGGGATTAAGGAAAAGCCTATTACACGACTAATTATGTTATAGTGTTACACATTAAGCACCAAAACATGTTTTACGACAAATCGACAGAAAAAGCAGTTCAATATATGGCAACGTTATGTAGTAATTACTGTGTTTACCAATTTAGCACCAAAACATTGCAATTTATTGAAACAGTTGTGGATCTGGGCAGGAGGCAGACTGCATTGGCTAATACAGAACGTTGGATGGACAAAGGTTGGATAAGCAAGACTCTATTGTATTCTTAAGTTAAGCCATGCTTCTCAGAGAGAATTGCTTCCTTGTCTTCCTGATCTTTTCATCTTATTTACTACTATTACCTTTTCATCCTCTTCTGCTAGATGGAGTCCCTATCTACAAAGACAGAGATGCATGTCTTTGCCATTGTCAAGATTAAGCTTAGAGTGTTGGCATCTCAGCAAGTCTTCATTGTTTGTTTTTTAAAAAAATATGGTGACCTCTCTATATTCTGTCTCTATGAATAGTGGCTCACTGCCCACAAAACAGCTAAGTCAACTTCTTTATAGGAATTTCTACAACTTTACCTTATTATGGCATCTTCCAACATATCCAGGGATCACCTACTCTAGCTGGTTAATACATGGCCAGTGTGGGACAGAAATGCCCCGGAGGTACATACATTCCCCAAATCATGCTGGCAGTGTGTTGGAATCCAGCTGTTTCATCTGTGTTGGGACTCTATCTGCCCCACTGTACTGTCAGCATATTGACCAGGTTGTTGTTTTCAGTGTCAGCTGAGGCACCCATACCAAAAATAAATCCCTTCCTCTTTCTTGGTTGTGCAGCCATCTCTGCTGAGGTTAGTATGGGGCATCCATGACAGCCAAGGAACTCTCAAGGAACTCGGCAGCCACCTGTCTGCAGTGACAACAGTGACACAGATCCAATCACCTCCTTTTTTCCAATGCTGATGAGTGCAGGGAAAGGTAATGGCAGTGGTGGCTCATGTGGACAGTAGAGATTACATATAGGCATATGCATGCAAAATGTTCTTTGTCCCTAAAGTTTACAAAAAAGACCCATAAAGCAATGTGTAATATATTTTCAACTGATTTTTAAACAAAAACACCAAGGTATGGATTTTTGTCACATAGTGAATTATACTAACACTATATTTTAGAAGAACCAAATCTTTCAAAGAGCATTGTGTGTATGTGACCATATGTATATGCAAGGTCTTCATATAGCAAAGGTCTAGCAGAACTTATTAAATATGGCCCAAGAACATTGACTTAAAATGCAGTGTGAGACATACTGTACACACCTGGGAGTCCTGAAAATATAGGCATCAGTACATACACTGTAAGATTAGATAGCGTATACTGCTCAGAAAAAAGGCAGGATGTCAAATAAGATATTTTGGCTGTTGGGTCTTCTTTAGGCTACAACCTAAAACTCGCATGTTCTGTTTTTTCTTCAGCCTACAGAAGGACTAAAACACAACATTTTGCCTTTAACGCTCTTCTGTATTCTAGTATACATTTAAGGACTGGAAGGGTGTTGCTGGGGCAAAAGAAATGAGGCACTGAAAGATCAGAAGAAAAGTCATTGTTATTTTCACCCAAGGAAGCTCTCAGAACCTCACATATGGAATTATCTAAAATCAGTATTCTGCCTAGTGATTCCATAAGTAAGCAGTATTCTTCAAAAACGTACATTCTGTAAATACCACTGATACTATACTGTATTGAATTGTTATAGTTTCCTATATATCCTTAATGGTAAGTAGTGTAGGGCCACACTAAAGATTTTAATTTCATTTGGATGAAAGCTGAGTTTTCTTTGTTTTGAATGAAATAATGATTTTTCTGGTATTTTGTTTTCTTTAGGAATATATAAACAGGCCATAATAGAAAAAGCATGCACACTGGTATAAGCAGGCAGCAAATCAGCAGTTCCTCCATCATATTTCCAAAAAGAATTTTTGCAACTCAAAACTGGAACCAACTTCCCTTGTTCTAACTACAAACTGCTTTGATTTCCCTCCACCTATACTCAGTTGGCTGTTTTTTTCCAAAGACTACAGCCTTCCAGGAGCACAAAGGCATCCTTTGTCAAATTCTTGAACTCTATCAGATAACTCACTGATGCAGATAAGAAATACACACTATAACCAAGACAGCTCACATTGAACATTGGCATTTTCCTCATTATTTTAACATCTCACTTTGATGTCAATGAATCATTATCATGAATATAGCAGTTATAATAAATCTGGAAATACGTTAATGGAAAAATAATAATTGTGGAATACTTCTGTTTTGTTAAGGAGAGCATCTTCAGATCCTAATCCATGTAAAACACAAACAGGTTACTTTGAGTCTGTAAAGTGGACTTTATAGGATTTCCATGTGTAATACACTAGTGGGCAAAATACCACCCATGAGCTGCATGTGGCTCCCATGACTTCCCAAACCACAATTCTTTGTCCCTAAGTATCCACTTGGAACATATGGAAGCATTTTTGCTACTTTGGGTGTATCTACACTATAGAATTAATGCAGTCTGACACTACCATGGGGCAATGTTAGGGAATCATGGGAGGTGCAGTTTGGTGGGGCACCAGCACATTTTGGAAAAGAAGGCAAAAAACCTTGTAAAACTACTAATTCCATAGTATTTGATCCATGGCAGTTAGTGGTGTCAAATTGCACTAATCATACAGTGTAGATAAGAGGTGTCAAACTTGTGGCCCTCCAGATATTTGGGACACCAACTCCCAAAATCCCTAGCCAGCTTGATAAGGAATTCTGGGAGCTAAAATCCAAAACACCTGAAGTGCCACAATTTTAACATTACTGGTATAGGCACATCCTTGGTGTTTACTGGACCAATTTAATAAGTGTTGCATGGAAGTTTGGCCTGACATAAATGTGAACATCAAAGCAAGAGTGCATGGTACAAGGTAAAGGTGAAAGTTTCCTCTTGACATTAAAACAGTATTAAAACTTTGGGGGTGGTGCTCATCCCCATTTCGAAGCTGAAGAGCCGGTGTTGTCTGTATACCTCTCCTAGCTCATGTGGCCAGCATGACTGCATGGAGTGCCGTTACCTTCCCACTGAAGCGGTACCTATTGATCTAATCATATTTGCATGCTTTTGAACTAGGTTCACAGAAGCTGGGGCTAACAACGGAAGCTTACCCCATCCGTGGATTTGAACTGCCAACCTTCCGATCAGCAAGTTTTGCAGCTTAGCAGTTTAAGACACTGTACCACCATGGCTTGGTACAAAGTACCCTATCAATACTTGGGGCCATCTCTCAATATGGAGGCACAGATTGTTCCACACTCTGGGAATTTCTAGTTAGAAATATCTGTACACCAGGCAACCATATTTTATGGCACCAAGGTCCTTTTTGTGGTGATTCTTCAATATCTTCTCAAGAACACATCTCAGCCTCTTGTATCCAGTGAAGCCAGCAAAATCATGTATGGCATCCAGGAACCAGTGTTTTAATTCATAGGGAATCTAGGGCATTTTTCCTGTTCACAACACTCCAGGTTGTAATAAAATGAGTCCAATGGAATGATCACAGAGATCTGGGTGGATAAAGAAAATACATTCAGACAAGCAAGAATGCTCAGACATGTTTCTGTACCTCACTTTCACCAGAACCAACTTGCAGTTTCTCAAGGCACTTCTGACATACACAAAAAAAACTTTCTCAGGGGCTCTCTGCAATTTATTACAAATTGCCTTGTAAATTGTTTCAAAAAGCAGAATAGCTGTTGAAGACGAAACAGGAAGTAGAGAAGAAACGGGATAAAAATACCAGAAATAATTAAATAAATAAGGATATATCAATTATGTGGACAGCTTTTTGTATATTTCAAGTGCTCTCTCAGGACACTCACAAGAAAAAGAACATTTAAACCCTTCAAATAGCACAGACCTTTATGGATGCTTTTATATACAAAAGTGTAATGCGTGGAAAAGGACATAAAAAGAGCCATGCAAGATCACACAAAAGGCCTATCATCTAGTCCAGCCATGACTAGTGGCTTTTATATTGTCAGGGTAGTGAATCTGCTTCAGGTTTTAGACAAACAATACAAGATGTTGAGAGCATCCCCACAAATAGATCCAGCACCTTGGATAGTTCCTTGATGTTTAGATTAAATGCCAGAATAGATTCATCACTCACATGAGAGCCTCCAATTGTCATTGATTTCTTCCATTAACACAATGGATAACTAGTGGTCTATAAGTAAACCATGAAAGAACAGGAGTAAAAATCCAGCCCTTGTTTTTAATTGTGCAGCATATTGCTTCAAGCTCATATTATTGGGAGGTGGTAAAATTTAAATGAACTGTATTTTGTTCTGTTTCCAAAATCATCCATGGCCATAAACTAGTTGGTTGGATGTTGTCAATAGTGGCTTACAATTAAAAAAACAATAAAACGAAACATCTACAACCATATTAAAATAGAAGAACACTACAGTTCAACTATCTTATTCACTGGGAAATAAGTTCTAAAACTCCTTGTGGATACCAGAAACTATGGATAACAGCAAACCCTTTATTTTGACAATACTAGGGCTGTAAGCATACCATACGATTGATGTGGAGGATACAGAGTGGCCCACAAACACATCCAGATGAGATTTATTTTTGTAATGCAGTGAAACCTTGGATATTGAAACCATAGATAAGAAGATTGTATAGTATTTACAGTATTAAAACCATTAATACCCAAGTTAAAGAATAAATGTAAAAGGTCAAGATGAAAGGAATTCCAGAGTCTGGGGGTTTATATCATGAACCATTCTTTCTTGTTTTCTACTCTTTTATCACTCTATGGGGAACCCCCGGGGTGCAGTGGGTTAAACCCATGTGCTGGCACAACTGCTGACTGAAAGGTTGGCAGTTTGAATCCAGGGAGCGGGATGAGCTCCCGTCTGTCAGCTCCAGATTCTAATGTGGGGACATAAGATAAGCCCCCCACAGGATGGTAAAACATCCAGGCATCCTCTGGGCAACATCCTTGCAGACGGCCAATTCTCTTACACCAGAAGTGACTTGCAGTTTCTCAAGTTGTTCCTGACCCAAAAAAAAATTACCCTATGAAACAGTTAATTGCTGCATTCAGTACCAAAGCATTTATATTAAATGCAAAAAGCATAATCTCTGACCATTTTAAAAAATCATTCAATATAAAATTCTTTTGTATTGGATTGAATAAAAATACTGATTGACTACCACAAAAAGCTGTTTTTCTTGTCGTCTGAAGTTGAACAATATTTCTTGTCTTAAGGATTTCTTTGTAGCAAATGTCTTTGTGGGGAAGTTAACTTATATTCCAAGCTCACTATATATGAATCTGTCACTTTTTCCCCCAGAAACCCGGGAAGAAGCCGTTTCTGTGTTTGAGACTTTCATACATTACACTCTGAATGTCACAATCTGTGTGTGCCTAAGGCCATATCTGTCAATAGCAACCCCATTTTTAGCAGAACATTTTAGTACGTATGTCACCAGAAGAGGGTCTATATGAAGAGCTCAGTAATATGAAGAGGAAGAAATCATATGAGCTACACAGGACAAATGAAATGAATTATTTTAATTATTATAGCCTTCCAAAGTCCAACATATCTATAACACAGCATTTGAAAATATGTTGTTGTCGTCATCACTGTTTAAATATACCAGCCTAACTAAACTCATATCCAAACTGTGTTGCTAGTTTAATTTCCCCCCATGAAGCTCTATATTGGTACATCTTCTAGTGACATATTTTAAAAATTTCTTGCCAGGTAAGAGTAAAAAAAAGAAGATGAAATGATATATTACCCTGTGCCCTCCCAGAATGTATGCCTTTTTTGTTAGGGAGAAGACTGTTCCAGTTGGCAACAGAGTAATGGGAAGAGGAGCAGTATAACAATGTATGCTCTTTTAGTTCCGTCCTTGGAATCTTTAATGTGGAAATAATTGAGATCTCTTTCCAGATATCAAGTGGCCACCTAATAACAAACCTGAGAACTGTGGCTGCTCAGTGATCTTGAACAATCTATAAGCTACTTGCAACATATAATTCTTAAGAAAAAAAGGCTTCACTGCTAAGTATTATTATTTTTTGTTTAAATGGTTTGTTTGGCATGCTTTTTTCCTTTTGTCATTCAGTCCCTCGGAGTGTTGATCTACCTGTAAAGTGACTCCAAGTTTGCTGTTACATCTGTTCTGAATCTGTGTTCGATTTTACTTAGTACCTTCTCAAGGGGATCGTAAAGGCTGCTGGTAGCCTTCTAAAAGCCCATTTGAAACCTTGGTATCTTCTCTAACTTCTTAAAGAAAGGCTTCTGTTGCATAGTGTGAACTGCAACCTAGTGGCTTGAGATGTCATCAGTCTCTACCACGAGGATTCTCTTACTATTCAAAGCTAGTACAAGGCATTTTCCTGAAAATGAACAGACACATTTTTTTGTGTGAATACATCTTATGCATGTGTTCAGTCAGGCTTATTTCAGGCTGCCATGGGACAGCATGTTAATACATTTTTCCTTCTTTCAGTTTCCACTGCTTATTCCCAAACTGTTTCTCCCAAGCAACACAAAAAGCTTTTGATTTCTTGTTATAAAATTCTCAGGGTTTAATACATCATTCTGTAGTAAAAAAAAATCATATGAGAAGATGGAATAGAGTCCCCCCCAAAAAAGAGCAGCTATTTTTCATCTTTAAATGAAGAACAAACATATTTCCAATGTTTACTCTCTTAGTTTCCTTACAACCATGGTCGATTGCTGGATGATAGGTCAAGTTTTATGTAAATTTCATTTACTCAGTTGGTCACATTTAGTTGGGAATATCAAATGGATTTTGCCAGTGACTTATTGTAATGAATTGATTTTTACAATAACTGAAGTAGAACTACTTAATACAATCAGTAATAATTTATTTTGCAGCACTACATTTGCAGTTTTTATACCTTTTAGATATTATTATTTACCTATTTACTTTATTTAAAACCCCACCTTTCTCACCGCATAGGGGACTCAAAGCAGCCTACAAACTCCACCAAAAATTCAATGCCAACAAGCATAAAGCATGCCATATCAAACTATAAAACAGTTAAAACATATCAACAATTAACACAAAAAAGCAATAAAACAAATTTAAAAAACGTAACAGATTAAAAGCATAACAAAGTGCCAAGTCTTGGTTTCCATAATTATTGACTTTCTCATGGTCAAGCTGTTGAGGTTCATTCTGTGTTTATCCTATTCTCTGAATGCTTATGTACAGAACCAGGTTCTTAGCCTTTTCCTGAAGATCAGGAGGGATGGGGGCAGCCGGATGTCACTGGGGATGGAGTCCTACAACAGAGGGCCACCACTGAGAAGGCCCTATCTCTTGTCCCCACCAGTAACACTTGTAAGGGGGATGGGACTGAGAGCAGAGCCTCCCCAGAAGATCTTAAAGCTCTAGCTGGCATTCGGACAGGTAAGTTGAACCAGAACCTAATAACTACACTATACGCTGGAAGCTTGTAGTACTTCGATTTTTAAAATATAATTATTGCATGTTAGTTCCTTTAGAATAATAAGACAGTACAATTGGCTGTCTGTATTCACCAATTCTTCATGGATTCAACCATTCATGGCTTGAATTAAAAAAAAAATTCAAAAAACAAACCTTGATTTTGCCATTTTATATAAGGGCCACCATTTTACTATATGATTATATATAATGGGTCACCTATCGCCAACACCTACGACTCCTCAAACGCTTTCATCAGCGCTGTCTTCGCACACTCCTAAATATACACTGGACCGACTATGTGACGAATGTTGCTGTCCTTGAGCAAGCAGGGATCACCAGCATTGAGGCCATGCTATTGAGAACACAGCTGCGCTGGGCAGGGCACATCCATAGGATGGAGGACCACCGCCTCCCAAAGATACTACTCTATGGAGAACTCGCCACGGGTCAGCGCAAGAGAGGCACCCCCAAAAAGAGATATAAGGACTCCCTAAAACAACATCTCAGGCTCGGCCAGATTGATCACCAACAATGATCCTCCCTGGCCTCACATCGGGAGGCATGGAGATGCACTATCCACAATGCTGCGGCCTCTTTTGAGAAGACGCACAGGAGACTTTCTGCTGTGCTTTCTGCAACCAAACTTGCCTATCTCAGATTGGCCTTTTTAGTCATCAACACGCTTGTAAAAAGCATGGGATGAGCCCTTCCTGAATCTTCATTTGCGAAGTAATGCCGAGAGAGATATATAATGGGAGTTCAGTATCCAGTAATTCTGCTATCCGTGGAAATCCTGGAACCAAACCCCAGTAGATACCAATGCCTTACAGTAAACTATTTGGATCTAACTGTTTTGACTGTTTTTGGGGAGTGATAGTGCAACTGCAACTAATTGTTTTTCAAAAAGTCTTCTTCAATGCTCTCACCTCAAATCTCAGCCAGGAGAGGCAGAAACGTTTGTGTATGTATATTAAAGAAAGTGGCCTTTAACACATTCATGCTAAAGTTCTATTTTTAAAAAATTAAGGTTCAAACGTAAATAACAGCTTGAATATTATTTGGAAATATATACTGTAGGCTTTCAAATTAATGATGTTTCTATACATTTGCAGTAAGGTGCCTTGATAGAGTAGCTCCATGAAGTGCCACAATAGATCAGGAAGCATTTTACAGGACACAAGATATAGCATTATATATTTCACTTTAACTTCTGTGGCAACATCTTATGGAAGACTGGGCTTTGTAGTTTGGTAAGGCATTAGCATTCTGATGATGCTCCCTAAACTGAAAATTCAAGGATTCCATAGGATGTTGCCATGGTAGTTAAAGTGGAATCATAGTGCTATAATGGTGTAGTATGAAAGGGCCCCAGTTGAAGTTTCTGAATGTTGCCTTAGAGTCAGTCCCATGTAGCATATATTGTAACCACAACACCTGTGAGATAATAAGGCACACTTGAGATGTTGCTGAAGTTCGTGAAAAACACTCCTCATTAATGCTGTTACCAAAAGAAATATGGTATAAGCAGAGTCAGGTCTAGAAATATTCTCCAGCTGGGAGCAGGAGAAATGTAGCAAATATTCTTCCAACTGGCCAATTAGATGGTCCACAAGTCTACAGCACTCCCATCTCATTGGTTTGAAGAGTTGTTCTCTCCCATCCAGCTATTTACAGTTTAGATGATTTCCACTGTCACCATAAGGTCCAATGAAAACATGAGATACAGCTAAAATGAAACATGAAATTATTTTCAAAATATAGACTGTAAGACTATTTATGGACTCACTATCATTGTCTTCTAAGTCCATACATTATATATGGCACATCTCAATGTATAGTCCCATCTCAAACATTCTTACTGCTGAATGTAAGTCTAACCAACCAGTCTACCCATTCGTTATGAAACAGATGCTCGTATTCCCTCTTCTACTTTGTCCTTCCTCCTTTCATTGTACTGAGTCCAATACACTTTCTTTGTCTACATCTTCCATTGCCTAATCTCGTCAGTTTCCTGATCCCGCTAGTCCAGATTAATTTAATAAAAGCAGCAAATATAGGATGACATAAATATGTGAAAATCAGACCATCCTATCCATCTGCAGGGGTAGGAGTGAATGCATATTGCTGAATGCATTATTTAAAGGCTTTTCCAATTGTGACAAGACTGACAAAAGCAGTATTATGGCATATTTTATGTATTCTTAACCATTATAGAAGCCATAAAAGATGAACCAAATTTACAGTCTTGAATATCATAAATCATCTGATGGATCATTCCAGTATCTGCAAACATATCCAGCAATATGTGGTTTTCAAACTTCTGGACACTTTAGAAATTGCCTCCATTATCTAACACCTTAATAAATTGAGAGCATCATACATAATGTTGTACTCCTCCTCTTTCTCCTCTTAAAATATAGAGATCTGGTTACATTCAGTTACACCACACAATTATATTTTGTTGTGCAATGATCATTAATTCATGCTGTCCCAACTAGACCTGATCCACTGAATCTATAGAATTTACTGAACTTATCTAAATCTCAACATAGTAACTGCCGTTGATAAAATGGGTCCTGTCTGAATTGGGCATAAAAGTTTTGTTTTGGAATATTGAGTTCATAATACTCCTTTTTGTTATACATAAACAGTTCGACGTTTACTTCAGTCTAGATTAATGGTATTTAATCTTTGACCAAACTGTATGTTTCCTCCATGTCAAAGAGATATGATTTGGACTTCCAATACTATTCAAGGAGGAGGCAGCAACACAGCTTAGTATTTTATATAGTTAAGTATGGTATCTAATAGGAAAGCGGGTAGAGACCTCTGAGCTTGTCCACCCTGACTCTGTGAGGTTAACAGAGATGCTTTCTATTCTAAGACATTTAAAAGTGAAAAATGTGAAACAATATTTATTTATTTATTTATATACTGCTTTTGCTTTTCTCAGCCGGGGTGTGTGTGTGTGTGCTCAAAGTGGTTTACAAAAATAATGGCAAAATTCAATGCCTTACATGCATAAAGCAAATAATAAATTAACAACATATAAATAAGCATAAATGCATTAATTATAATAATTATTAGCAGAAATGTCAGGAAAATCTCTAAGAAATGGAACAAGAGGATGAAGCATTACTAAAATCTATATAACAGAGGAAAGACATACAAAATTTCTAAATGTTGAAACTTTTCATAATACACATATCTATAAAGCATATCACAATTAAAAACACATAAAAGAGCGAAAGACCCTTTGAGCTTAATTGATAGTAACTTTCCCTTAGTGAAACACTTTCCTTTCAGTGCATTACTCTCACATGTCTTTCTTTCTTCAAAACAACTTCTTTCAGAAGATGTGCAAGAAAAATAAGTACAATTCACAAGTTTAGTGTCACTCCCAGCCTGTCAACATGCCACCATGGGTATGGGTACCAGATTTCAAATCCACTTAGTTTCATTTAGTATGCTATATGGATAGATTTCTTCACACCCATAGCAACCCTTTCATTACTGTTTTCATGTGTTATGTTGTGCAAATGCTTTGATATATCACCTTCTGGAGTTAAAACTGATGGTATGCAAAGCAAGGGTTTAGATTCCCCCCACCCTCTAATTCTGTAACCAGAAATGGAGACAATTACAGTCTTTATACTGACTATGATGGGAATGCAAAATCTCAACCAGCCATTTCCCCTCGTAAACCTGAAATAGAAATTTGCAACATATATTCAGGGAATCAGTCTTGAGACAGGTCTTTTTTAGATAGTCAGTAATGGTATCTGTGTGGGTGTATAATAAGAAGACTGATGTAGCATTTTACCTCCTAAGGTCTTTAGAAATCCTGTGCTCCTACAGTTATATTTCCCTAGATGCTGTCTGAAGAGCGGGCAACTATTTGCTACCAGATGCACCTTGACAATCACTATGTAGCCCTCATCATTGCTTAAGCTGGACAGGGCTTGTTGGAATTCAAGTTCCACAACATCTAGAGGGCACAGATGTTGTAGTCTCATGTTTGCTTCAAACCCCCTGTAAGGAGTCCAGATCTACAGTAGAAGTGTTCTTTCCAGCCTTCAATCTGTCACAAAAAGAACATCTGGTTACTCTGGAGCTTCAAGGAAACTCCAGAGTGACCACCAGTGTTTGTTGCATGGAGCTATCCAGTGTCCAAATAGCAAAAAGACCCACAGGTGTTTCACTGGCCAGAAACGGCTCCCCAGGAGAGCCTTCTGGTAATACAGGGCTAGATGCCTGTTGTGACCTCAGCAGAAGCTGTGTCGACACAAAGTCTCTTCTGGGGAACTGTTTCTAGTTGGTGAAACAGCAGCAGTGGTGGCAGCAACTCCTGGGAGTACCAGGCACTGGTGCCAATGAGTTGGTGTCCCCCTGGACATGAGGGCTACAAATTGTTTTTTGGGGCACTTCCACATCACTATTTGTGCATGCCTCATGGCGTATGTGTGGCAGCTCCAGAGCATATTGCCATGGTGGAGAAACAGCTTATGCTGAACTTCAGAACAGAGGTAAGAGAAGACAGTTATTGTTGCTCATCCAGAATCTATATATATAAAGGAACGTCGTCATGTGAAGACTACCTCAAACAGAAAAACCTTACAACGCAGAAACACAAAACTTGCCAACAGAAATAGGCCTCAAGCAAGGTACGTTTGTAGCAAAGAAACTTCCCCCCCAAAACCTAAAAGGCCCCCAAAACAACGAGTAAAAAATACTACATTTCCCAGCGTCCTCTGGGGCTGCCAAAGACTCCCCCAGCCTCTACATTCTGACAACATGATTGGCTGCCAATAAGGGCGGATTTGCATAACTGCTGTACTGGCCAGCCAACATGAACATTCCGACCCATAACAAACTGTCAGATGACTGCCAGAGCCTCCTCCAACACTTTCAAATCAGAAGACCATGATGGAGATCAACACCATTCAAGGGGAGCTCTTCTTCCTTTCCCAAAAGATCTCCAGTGGCTTGGAATTCCACATTAATAAGAGGACCATCCAGCAACAATGGGGTTTGCCAAGGAGGGTGCTCCAGCCCCTCTATATGCTGGCTCCAAGGGATGGAGATCATCACCAAGTACCTTCTGATGCCCAGCGCTGGAAGAGCTCCCTCAGATGGCCTGTCCATGAGGAAAGCCTCATCGGACATCGACCAATGGGTGCAAAACACAGAGAGCAGGACATCTTGAAAAAGAGAGGAGCAGAAAGTAAGCTAGAAATGAAGATCTTGAGAAAGGTGGCTAAAAAGGATACAGAAAGGATTTTTAACAGTCCCCCAACAGACACTGGACGCATCTGTGAAGATAGAGATCCCCCGACAGGACAAGCCCTCCCCAAGCTGATCCGTCCTGGCCATGGTACAAGTCAAACCCGAAGGACTGCAGGCAAAGAGCTGAGTCACAAACATAAAACACCCAATTCACTAACAACAATTTCAACCCTTACATACTCAGACTTTCTCGCATCTCCTAAATAGGGCACAGCAACGCGTGCCGGGTACAGTTAGTGTTTATATAAAGGAGCTTTAGGGAGAGCTACTTCGGATGATGAGTTAAAACACATATATAATTCTCAGTGAAGTGGGAATCCAGAAATATTCTGTATCGCAGAAATGAACTCCTATCAAATACACCTCTTATGCATCAAAAAGGGGGGAGATTTCCCAAATCCATTCTGTATATGGGAAACTTGATTTTAAGTAGATTAACTTTTAAACAGTTTTTAACTGTTTTGATGGTTTTTAACTGTGATTTTTTTTAGTGCTGTATGTGTTTAATTCTATTTTAATGTTTGCTTTTGTATACTAATGTTTTTATGTCAAGCTGCTCTGAGTCCCCTTTGGGGAAATAAAATGGGGAATAATAATAATAAACTATAAAATCCAAGATACATCTAAGGCCATGTCTACACCAGGCAGGTTACTCTGGGATATTTCTTCCCTGGAACTGCCCTGATCTGGCAGGTACTTACTGAATTCAGAGCTTTCCCCCTGATTGCCCTGTCCCTTTGCCCCTGTGACTTCACTCTCCACTAAGCCACAGAGGTCCTTGTGAGTATCCAGCTATCAGTTGTCATGTCTGCTGTTGTACAAATTGGATGCCTGCAAATCTAGCAAGGTAGGGGAAAGAGACTCCCTCTTTTTTGTAGGTTACTTGGGTGCCCCATTCTAACAGCAATAGATGCTTTAATCAATAAATGAATTAATGTGGAAAAAACTAGGTTTTCCCAGTATACTTTGTATTAATTGAACACCTGGAAAAATCCATACATTAAGCTAAAATCTGGATGTTTCTAGGTGTGGGCCCTGTGGGGTTTGCCTCCCAGGACCGCTTCTGTAGTCCTAGGGGTCAATCCCCACAGCCATCCTGGTTCTTTGGGTTCCTGGAGCCTGAAGGAGTGGGAGAGCACCCACTCCTCTCTCCACCCCTTCCCCACTCCTCCTCTAGCCCCCATTTCCTCTCCAAAGAACTTATTTGAGGGGCCAGCCGGTAGCTCATACCCTCTGTAGAGTATTCCTGATGCTTGAAAATGACACCTTAGGAGGGGGGGAGCAAGCCCCTCTGGTAAGTGTGTGTGTGTGTGTGTGTGTGTGTGGGGGAAGGGGGGGCTGTGGGTTGGCTGGTTGTCCAGGTTAACCAAAGATGGCATCTAGACACCCCCTGAGGAAAAGCCTGGGGTTGTGGGAGAGGATGACTGAAACCCGGAAGCAGGTTACTTTCTCCTGAGTTTCTCCTTTTGTAGTAGGGGCCCTTTGTGTTTGCAGACTGCCTCCTTAATGATCTGTTCCAGAATCTGGTATTGATGTCAGGCTGATTAGATGGTAATAGTTTGGGTCCTCCTTTTTCCCTTCTTGAAGACTCCTTGCACTGATTTTACCCTCCAACACTGGTCCATCTGTCCAGAAAATCCAAGGATACCCCCGAGTTTCCTGCAAATTCAGGAGAGTTCCCCAATTTTGCAAAAAATGAAGCAAATTCAGCATAAGGCCAGAAAACCTGGATACCCACTAGAAGTGCCCATATATCATGTAGATAATCAGCCCTGAATTTGAGCCCAGGGGTTTGTTGTTGTTGTTGTTGTTGTTCATGTAGGCCCCATCTACTCTGCCATATAATCAAGCTTCTGAATGCAGATTACCGGTAACTGCATTGAACTGGGTTATATGGCAGTGTAGACTCATATAATTCAGTTCAAAGTGGTTCAATCTGCATTATATATGTCTACACTGACCATTTTAATGAGGATCAAACTAAGTAACACGCCCTCTTGATTTCTAATTTTCTATGTGGAAGCATTTTTGTGTGTGATGGTGAACTCAAACTGTGAACCCTAAAGCCCACAGACATAGGCTTATGTGTTTACTCGAAATTTATTCCATCCTGTTGTTGAAGTTCTCAGGTGAATGCACATAACAAAAATGAAACATAAAATATAATTTAAAGATACAATCTATTAAATACAAGCAAGATAAAAGCAGCTGCAAGATATGATAATAGGTATCAAAGGCAAAATGTTTGAAAGTTTAAAGATATAAACCCATGGAAGAAAAGCAGCAATAGTCATGTTGGCTATTACAAAGTATCCAACATCCATTTTGTAATAATACTTTAAAAAGAAAAGAACAGAAGCTTTTGTGCAAACTTTCAAGATCTTCAACTTCCTTCACGAGGTTTCAACAAAAAAGCAAGAAAGACAAAAAGGAGGAAGAATGGATGTCAATGTCTACACATCTTGAGATATAATGGAGAAACAGTCTGCAGAGTCTGGTGTGGGGCTTAGGTGATACAAGTTTATTACGTTTCACCTGGAATAGCTTCCAGGCATGCTGAGAAAAGAAGTGTATTGCAATACATACAACTATGAAACAGCACTGGAAGTAAAACATTGCGTAAGCTGAAAGGCTCAAGATAATAAAAAGGACTTTCTGTGGATTTGAAAAGTCAACAAAATCACCACTAAGTTGATATCTCTAGTAAGGGCATTACACAATGGTGGTGGGAGGGGGGCTTCCATTGGCTCACAAAAAGATACAGGGTCACTCAAACCAGGATTATCAGGGATAATTGTGGAGAATGGATAGGAATATATGGAAAGAAGCAGTACTTTAGAAATTCCCGTCATTAGCCCTGAAGGACTTTACAGGTTACTAAAATCAGAAGTTTGAAATTAGTTCAGGTATGAACCATGAACCAGTGAATTTGATACAATTCGGGTGTGATATATTCCAAATACCTGCTTCTAGCCAGTACATTGGTATTATTTATTTTGCCACATGAACATTCTGAACTATCTTTAAATTTTGTCCCATATTCAATAAATGCATTATGCAGTCACCAGAACATAGACTGAAACCATGCTGTCAACACCCATGTTTGGTAGTAGCTGGTATAGTACCTAGTTATCTTGGTCAATGGCAAAAAGAACACTTGCAAATTATTTTAATTAAGTGTGTTTTTACAATTAAGGTTCAAATTTCAGATCTGATCTTTAATAGGCAGTGCAACCATTTCCTAGATAAGTGAAACACTACTCGTTTAGAGCGATGAAACACTCACCAACAGTACCTCCTTCTTATCTAGATTGAGTTTCATCTTATTAGCCCACATCTACTTCATTAATGTGTCCAGATATTGGTTCAGCACTTCATCTGGATCTAATGACACCCACACACAGACACACAATCAAAATGTTATTGACATTGCTTTCCAAATCATTTTCATGTAGATCAGTAGTTTCTCATATATTCGTTCTTGATCTGTAGTCCATGGACCCCCAAAGGAGCCATAAATTAGCTTCAGTCGGTCCATATGTTTTAAAAAGGGCATTTCCCCTAATAGGGCTCCATCCAGCAATGTTTGAGATATCATCTTCTATGGCCTACTTCAGAGCAAGCCAAAATTTCAAGCAACACCAATTTGCAAGAAAGACAGGAGATAGAGCAAAAGGCAGTCCTGTATCAAGCAGGCATTGGAAAAAGAAGACCGTGTGTTTTTGTTTTGTTTGATGCTGGCCTTTTTAAATAACCAGTTTTACTTGGCACTAGCTGTTTTTGCTCTTGTGGCAAAATAGCAGTAGGCACAAGAACACAGAAACAAGGGCTTGATGAAGGCCATGGGCTGCTGTCGGGAAAGTGCAGGCTTGAGAGGAGCTAAAGTGCTGCAGGGGTCTTTCTCACTGTGGAATAGAGAAATGAGACATGCCGTTATCTCTTGAATTCACTGTTGAGAGGCCTTTCTTTTGCCTGCACTGACTGCTCCTCTTTTTGACTTTCTGCCAAACCTAATGATCACAGTTTAAAGTTTGTTTGTTATTATTGCTCTTTCATTTTCCAGTCATTAAAAAGATATTTAACATTAGCATACTTGTTTTTAATTTGATGGAAAATCGGTTTCACAGTTTGAGGGTTCTCCTGGATATGTCATTGCAATGGCAAGTTCATTTTTTAAAAACTGGTTAAGACTATGTTTTACCCGTTTAATTAATTGATATGCCTTGAATGAGGTACTGTTTTCAAAACACTATTGTCCATGCGTTAGGGGCACCAATGATACATCTGCATTGTAGAATCAGTGCAGTTTGATATCACTGCCATGGCCCAATGCTATGGAATCATGGAAGTTGTAGTTTTACAAGGTCTTTAGTCTTCTCAGCCAAAGTGCTTGTGTCTCACTGAACTGCAAATCCCAGCATTCCTAAGCATTGAATCATGGTAGCTAAACTAGTCAAACTGCATTAATTCTACAGTATAGGTGCTTATTTTTAAGCTAAGCCCAAGGTGCTGGTCTTGATTTTTAACATCTTAACAACAACAACAACAACAACTTTATTTTTAACCTGTCCTACCTCCCCAAGGGAACTCAAGGCAGCTTCCAGTAAAAAACACAGTGGCAAACATTAAATGCCAAAATCCAAGAACAACATATAGCAAATCAAAAAACAAACTGAATAGAATTAATATAAAAACATAAATTAATATAGCCTTGTACAACCCACACTTTCCAACATAATAAGTTCTTTAAAACTCTTTAAAGGTTCAACTAAAATTATTATTAGAGCTGAGGTAATATAAGCTAATAGGTGAAGGTAGGTATTCAACACTTTGGCAGGGATATATATCAAGTTGTAATCAATCCTCCTCCTCTCCATAAGCTAGAGTACATAGATGAGTTTTCATGAGCTTTTAAAAGGAGGGGAGAGAAGGGGCCATTTTTTTTTATTCTTTAGGGATGGAGTTCCAGAGGTGGGGAGTGATTACGGAGAAGGCCCTCTCTCTTGTTCCCACCAACGGTGCTTGAGATGGGGGTGGGACCAAGAGCAGGGCCTCCTCTGCTGATTGCAGTGCTCGTGGTGGTCTGTACATGGAGATGTGGTTTTTCAAATAATCAGAGGCTGAACTGTTTAGGGCTATAGTATAGGTAATAACCAGCACTTTGTATTTAGGTCGGAAACAGATCAGCAGCCAGTGGAGCTGCTGTAACAGTGGAGTTAAATAGATAACACAGACCACGGTGAAGTTATTTTTGTACTACAGTTCCAAGAGTTCTTTTACTAGCATAATGAGTATAATATAGAACAAAATCAGAAGTGTACTAAAGTATAAATATACACTGATCCTATGGATCCTGATTTTACAGTACATCTATTGAATTAGAGTTACATATTCATGTCTTAAATATTTAGTTTGGAATTGTTGTTTTCAACTCAAACACAAAATTCTTAATTTGTATAGTTGAACACTATGGGCTTATTTTCACCATAGTATTCTGGATACTGGTAAAGTCACCTCATATATTTTTGATCACTATTGGTAATAGGAGGCATCTCTCTTTTACTTCAGTATGGTCATATTAACATTCTCATAAATACATATGGGTAGAACTCCCTTTTCTATAGAGAAACACAATGATCTTTGCATGACATAAATTAGCAAAAGACTCCAAAACATTGAAATTCCATGTTCATATAGATAGGAGTCTAAGTCCTATCATAATTTCTCGATCTTGGACACGTGAGGAATCTGAAGTGGTGTAGAAAACTTCAACAATGTACCAATCTTCCAAAAGATTTCTGGGCTACTGAATGAAAGACATTGCCTACACTCGGGGTGTGCCTGGTGTGTGTGTGTGCCTGTGTGTGTGTGTGTGTGTGTGTGTGAGAGAGAGAGAGAGAGAGAGAGAGAGAGAGAGAGAGAGAGAGAGAGAGAGAGAGAGAGAGAGAGAGAGAGAACTCTTGCTTTCTGGGGGTCTTCTTTCCTTGCTGTTAACCTCATAACCATTGGCCACATAAACAAATATGATACTGAAGTGAGACAAGATGCTGTCATTTTGAGATAAGTGATTGGGTAAACATATCTGAGTTATCTATGGGCTGTATTTCATAAAGTGTGAAGTCTGGGAGAAAATAATTTCCTGAAGATGAATTGCAACCTTTATCAATTGTTCTTGCAAGTGGGCTATCTGGGTGGAATAGACAGAGGAGTGTGATTCAAAACTTTTGCACTTGTATATTATCGTTAACAATTTTGATTATTGAAATGGCAGAACAAAATAAAAATCAAGGGAATATGCATAATGTTACAGGTTTATCTATCTTTCTGGATAATATTTATTCTCTTTTACATTCTGAATATAATGATGATCCTATCTGTTAAATCATTCAAAATTGCTTCCATCAGTTTAACTACAGAAGATCCTTCTGAAGGAACAGTGGGAAACTGTTCTGTGTTGCCTATTGATTTTAATCCCATTATAGCAAGTTGCTATAGCATCATCAGACTGGAGTTGTGCTGACATACTTTAGTTCATAGGTGGCCAACACATTATGACATATCCAACAGGACACTGTAGTGGTCCCATTGTTTCATACTATCAGCACTGCATATTTTGACATTTAGCTAACCAAGCAATCTATGTATAGCTATATCTCCATTAAGAAAGTACGGTAGATGAATCCCTGGGCTTTACTTCTTTAACAGAATTTTTGATTCCAGACATATAAATGAGATGGAAGTAATTGGAAAAGATTCTTACACCACAAAAAAGAAGAGCAGTTCAACATGTTTCAGTGAAGTTTTGATTTAAAGCTAAACAGTGTACATGTGTAAAACAAGGTCAGCTAAGACATATACAAGTAAAAAAAAATCTGGATTTTCTAGAGAGCACCTGAACACTTCTTCTACTTTTCTTATTATTTTCATTTTAATGGTGAATGCCAGGGTAGCTGGAGAAGCATGCTAAACTGTTTCACCTTATTTCTATTGTGTTCCTTACAAATGTGCAGCAAATTATTTGGGAAGCAGCTGTTTACCTTGTTTGTTGTATATAATCACACATAGCTACAGTAGGATCATCTACAGCAGAATCCCATTTTTCACAGGTCTAGCTTTATTGTATTGTTTATTGTTGCTTCACTCTAACACTGTAAGCTTGTCTTTTTCCAGCCCTTCTTCACCATTCTTTTAATGCCAGTGCTGGAAAAACAAACAAGCAACCTTCCAGATGGAAAGAAGACAAGATAAGAAGGCGTCTGAGCTGTCCTACCACAAAAAGACTTTGTAAAAAGGTGCTTTAATAGCATTGAAGTGGATTATATGAGTCTACGCTGCCATTTAATGCAGTTCAGTGCAGTTAAACTGCATTCTGAGGCCCCATCTAAACAGCCATTTAATGTGGGATAGGAAATGGATTAACCTGATGCGTCCCGATGCTGCTGCAGTGTAATCTGATTCAACCTGGAATAAATCTGATCATCCAGGTTTATTACAGGTTTAAAAGATACCTGCAAAGGTCCAGATCTTACTGAAAAAGCTGGACCTTTGCAGATATTGCAGCATTGGGGACTGTCTCCTGGACTGCCATTTTAATCCCAGCAGGCAGTTCCTATAGCCAGTCCTGCCTGCTGGAATAGGGCATTATTTTATATTTATGGAAGTATGAATCAACCACAACTTCATATAACCTTACCAGGTATGCAGATAACTTTGGGAGACTCTTCCTATGTTGAAAACCAAGAACTGAAAATGCTGAAAACTGGCTGTCTGGATTCTGGTCCATTGTACTTGGACTACCATATTATTGGTGGAAGACTGCTGATCTAAACATCTGCTGACTGGGGAGAGAGGACGGTCTATAGATAAAATATTTATTATTATTATTATTGATTTCACTCAGCCTTACAATTCTACAAACGCTTGCTTCTTTTGAATAGAAAGAAGATCACAAATCAGGTATTCATATTGCATAAAGTTTTGAGGGCTTATTAAATAGTATTGTTACCGAATTTTCATTGAATTTTCATTGAATAGCTCTGGGAATGTGGCGCAGCTGGCTGGGAGTCAGATGCATAAGATCTCTACTGACCAGAAGGTCATGAGTTCAAGGCCTGCCCGGGTCGGGGTGAGCTCTCGACCAATTGTGTAGCTCGTTGTCTGTCTATATATGTTGTATGTCTATGGCATTGAATGTTTGCCTGTATATGTGCGTTGTGATCCATCCTGAGTCTCCTGTGGGGTGAGAAGGGCGAAATATAAATGAAGCAAATAAAATAAATAAATAAATGTTTAACGTGGACCAAGGCAGGAAGAAGATGGCATCCTGCATGTTACCTATTTTTAAAAAAGACATAATTTCTATTTTGATTCAGTTTGGTGAAAAATAAGTATTACAATCTTGCATAAGTGAACACTTTTTTCCTGAATCTTTAACAGGGTCCACCCTGGTTTGACACTTTAAGAAGTCATCTCTAGATCTCAGGTTCCAGTCCTCCAAATCTTAGGACTTGTGGTCATCCTGAGTTGGCAAGTGACACTACTGAAGATGTCCAAAATGCACAGAAGAAAAGAATGGCAGTCCCACATGATAGTCTTTGAGAGCTACAGGGATGCATCACATGAAGAACTGTGACATTTGGCTACAGCTTTAAGACTTTATCAAAATTTCCGACAGTCACTTTCTGCAGCTGACAAATATTCATCCATAATTCTGAGAATTGCCCTAAGGATTCTGCAACTCTTCATTGGAAATTTTAATTATCATTGGTTAAAATGTAATGTATGTACATTGCACACATCCTATGAAAATGTGCTGTATATTAAAAGTTATTATTTTATGTTTATTTCAAAGCTACTCCACGTGAGTTCAGTAGAACATTCTCTCAGGTAAATACATATAGGTTTGTACTGTTGGCATGAAATAAGAATTAAAGATTCAGCTATATGCTAATCTATTTTAGTGAGCCTGATAAACTCCATCTTGACAATAGCTGACATCTTCACATGACCTGTATTGTTTTGCTGAGCCCTGTCATTTGTGCTATGCTAGAAATGCTGTAAGTGCATTATTACATGCCCAGGGGCAAAAAACAAGAAATTATGGTTACATACAGTGCCTGAGAACATCCTCATAAACAACAAACAATCTCTGGGTACATTCAGTGCTGGTCACAAAGAATTCAGGTAATGATTACTAAATATGCTTTAGATATTTCTCATACACACTATGTTGCTGTCTGCATAATTATAAAATTCTATAAAATATTGATACCTAAGATAAATGTTATCTGTCTCACTGGAGTTGTGAATATGTTGGATCGAAACCAGTGCTGGGGCTTGGTAGATCCTTTGGCCAAAGCTATTTTTTTTGTTTGCTTTCCTGCTCAGTTTCAGTCCTTATCTGTTTTGGAGAATGCAAGAGGGCGGATATATTTCAATACTACAGTTCTGGGCCCACTTACTTGGGAGCCATCCCCAATGAGCTCAATGGAAACAACTTCTGAATAGGCATGTATGTAATGCTAAAGCAGGAAATGTATTTCATACTTACACATAAAATATAAAATACATTTCTACACTCACCCCTCAAGATATCAAAGATGTAACAGAGATATTTTTTTAAAAATGATTTTATAAGTGTTTAAAAATAATTTGGTATTACAGAGCAGAAGGTGACCAGCAAGTTGTTTGCTTAGGAGGGATGATTGAAATGGCTGCTTGGAATGATTCTTAGAATAATCCCAGCATGAGGCCTTCTCTGCCAATCTAAGGTAATTCTGCTGAAAGGCAAGAAATCCAAAGTGATGTATGTCCAGCTGGTTGTGTGTTGACAGTGTCAGGCCTGGCAAATGTCCATCTGCCTGAAGCCAAAAGAACAGAGAGGATGGATAAACCCACAGACTCCATCACTACAAGGCACAATAAATGCGAACTTATTTTTCATGGGATTTTCAGTCCATGGACTAGATGCAGTATATAAAGTCTCACCATGTCTTCCAAAAATGTCTAGAGGTCACTGGCAATCAAAGTGTGCCATTAGTCTTGTTAAACCCTATCTGGTGTAAGAGACTGGGCCAGTTTACCATGCAGAGGAGAAAAAAATACAATCATATAATAAATCACATTTTAAGTTTGAAAAGGAGAACAAATTCTACAATTAATTGCTCATTCTCTTCTTTAAAAATGAGACTAACATGCAAGAGTTAACAAAAAGGTAATTACAGTACTTTTGGTTGCCATCACGGATGAAAGATTTAATCTTTTTGTCCATCACACTAGTAAATGCCAAAGTGTATATCAATTACAGTTTACAGAACTACATTTGTGTAGTACTGCATTAGAATCTGGTCCACTAAGGCCGTTCTTGTGACCCAGAGAAGTGCAGTTTTACACCATATATGTTGATATCTAGCTGTTTCCATTAATTTGTGCTTTCAATATATATTTTAAAATAGCGTTAACCACACCATAGCTGCAAAGGCAGCAAGGTCTGAGGTTTATCTTCCTTCATATGAGTCTGCTTCCTTGAGGTTACATAAATTATGTATACTCCCTTCACTTCATATAACAACCTGCTCCCTGAAAGATATTAATTATTATGTAATAACTTCCACTAATTGTTTCTCCCCTTTGAGTATTTCAAAAAATATTGGTTGAATTGACAATAGTGTGAGGAAGTAAAAGATAATTAATGGTTGTTAACTTGTCAGTGATGCAAAATGTAACACTTGGTTTCTACTTACAATTCTATAGAGAGAAAGTCAGAAATTGTTTCTTTTTTGGTCATTTTGTAAAGGAAAATATGTAATTGACAATGGTATTTAATAAATAATATTCATCGGATTATTTATAAATATAGCCTCAACAAGGTTGCTGAGTTTCTGGGGAAATAATAGATTAAACACATTATATGTCTTAGCGTAATCAATGTGTACTATCTTCTTCAATGTTAATGAGAAATTTGTAGTGACAGGACCAAAAGGTGGGGCTTTCGCCTCCCTCCCTCCCTCTGTATGTGTCTGTAACAGGAAATAGAAGAAAAGACAGGCATGAAATAACGAGAAATCAGGACTCTTAATTACAATAGCAACCCTTCTCCTCAATAGTCTCACTTTAGATTTCTGTGAAAATGTTTTCCATTTTGTACTGATGCATAGGGACAAGCATTACATGAATTCAGGTTTTGTGTAATTCCACACAAAGCTCTTTTAGGGTTAGAGCTTTAATCTCTCTTAATTTCTCTAGATTAGAAAGTTGTGGTAAAGTGTCTTGGCTCAGGTACAATGATATTTTTAGCCATTCAATAACCTACCTCACATAGTCACAAAGCCAAATGTCCCGATAATATTTTGTTAAAGGAATGGTTTCACATCTAAGGCCCCTTCTACACTGCCATATTAAAATCCAGATTATCCACTTTGAATTAGATTATATGGTAGTGTAGACTCATATAATCCAGTTCAAAGCAGATAATATGGATTATCTGCTTTGATCACATGGATTATATGGCAATTTAGAAGAGGCCTAAGCCATGCAGAGATAGACATAAATTTGTTTAGATTCAGGATTTTATCACACAAGGTTAGCAAACCAGCAATGAAGCAGGAGCATTATCTATCACACAACACTATGTGCATCATACAATAGCTGTCAACCTCACAATGTTCCCATAATCTTCCTTGTGAGACGGACCCATTCTGAAGTAATGTTAATGGCTGGATTCTCCTCCTTCCCCATTCTCGCTCCTCCCCATCCCTCAGTCAATAATTTTACATTTTTCAGTAGTAGTTGATATTTTTATTTTTAAAAACCATAGCTGCAACTGCAAAATTGCTTTAATAATAAGAATTATTAAAAAATTACAGAGCAGAAGAAGTATGGGAAAATAGGGTTATAAGGGTATGAAGAAGTATCCATAACATAACAAAGGACCATGGACTGACAAATCTGTGCAGTTGTGCAAATGGAGAGATGTTCAGTAATTCAGGAATGTAGCCACGATTGTTGATTGTGCAACCGTTGTGGACAGTGGCTTCATGTGATAAAGTCCCCAGTCTCTTCGTATTATGTATATTGCTTATTTTATATGGATGGGAAGGAGTATTTTACTTCAAAATTGCTATAAATTCAAGATAAACGAGGGTTATCCGGAAAGTAAAGTTACAAGGCACGTAGCTCTCGTGGAGAATTTTCGTGGGGGAAGTTGGTATCACTGCCATATAGTGGGAACACAGTAGAAGTGAACAAGCAGTGCCAGTCATCAGTAGCTCATCAACTGCTGTTGTGGTGAAGGTTAGAGATGAGCGCCCTCATTCCGTTTCCCTTCTGTCTGTCTCTTTCATGACAATGCACGTCCGTACACTGCTCATGCAACACAACAGTTGTTGACTTAATTTGCCTGGGATTTTGAAAGCCACCCTTCTCACAGCCCCAATCTTGTACTCAGTGACTATCATCTGTTCACTAAATTGAAGGAACATCTTCTATGACACTGTCAGGATGCAAGACCTTGGCCGGCCCCTTAATCACACACACAGAGACGGTAATCAGCTAACTACTTTATTGAAGAATAAGAAACAGTTGAAAAGGTAATTGTCCATAAAAATATCAAAAGTAATCCAAAAGGTAAAAGGTAATGTCCAAAAGCAAACTTGGCATGGAAGTTTCCAAAGACTTGGCAAGGCTCCGCTCAACAAAAGCAGATCAGGGAACAAAGCAAAGTTGCAAGATCCAAGGCACTCCTTGGCAGGCCACTAGCCCAAACTTAGCTACGTGGTCTTGGCTCGCTACACGTCTGCATAGGATAGACGTGGCCGAGGTACTGAGTATCCGTTCCCACGGATCCTATACTTAATCCCCTTGGCGAGGCCCCCGACGCTCTAGGCTTCTCCTCCTCCAATCTGTGCTGCGGGACCTCGGCTGGTCTAGGCTGTGGAACCAGCCCCTCCTGCTTGCCTCAATGCTCCATCTCCTATCAAAGGTTCAACCTTGCCTCCCAGCACCTGGTTCCCTATCTTCATGAGAGCCGAACTCCCCATCTGCTTCCCGGGCCTCTCCCTCCATTGTTTCCCACATTCTTTCTTGCGATCCTCGCCCCCCCGGCCGTTCATAATCTTCACTATCACTGCTTTCGAAATCCGTCTGGCCTTCCTGCATCTCGTAAGGATCAGGCCAGCCGTCATCCCTGGCCAGGCTTTCTGTGGGGGAAGAAGGCCCAGCTACCTCAAAATCCCCTTCTTCCAGTCCCTCCAAATCCTCCTCAGAATCAGCTGGCTCCAATGCAAGTGGGACACCCGGTGCTGCCCCCTGCCCCCCAGGCACGAAAGAGAACTGGGGTGCTACACTATCCCCCCCCTCAGGGCCCCTCCGAGGCCTCCCTCGAGGCTTGGGCTTATCAGGGTACTTGCGGTGGAACCGAACAACAATGTCCGGGGCGTGAACATCTCGAGCCGGCGTCCACGAGCGCTCTTCTGGTCTGAAGCCTTTCCAGTCAATCAAGTACTCCAGCTTCCGGTATCTGATGTGAGCATCCAGGATGTCCTGCACCTCAAACTCCTCCTCTCCGTCACGCATCACAGGAGGAGGGGACGGCTGCGTCACATCAGGCCGCACCCCCTTCGCCGGGCGGAGCAAGGAACAGTGAAACACAGGGTGAATCTTCATGTCCGCTGGGAGTTGTAGTTTGAAAGCCACAGGGCCCACCTTTTCCAACACCTTGTAGGGACCCAGAAATCTCGCATCCAGTTTGCGGCTAGGTCGCTGTGTAGGCAAGTTCTTGGTAGACAGCCAAACTTTGTCTCCCACTTGAATCTCAGGACCCTCTTGGCGCCGCCGATCAGCCATCCACTTGTAATCTGCCTTCGCCTGGTCCAATTGAGTACGTAGCAAGTCTTGAAGCGCGGTGAGCTCCTGAAGCTAATCTTCAGCCGCAGGCACTTCGCCCGACGGAGCCACCGGAGGGTAGAACCGAGGATGGTGTCCATAGTTAGCAAAGAAAGAAGTCTCTTTGATGGATTCCTGCGTCGCATTGTTGTAAGCAAACTCTGCCAAAGACAACAAGGACGGCCAGTTGTTTTGCTGATAGTTCACATAGCACCGCAGATACTGTTCCAACGTGGCTTTAACCCTTTCGATTTGCCCGTCGGTCTGGGGGTGATAGGCCGTTGACATCCAGACATCAATCCCCAGCAACTTCTGGACAGCCCGCCAGAACTGGGAAGTGAATTGGGTGCCGCGGTCCGTCACCAAACTCTGTGGAAATCCATGCAAACGGAACACATGTTGCACAAACATATCAGCAGTCTCTTTAGCAGTAGGCACCCCCACACAGGGAATGAAGTGTCCCATCCTGGTGAAACAGTCCACCACAACCAGGATCGTGGTGAACCCCTTGGACTTGGGCAGGTCAGTGATGAAGTCAGCCGAAATCATCTTCCAAGGAGCGGAAGGAGTCGGGAGCGGCTGGAGCAAACCGGCCGGCTTGCCCCCCTGGTTCTTAGCCCGCTGACACACAGGGCAAGAGCTCACATAGTCCTCCACATCCCTCCACACTTTAAGCCACCAGAAGTCCCGTAGCACCAACTGTAGGGTCTTGAAGTGCCCAAAATGTCCTGCGGCCCGGCTATCATGGCAAAGTTTGAGAATGTCCTCCCGCTCGGGCCCAGGGGAAACATAAACAGACTCGCGGTGGTAGAGCACCCCGTTCTTTACCTGGAAAGGGGATTGCACCCCCTTAGTCAGCTGCTCTTGCACCCACGGGTCACCCGTTGGCGAGCCTGAATCCGGTCACTCAGAGTTCTCTTGTCCGAGGGGCCGGCGGGGCCACCGGGGTTTTTACAGGGGCCGCTCTAGCGGCAGCAAAGTTCTCCGCTTTCAGCAGCCGTGTCCCGGAAAGCCCTTCTCCACCTCTGACATACTCCGGCTTCCGGGACAACGCGTTGGCTTGCTTGGTCTGCTTGGGGGTCACATAGTGGATGCGGAAATTGAATCTCTCAAATAACAGGGACCATCTCTGTTGCCTCTGGTTCAATTTGCGCTGGGTCTTCAAGTGCTCCAAATTCCGGTGGTCGGTGTGAACTTCCACCGGAAATTTGGCCCTTCAAGCAGATGTCTCCAAACTTCAAAGGCGACTTTGATGGCCAGGAGCTCCTTCTCCCAAATGGTATAGTTCAGGGCTGTCCAACTGGCGGCCCTGGGGCCGCATCCGGCCCCGTAGCCTGTTGGACACGGCCCCACCTATGCCCTCAGCCGCCATTTTAAATTTTTTTAAAAAAATCGATTAAAAAAATGGCGGCCGGGGGGAGGGGAGGCGGGGCAGGGAGGAGGAAGAGAGCTAGCTCCTCCTTTTCGCGCCCCCCCTCCCTACCTAGGGGCGGGAGCTACCGAAAAAGGGCAGAAGGCGGCGCCAAGAGCAGCGCGTCACAGGCCTGGCGTGACGCGCTCTCTTGGCACCGCCTACTCCTCCTTTCGGCGGCTCCCCCGGCCTAGGAAGGGGGGGCGCCGAAAAGGAGGAGTAGGCGGTGCCAAGGGGCAGCGCATCACGCCAGGTCTGTGACGCGCTGCCATTGGCGCCGCCTTCTGCCCTTTTTCGGCACCGAGACGGACGAGAAGCGATCCAGGCAGGGAGGAGGAGCCAGCTGTCTTCCTCCTGCCTGGATCGCCCCTTCTCCCTCTCTCGGCGCCGCCGCTGCGAGGCAGTTTGCAGCGGCGGCGCCGAGAGAGGGACGGAGGGGGCGATCCAGGCAGAAGGAAGACAGCTGGCTCCTCCTCCCAGCCTGGATCGGCCCTTCTCCCTTTCTCGGCGCCGCCGCTGCGAACTGCCTCGCAACGGCGGCGCCAAGAGAGGGACGGAGGGGGCGATCCAGGCAGAAGGAAGACAGCTGGCTCCTCCTCCCTGCCTGGATCACCCCTTCTCCCTCTCTCGGCGCCGCCGCTGCGAGGCAGTTTGCAGCGGCGGCGCTGAGAGAGACGGACGGGGGCGATCCAGGCAGAAGGAAGACAGCTGGCTCCTCCTCCCTGCCTGGATCGCCCCTTCTCCCTCTCTCGGCGCCGCCGTTGCGAGGCAGTTTGCAGCAGCACCGCCGAGAAAGGGACAAGGCGGCGGTACAGGGAGGAGGGGCCAGCTATCTTCCTCCTGCCTGGATCGCCCCTTCCCCTTTCTCGGCGCCGCCGCTGCGAACTGCCTGGCAACGGCGGCGCCAAGAGAGGGACGGAGGGGGCGATCCAGGCAGGAGGAAGACTGCTGGCTCCTCCTCCTTCGCCCCTCCTCCTTCCCCGCACCGCGGCGCGTCCCGCGGGGAGGAGGAGGGGCGAAGGAGGAGGAAGTCAGCTGGCCCCGCCCTCGCCCCGCCCCGCTATCGGCCCCGCCCCCTGCTCACTGATCACCTGCGGCCCCCCAGGTGATCAGTGACACTTCTTCCGGCCCTTGGGCCGGAAGAAGTTGGACAGCACTGGTATAGTTCTTTTCCGGCGCCGTCAGCTGCCGGGAGTAGTAGGCACAGGGCAATAAGTCCATCCCCTGCGGCTGTAGCAGGATCGCACCCACTGCTACATCCGAAGCATCAGCTTGCACAATGAAAGTGGGACCCCCGGTGCTGCCCCCTGCCCCCCAGGCACGAAAGAGAACTGGGGTGCTACAGACACAGGCATCAAAAAACTCGTCACACGGATGACAAAATGTATTGAACTGAATTGTGATTATGTGGAAAATAATGTAATACATATAGTATAATCCATGTAAGTTTTATTAAAATATATTAATTCTTTGTGTTTTAAAAATATCTTGTAACTTTACTTTCCAGATATCCCCCCCCACACACACACACATCAAAACACCTCAAATGTGTTTTATGAGGATTGATTATATGATTGATTATTAATGGCTCCATTACATTTTAAACATGGCATAGAGAGTCCTCACTTAATGTATAGTATAGTCAGTCTGCCTGTCTGCCTGTCATTTTCACCATCCATTTGCCTAATAATATGATCCAGTACATGCTTAAACCATGTAGAGGATTCTTCTCATGTGGTCTCCTTCATGCAACAGACCTATATTGGGAAGAAACAAAGTTCTGTGACAATTGACTTGTATAAAGGAGAAAATCTCAGCCCAGAGATCAAATTAATTCATTCAGAAGCTGCTCTGGTTCATATTCCAGTGTTTCTTTGGGACCAAGGCATAAAGGTTTTTATAGTTTAATTTCTAATGATAATGTCTTAAGAAAGGCTTTAAAACTGTTTAGAGTTGTAATGAGTCAGTCCCAAATTCAGAGGGTTTGTTTTCACCCATTGTGTATAAACATCCACACCAGTGAAGTGTGTAGCTTGGACCTTTAATGGAAAAACTATGATTATCCCAAATAAGATACACTCTGACTTAAACAAAACTGCTGGCACACAAAAATGGCCTGAGCATTCCCAAGTGAATACGTGTCTACATGGTATGATTGATTTGATAAATGAAAGCTTTTATATCTCTAAATACCAAAGAAATACCTATTTTCCCATCATACAAACCACAGTTTCTTATCTTATTATTCACACATTGGGAATATCTTTATATGTTCGAAAGTGTATGTATCAGAATTGTAAGTTCTGTGTAAGTATAGCTATTTAAACAGAAGGAGAGATGTTCTGTAGAAATAAAGACAAGCTTGTTTTATGATGCTCCATTGAACATGATTCAAAGCTTGTTTTATGATGCGCCATTGAACAAGATTCAATGGATTCAAATTATCAAAATCAGATCACACCTAATAAGGAGGAAATCCTTGAGTAACTTTCCTGAAATTCTGGACATGTAAGCTTGGTGTGCCTCTTTTATATAGATATAAAGAACTCCCCTGTAAGTAGTTATATTCCAAAATAAATAGTATGTCTCTTTTTAGTCCTTTCATGATGTTTGTATGTGTGTATTTCCGCTGGCTAAAGAGCAACAGAGAGCAAGGAAGAACAAACTCCAAGACACCAAGGAATGTGATAACAAAAGGCAATTTCATGGGACAAATACTCAAACAGTTGAGTTTAAAACTAATGTGTGCTGCATCAAAAGTATGAAACCATGACAAAACTATATAATGATCACCTAAAAATGTCACTAACTTGAATCTCAGCCATTATCTCTCTTGGGTATAACATACTTGCATGCTTTGTACCTTCATGAAATGACACCCAATTTAATTAAAAATGCACACAGATCAAGAATGGTGCACCCTAAAAGAAGTTGTGGGCCATCTGTGTAGAAAAGGTGCATTAGAACACAGGGTTGTTGGACACTTCCTTGGAAGACTTTTGTCAAATGTCACAAAGATTAAGGTAAGTTTTATCAAAGCTGGGGATGATATCCTCACCTTGATTTTTGTGACCTTTGGCAATAACTTCTTTGGGTTATCTTTCTTCTTATCCTTCTCTCTGGTTTGTTTTACTTAGACTGGAAATGTAAGCTTGGTGTACCTGTTTTATTCCATTTTTGACAGCTGGACTGTTTTGATTCACATTAGTTGCATTTCACACAGAGTTATTTAGAAACCTCTCCATTAGCATTAGGTCTGGCAAGTGTCCCTTATTATAAGGGAGAGGGGGAGAGGCTTGCGTACCCTAATGAAGTTGTGAGCTTGTTGGCAGTGGCATAATAGTCACCGGTAGGGCCTCCCAAGCCAGACAGGTCACAACCGAAGGGTCTGACAAAGAGCATCAATGGGTAGGAAGGGCTCTCTAGCCTTTTGGCAACCACCCTAAGAGAAGGAAAACTCTAAATTCAAACCCAGGCAGATGGTGCTCATCTAACCCTGTAAGGTCAACCATCTAAGAGGAGGAAACTCTAATCAAACCTACGACCTGAGGACCTCGCTGCCACCATCCAAGCTTGCTAGACCCCGGCAGACGAACCTTTAGTTTAAAGGGTGAGGCCAGTTCTGTGTATGCTGCGTTCCACCAGAAAAATCCATTGCACAGGTTCGAAGGACACATCTAACTTCTGAAAAAGCCATGTAGTGATAGGCATGGGATGAAATGGCAGGTGTAAAGATGCACTGGAAGCCGCAGACCCAACCCTGCATGCAGGCGGTGCAGGACTCGGGAGATTACAGACTGACTCAGGAGATTATAGTCTTGTTCGGCAGCATCCTGAATGACCAAGCAGTCTTTTTAAGGAGAGCACTATTTGCTCTATATGGAGAGGGGCCTAGAAAAAGTGGCCTAATGAAAGCTCGTCTCCATCTACCCTGTTGGCTAACCGCGGCTAATGGGTATCTTCTGATGCAGTCATCAATGCACTTGTAGAAAGCGTGGGATGAGTCCTTCCTGAATCTTCATTCGCGAATAAAAGCCTAGAAGAAGATTTAGAAACCTGATGTCATATCGGTTCATTTTCAGCAGCATCATAGCTTTGGAAATCTTTGGCTTGTCAATATGACTTTTGGGTGACTAGAATTGATGAAATAGTTGCCTTTCATGTTGGGAGGGGTTTTGGACTATTCTGGGTTGAGAAGCCCCCATTCCCCCAACAAAATTTTACAACTCCATAAAGCATGGAGTCAACATTTAAGGTATTTGGCCTGACTGTGACAATATGAACAAGGAATTTTTTTGTGCTGAATATTTTTGGGAGGTCTGTGGGTGTTCCAACAGTGCTCAAAAACAGGATACACACGTAGAGGTAGTATGCAATAAAGTTTATCAACAAGAAATTAAATTCAATATGCCCCACTGGGCTATAACACCGGTGTAAGTACACCTAAGAAAACAAAGCGCACAAATGTGCTAGAAATGCAAAAGTGTCCCGTAGGGTGAATACCCCAGGATTAGTCCATGTCCAAAAAACATATATAACTCCAAATGGAGAGCCAACGACGGAGATAGGCCAGCTCTGTGAAGAAATGGAAGTCCAAAGGTGAAGCACCCACAATGGGTGTATTTATAATCCACAGAGTAGGCTGGAATTGTAGGGCCGACGAGGAAACCGTTGTAAGGATCCAGCACTCGTTTCGACCTATTACCGGTCTTTCTCAAGGCCAATTTTGTTCCATCTAAGGGCAGTAGTGGTCATGGCTGGACTGGCCTGTGGCAGAAGCATATGCATACATTTCAGTATTCATAACAATAATAACAGTAATACATAAAGTCAAAAAGGACACAAAAGTATCCAAAATGCAACCATGTAATATCCAAACATATATGAAATGAAAGTACCATCAAAAGAGAACATTACATTCAGCATAAATCAGCCCAATGCTAATCAATATAATACAATATATAGACAATAATAATACAATTGAGCGGGTAGAGGAACGCTCACCAAGCAAGAGGAAATCACTCCAAGGCAAGAGTCCAGGGCATGTAGCAGAGAGTACAGAGTAAGCAAAGTTTAAGTAAGGTGGAGGGGAACAGTGCAACAGGTGAGGGCGCTAATTAGCGTACTAGATCATGACTACGGACTTTCTCGTTTAATCCGGAGGGAAATTCACAGTTTAGGGAGAGAATCCAACGGGTTTCACGGCGGTGTAGATGGTAATCAATATCAGCATGTGGTGGAATTTTGACTTTTTCAATCCCAAAAAAACGGAGGCTGTTGGGGCCATGCTGTGCGGTCTTAAAATGACAGTAAAGGGGAGAATCCTCGGACAAATTCCAGATCCTCGAACGATGCTCCGATACTCGGGTTCCCATCATCCGGTGAGTCATGCCCACGTAGACTAGGCCACATGGGCACTGGAGTCCATAAATACAGGATTCGGATTTACACGTGAAAAATTCCTTAAAGGCAAAGTTACGGCCCGTCCCTGGGATGTAAATCTCTTTCCCGGGAAAAACGAAGTCACACTGTGCACAATTACCGCAACGGTGGGTCTTGGGGGTGAAATTACTTCTGAGCTGGGAACACGTATGTCCGAAGGTAGCACCAAATCTCGTATGTTTTGGGTGCGCTTATGGGCCACTATGGGTGGTTTGGATAATCCTGGAATATCCTTAAGGATGGGCCAATATCTGCACACGACCTTCTTGAGGCGGGTAGAATTGCTAGTCAGTGTTAAAGGCCAAACAAGGCGATCCTTAATGTTTTTTTGTTGTGGGGCAGCACCAAGCAGCTGGGACCTAGGGACCCCTTGGGCACGGGCAAGAGCAGATTGCAGGACGTGGTTAGGGTACCCCCGCATCCTTAGTTTATCCATAAGGATGGAAGCCTCAGTAGTGAAGTCAAGCGGGCTGGTGGAGTTGCGTTTCAATCGTAGCAGCTGCGAGAAAGGGAGATTTCTCTTCAAAGGATGACTGTGAAAGCTATTAAAGTGCAAGAGGGCGTTCTTGTCAGTGGGTTTATGAAAACATCTCATCTGTAATTTATTGTTATGTATATAGATATTAAGGTCCAAAAAATTAACAGATACCGCACTGGCAGAGAAAGTGAACTGTATGGTTTCTGCCCAAGAGTTCATCCACGATTGAAACCGGTCCAAAGGGGTGTCCTTACTCACGAGTAGTATTACATCGTCAATGTATCGACCATAAAACTTTATGTAGACCGCAAACGGATGGGGAGTAGGGCCAAAAATCTGGATTTGTTCTAAAGAATCCATATAAAGATTGGCTACGGTTGGCCTGATAGGGCTACCCATGGCCACACCCCAAATCTGCAGGAAGAATTCTTGGTTAAACATAAAATAATTGTAATCTAGACAGCAATCCATGAGGTCCATAAGGAAAGCTGTCGGGGTATACTGTGAGACGCGGGTTGGAGTTGATCAACGTGTCCAATAAAGTAAGCCTGACATCTTCAAGTGGGACATTGGTATACAGAGCTGCCACGTCGCATACCACCAGAAGGTCCCCAGTCTCAATAGGTAGATTTTCCTTCTTACATATAAGATCCCTGGAGTCCCGAATGTAGGCCGGTTTTGACTGTACTTTAGGTTGTAGAAGGGAATCGAGGTACAAAGCGAGGGGTTGTAAAAGTCCTCCACTGCAGGATACAATGGGGCGACCAGGGACAGGGAAGGTGTTTTTATGGGTCTTTGGTAACAAATACAGAACCGGAATACGGGGATGAAGATTAATGAGAAACTGAGACTGCTGCCTGGTGATGTAGCCCATCATCTCACCATGGTGAATTATATTGTGTACAGTGGAGTGATAAGAAGAAGTAGGATCTTTGGTCAGAGGTTTGTAATACTTGGTGTCTCGGAGTTGTCGATAGGCCTCACTGAGGTAATCCCTGGTATTCAACACCACAAGCCCTCCTCCTTTATCCGCGGGTTTTATGGTTAAATCCGGATTATTACCCAAGGCCCGTAACACATCAATGTCAGATTTAGAAAGATTACGACCATGGGAAGGTAATGGGTCCTTGAGGATGGTCAGGGCCTCCTGTGACACAATGTCCTCAAACATACGAATGTTGTTGGAGGCCTGCGGGGGGGTAAAGGTACTCTTGTTCCTGAGCTTGGATGGGGCAATAACGGTGTCAGAAGGCTCAGTGGCCGTGGAGGAGAAAAATTCCTTAAGCCGAATTACTCTAAACAAAGATGCCAGGTCCCTGCGGACATCAATGTACTTACGATCTGGGGTGAACACAAAGGATGGTCCCATGCTGAGTAGTCGGAGTTCCGTGGCAGTCAGGTGGTGATCCGACAGATTGACCACTAGGTCTTGGGCCGTGCCCCTCTGCCCTTGGGAAAATGGCGTTGTGGGCGTGGTTCATTCTGTTTGCGTTCGCGGAAATTATATCCTTGTTGAGGAGCAGGACCCTCCGATGATCCAGAAGTAGCAGGTCTCTGAGGTGGTGCATCCCGATTATCAGAGGAGAGCTCATCCCCTGATGATCCTGAGTAGACCGACTCGCGTGAGAAGTGAACAGCACGGTGTCCCATAGAGTTACGTGGGCGGTTATATACCTTGCCCTTGGCGTAATCATCCAGGTCCCTCTTGAATTTGCCGGCCTTGTATGCCTTGATCTCGGACTGGAGTTTGACGCATTGGTCTTGTATCTCCGCCAAATTGGGTGCGGTGAGGGTGTCGCCTAGATCCGTTTTAATAGACTGTATCTCAGCGGTCAGAACCTGTAATTCTTTAGATGAACATTCTATAAGAAGAATCATCAGATCAGTGGCACATTTGTCGAGGATGCGGTACCACATTTTGGAAAATTCGGTGTCGTCAGCATAAGTGCCCGGTGGCAAATGTACCCGCAATCCTCGGGGAATAATCTTGTTCCGGACGTAATCAGCAAGGGCTCCGGCGTTGAGCTTTACCCTGACGTGTCGCAATTCTTTTTTAAGGAGGTCCTGGAAGGAGGGTGGAGCAGGAGCCTCTGCTTCGGCGGCGGCGGCCCCTAAGTGAACAACTGGGGCCCAGTCCTGTAGTAGGTTCGAAATATGTTGCTCACTGTAGGCATTCACGAAATCCGCCATGGTGATCCCCACGAGTGAGTAGCACTCGAACGTCAAGTAGAAGCAAACCGGGGTGGTTGCAAAGTAACGTGCTCAAAAACAGGATACACACATAGAGGTAGTATGCAATAAAGTTTATCAACAAGAAATTAAATTCAATATGCCCCACTGGGCTATAACACCGGTGTAAGTACACCTAAGAAAACAAAGCGCACAAATGTGCTAGAAATGCAAAAGTGTCCCGTAGGGTGAATACCCCAGGATTAGTCCATGTCCTGCTCCTCAACAAGGATATAATTTCCGCGAATGCAAACAGAATGAACCACGCCCACAACGCCATTTTCCCAAGGGCAGAGGGGCACGGCCCAAGACCTAGTGGTTAATCTGTCGGATCACCACCTGACTGCCACGGAACTCCGACTACTCGGCATGGGACCATCCTTTGTGTTCACCCCAGATCGTAAGTACATTGATGTCCGCAGGGACCTGGCATCTTTGTTTAGAGTAATTCGGCTTAAGGAATTTTTCTCCTCCACGGCCACTGAGCCTTCTGACACCGTTATTGCCCCATCCAAGCTCAGGAACAAGAGTACCTTTACCCCCCCGCAGGCCTCCAACAACATTCGTATGTTTGAGGACATTGTGTCACAGAAGGCCCTGACCATCCTCAAGGACCCATTACCTTCCCATGGTCGTAATCTTTCTAAATCTGGCATTGATGTGTTACGGGCCTTGGGTAATAATCCGGATTTAACCATAAAACCCGTGGATAAAGGAGGAGGGCTTGTGGTGTTGAATACCAGGGATTACCTCAGTGAGGCCTATCGACAACTCCGAGACACCAAGTATTACAAACCTCTGACCAAAGATCCTACTTCTTCTTATCGCTCCACTGTACACAATATAATTCACCATGGTGAGATGATGGGCTACATCACCAGGCAGCAGTCTCAGTTTCTCATTAATCTTCATCCCCGTATTCCGGTTCTGTATTTGTTACCAAAGACCCATAAAAACACCTTCCCTGTCCCTGGTCGCCCCATTGTATCCTGCAGTGGAGGACTTTTACAACCCCTCGCTTTGTACCTCGATTCCCTTCTACAACCTAAAGTACAGTCAAAACCGGCCTACATTCGGGACTCCAGGGATCTTATATGTAAGATGGAAAATCTACCTATTGAGACTGGGGACCTTCTGGTGGTATGCGACGTGGCAGCTCTGTATACCAATGTCCCACTTGAAGATGTCAGGCTTACTTTATTGGACACGTTTGATCAACTCCAACCCGCGTCTCACAGTATACCCCCGACAGCTTTCCTTATGGACCTCATGGATTGCTGTCTAGATTACAATTATTTTATGTTTAACCAAGAATTCTTCCTGCAGATTTGGGGCGTGGCCATGGGTAGCCCTATCGGGCCAACCATAGCCAATCTTTATATGGATTCTTTAGAACAAATCCAGATTTTTGGCCCTACTCCCCATCCGTTTGCGGCCTACATAAAGTTTTATGGTCGATACATTGACGATGTAATACTACTCGTGAGTAAGGACACCCCTTTGGACCGGTTTCAATCGTGGATGAACTCTTGGGCAGAAACCATACAGTTCACTTTCTCTTCCAGTGCGGTATCTGTTAATTTTTTGGACCTTAATATCTATATACATAACAATACATTACAGATGAGATGTTTTCATAAACCCACTGACAAGAACGCCCTCTTGCACTTTAATAGCTTTCACAGTCATCCTTTGAAGAGAAATCTCCCTTTCTCGCAGCTGCTACGATTGAAACGCAACTCCACCAGCCCGCTTGACTTCACTACTGAGGCTTCCATCCTTATGGATAAACTAAGGATGCGGGGGTACCCTAACCACGTCCTGCAATCTGCTCTTGCCCGTGCCCAAGGGGTCCCTAGGTCCCAGCTGCTTGGTGCTGCCCCACAACAAAAAAACATTAAGGATCGCCTTGTTTGGCCTTTAACGCTGACTAGCAACTCTACCCGCCTCAAGAAGGTCGTGTGCAGATATTGGCCCATCCTTAAGGATATTCCAGGATTATCCAAACCACCCATAGTGGCCCATAAGCGCACCCAAAACATACGAGATTTGGTGGTACATTCGGACATACGTGTTCCCCAGCTCAGAAGTAATTTCACCCCCAAGACCCACCGTTGCGGTAATTGTGCACAGTGTGACTTCGTTTTTCCCGGGAAAGAGATTTACATCCCAGGGACGGGCCGTAACTTTGCCTTTAAGGAATTTTTCACGTGTAAATCCGAATCCTGTATTTATGGACTCCAGTGCCCATGTGGCCTAGTCTATGTGGGCATGACTCGCCGGATGATGGGAACCCGAGTATCGGAGCATCGTTCGAGGATCCGGAATTTGTCCGAGGATTCTCCCCTTTACTGTCATTTTAAGACCGCACAGCATGGCCCCAACAGCCTCCGTTTTTTTGGGATTGAAAAAGTCAAAATTCCACCACATGCTGATATTGATTACCATCTACACCACCGTGAAACCCGTTGGATTCTCTCCCTAAACTGTGAATTTCCCTCCGGATTAAACGAGAAAGTCCGTATTCATGATCTAGTACGCTAATTAGCGCCCTCACCTGTTGCACTGTGCCCCTCCACCTTACTTAAACTTTGCTTACTCTGTACTCTCTGCTACACGCCCTGGACTCTTGCCTTGGAGTGATTTCCTCTTGCTTGGTGAGCGTTCCTCTACCCGCTCAATTGTATTATTATTGTCTATATATTGTATTATATTGATTAGCATTGGGCTGATTTATGCTGAATGTAATGTTCTCTTTTGATGGTACTTTCATTTCATATATGTTTGGATATTACATGGTTGCATTTTGGATACTTTTGTGTCCTTTTTGACTTTATGTATTACTGTTATTATTGTTATGAATACTGAAATGTATGCATATGCTTCTGCCACAGGCCAGTCCAGCCATGACCACTACTGCCCTTAGATGGAACAAAATTGGCCTTGAGAAAGACCGGTAATAGGTCGAAACGAGTGCTGGATCCTTACAACGGTTTCCTCGTCGGCCCTACAATTCCAGCCTACTCTGTGGATTATAAATACACCCATTGTGGGTGCTTCACCTTTGGACTTCCATTTCTTCACAGAGCTGGCCTATCTCCGTCGTTGGCTCTCCATTTGGAGTTATATATGTTTTTTGGACATGGACTAATCCTAGGGTATTCACCCTAAGGGACACTTTTGCATTTCTAGCACATTTGTGCGCTTTGTTTTCTTAGGTGTACTTACACCGGTGTTATAGCCCAGTGGGGCATATTGAATTTAATTTCTTGTTGATAAACTTTATTGCATACTACCTCTACGTGTGTATCCTGTTTTTGAGCACGTTACTTTGCAACCACCCCGGTTTGCTTCTACTTGGTGTTCCAACAGTATCATAGGACCCCTCAAAGGTCTGCATATGACTCATACACCTCATGATTCCCACCCATCATAAATATGAACAAAGAGTTGAAGGTGGTGCTTTTAGTGACCCAAAAACCTCTGCTGTAAGTGGACAATAGAGTCAAGCTGTGAGACCTAGATTCCCGGAGAGGTATTCTCTTACTTTTTTTATTTTAAAAAATTGTAATTCAATTCACTTTCTCCTAACATTTGTGGTGCTCCTATGTGCCTAATTCGAACAAACATGGAATCCTGACAATCCAGCTCACTTGCCCACATTCATAAATTATCTGAGGCTCACATTTATGTTTTTATGAAGGACCAACACCCCCAAAATGTGGGATTTGTTGACATCTTGTTCAATCTATATAAAATCAATAGCTTCCCTGTCCCTTATAATAAGGGACACTTGCCAGACCTATAAGACTTTTGAAAGCTAAAATAAGGTGCACCCTAAACCGCAATGCTGTATCCTAGCTGTTTTAGCATATTTTGGCTTCATCCCCTTGACAGACACAGAATTATTTTACCAGACCTCACAATGAAGAAAAAATATGCAGAAAATGTAGATAATAAATTAGTGGAACACTATATAAATATTTATTTCAGAAGGTAATTCTTTTTCTTATTTTATATTTCTTAGTTCTCTTTATTACTTCCAAAATATGGTGGTCTTCTTGCTAACACAATACTTTGTAGTACGTAAATTCATTAGAACCCACCAGCATAACACACACAATGGGTGTCCAACAGCAGTTACTACTAACTCAGCTTCATGCTTGAAAAGAAAACATTGGCACTTGCAAAGAGCACAGTAGAACATTAAGCTGCCTTTACATGCCTAGCTGAAAGCTTCAGGCCTCCATGTCCAAGATGTAAAGCCCTTTCATTTGGTCTGATTCAGGTCTTATTGAAAACTTCACACAGAGATCTAAAATAACAGAAAAAGAAGAAGAAAAACAAAATGAAAACTATCAAAGGGTGCTTTCCTAATAACATCAAGTGGTAGATTTTTTCCATGTATATGAAATTATATTACATTTTTAAAATGTCCAATTTGTTCAGGATCATGGCCACTTTATTATTTATTGTCTTCTTACTTTTGATACAACATATTCTCCCCCCTTTCAACTGTTCATGAAACATTATTCTCAGCTAGTCAATCCCATTTGCCTTCCTCATTTAGTTCTGTTTGGGTTCTACTACAATAGCCCTTTCCTCTGGAATTGCTATATCTTGTTCTCAAGGTGAATTGTCCAGAAATTACTCATTAACACCTATGCCAGGTAAATGGAAAACAATAAAATTAACTTGGTACAGGATGCAGTAGAATTTTTTTTATTGGAATCAAGTACAAGACAACTATCCAGATTTTCCTTCTCTATCAGTTCCTGAGTCCAGTTCAAATTATTGGTTTTGACCAAGACGTCCTCCAAGATTTTGGACTTTCATATCTAGAAGACTGCTTCTTCTTATATGGATCTATCCAAACCCTAAGATTAGGAATGAACACCCCTGGAGCAAATGTTTGTTCCTAGGATCCACTGAGAGACAGAACAGAAGTATACATATAACTTTATAAACTCCTTGTTTAGTATTTGGGTGACAAATAAGGCTCAGAGACTCCTGTACATGTTTAAGAAACAGGAATCACTAAAGTTTAATTTCATTTCTTGGGAAGGTAGTGCTTTGGGGCAATGTTTTAATTTTTATTACAATCTTATTCTTTTGTTTTTACATTAAAACCATTTGAACCCCACTTTTCTATTTTTTGCAATTTGCTTTCATGTAACCGTGATGTTCTTTTTTCCAGTTATATTTATTTATCTGTGATTGGATTTTATGATTAGGATTGTCATCTGCATTTCTCCTACAGATTTGGTATGGTATGTATGTTGCTTGGTTTTTAGAATGTATTTCAATCTTGTTTTTATAAATCAATCTCCAAATGAATGTCACCTCACAAAGTTGTTGGTTGACTAAGGAATGAATTAATGCTATTAAATTATGTGTTAAGATTTTGTTTTAATCCCATTTCCATCTATTAGCACAAAAGCAATGCATAAATCATGTTAGAGGGCTCTAGTGCAAAAGAAGAAAATCCAGCATGCTGCTATGACCTACACACCAATATGCTATCACAGGCCAGTGTAATATTGATTTTACAGAGATATTACTGTTGGGACTTTCCTGATGTATCCATTTACATGGAAGCATTACTTAATTCACACCTGAGTTTACCAACATTATTTTTGGACTACAGCTTTCAGAATTCTTCCAACAATTGTGGCCATTGGCCATAATGACTAAGGAATTCTGACACCTATGATCCAAAGCAAAGCCAAATTGATATCTCCCCACCCATTTTCCAAACTCCAATGGCTACATATACATTACTGAATTTCTCTAAACCTGATTACCCTGAATTTCATGACTGAAAAGTGAATGTGTAAGCTGATTCCATTGAAGAGTTCTGCTTTTTCAGTGAAATTTTATTCATAGCATCATTTTTGTCATAGTCATATGTGATGCAAATGATTTCTTCATGTTGTAGTCATTAGCTGATAATATGTGTATACAAACCATTAGTTCACAATGTACTTGAAGGAACATTCTCAAGGATCACAACACAATGCTTCGAGACAGCAGTTTACTTAGGATTGAGTCTGTTTACCCACCAATGGCACTACCTTTCCAAAGTGGTGGGGTTGAATGCTCCTATAAGGCAAGAGGCTATGCTGACAACAGCAGTGCTTCTGTTCCCTCAGTTGGGGTTTAGCTGAGGAACCAGGCAAAAGGCTTGAGTCTGTTGCTGCTGTAGAAGAGGCCAGATGCACCTCTGTCCAGCTCTTTTGTTGCTTGCTTCTGGACTTCTCATGAATAGACTGCAGCCCATGCCCATTCCCGCTGGGTGTGACTCAGCAATCTCCAAAGAGGAAGCAAGTATAAAGCTGAGAGGGCTTGAGTCCGCTGTTGTTGCTGCTGCTGCAGAAGAGGCCAAAAGCATCTCTATTCAGTTCTTCTGATGCTTGTGTCTGGACTTCTCATGAGTAGACTACAGCCCAGGCCCATTCCAGCTGGGTGTGACTTGGCAATAAGTATAAAGCTGAATCTACAAGGCCTGGGAAGATTTCTTTTATTTTAATGTGTTATATGTTATGTTTGTAGAAGATCAGCCTACTGGGTGGCTACTGGATGTTCTGAGAATGTTACACCAGCTAGTGGTGAAAGAGTCAGCTGAAGGACTGGATAGTAGTGAGATGGCTACCCAGAACCATTTAGTTGGATACAAGGCAGTCTCCTGTGGGAGTAGTGTGCTGCTGGAGTAGCCACATAATCAGCCTGATTGAGTAGGAATACACCCATTGACGGTGTGTTAAGTGTTGTTGTATTAATGATTTATAATTTGTTGTTTTTTCCTTGCTTTCTTTTGGCTGTTTGTCTGTCCCTGTATTGCTGTTTTTAATTCAATGTATACAGAAACTGGAGCTGCAAAACAAGTTGTGCATGGCAGAGGGAGATATGGTGATGGCAAGGTCATCTTGGAAAGTTAGCCAGACAACCCATCAAACCTCACCTTGTTCAAAAATAACGTTAGGGCAGTTAAGAATACGACACATATAATCTATGATCTCCTCAAAGATAAAGGGGCTGACCTGGCATGCTTCACTGAAACTTGGCTTGGGGATGATAGTAGGACAATCTGGGCTTGAGTAGCTCGTTGACTGTGATGCTGTTAACAGCCATTTCACAGATCAAATCTCTTGCATAAGAGCTGATTTAGAAACTTACACTTGAGCAGAGGCCAACAATAAGGTGTCCACTAGCAACTCTGTGAATGGGATTATATTGAATCAGTTTCAATTGGTGAGTGCTGTTGATGTGAACAAGCTGCTAGGACTAGTAAGGAGGGCAGCCTCCTTTTTTATTCCTGCCTCTCTTGGCTGGTCATCCAGGGAGGAGATGCAATTCCATCTCAAATACAACAAATTATTAATGGGTATCTTAGAGATGCATTCGTGGATGATTTCTGTCTTAGCACTGACAAGGGGTATGTGCCCCTGTTGGTGCTTCTAGACCACTTATCAGCTTTCAATAGCACTGACCATGGTATCCTTCTGAAACACCTGGAGGAGCTGGGAATTGGAGGCACTGTGTTACTGTGGTTCCGGTCATGCCTTTCAGGCAGGTTCTAGATGGTAGCACTTGGGGATAGCTGCTCCTCAAAAAAGGAGCTGTTATATGCCATGCCACAAGGTGCTATTCAATCCCCAATGCGTTTTAATATTTACATGAAATCGCTGAGAGAGATCATCCGAAAAAATGGGGTGGGGTGTTATCAGTATACTGATGATAACCAAATATCATCAGAATATCTTTAGCTAGTGATAGCACATCTTCTCTGAATGAGTGCCTGGAAGAAGTAATGGGCTGGATGAGGAAAAACAAATTAAGATGGAATCCAGACAAAACAGAGATGATTGCCATTGAGGGTTTTATTCTGGGGATGGAGGTGTGTCAACCAGTTCTGGATGGGGTTATACTTCCCCTGAAATTCTCTTGTTCTCAGTTTGGGAATTCTCCTGGATCTGTATCTCCAAATGTCAACCCAGGTAGATGCGACCGTCAGGAGTACTTACTACCGCTTTGGCTAATATGCCAACTGCGCCCCTTTCTGAATTTGGAGAACCTAAAGATGGCAATGCATGTGATGGTAAAATATATAAACATTCTAAAAAGTCTATAAATACAAGATTAATTTTAAAATATACAGAACAGAGATTAAAACACAGGACACAAATTTAAAATTCATGATTAAAACTGACTGGGTAGGCCTGCCAGAAGATATAGGTCTTTAGATGGTTTTGAAATTCCGACAGCTCATTTAGCTGTTGGAGCTCTTCAAATAGGTTGTGTCAGTGATGAGTGGCAGTTTAGTTCTGGTAGGCTGGAGTAACTGCCCCCCCCCAAAGGACCTAAATGTGCAGGGCATATTGTATGGGAGAAAGCGATCCTGTAGGTAACAAGGACCCAAACCATGTAGTGCTTTAAAGGTCAAAACCAACACCTTGTACTTTGTCCAGAAACTAATTGGCAGCCAGTGGAGTAACTTTAGTATGGGTGTAAAATGCTCACTCCTGGATGTTCCTGTAACTAGTCTGTCTGACAGATTTTGAACAAGCTGGAGTTTCTGAACTAGATATAAAGATAGCCCAATGTAAAGCGCATTGCAGAAGGCCAACCTTGAGGTTACGAGCCAAAAGGATGTTCAGCTGTTGGCGTGCTCAGAAGTTTATTTCTGTACCTCGTGATATGATATGTGTTTTTATGCTTTTATTGTATGGTCGCATGGTTGGTACATGCCACCTATTTTATATGTTGTTATCCGCCCCGAGCCTGCAGGGAAGAGCGGAATACAAGACTGAACAAACAAATAAATAAATAAATAAAAGGAAATTCCAAAGCTGCACAACAGATATTATAAGAGCATGGAATGTTTAGAAGCGTGAATCAGGGGAATCAGAAGCATACATCAGGGGACATATTACAATATAGAAAGGGAACTTATGAACATTTCAATCTGTGTGATGGACATAAATAGGACATTTTGGAATTGACATAATGTTTTACTTAAGAACTGAGTCTACACTGGATTCAGGAAAGGAAGAGACACTAGGAATCCCTAAAAATACAGTAATACTTTATAAAGTAAAAGGCAGTAGAAAGAAGAGGACAACCACATTCTAGTTGGATCAATTCAATAAAGGAAGGCATGGCCCCAAGTCTGCAAAATCTGAGCAGCAGTGCTGTTGAGTATAAGGTGGTTTAAAAGTCACTCACTTGTAGGATGGTTATAAGTTGAGGTCAACTTGACAACAGTTAATACAAAGTCCATTCAGCTCAGAGCCCTTCCAGACAGCTGAATAAAATCCCACATTTTCTGCTTTGAACTATATGGCAGTGTGGACTCAGATAATCCAGTTCAAAGCAGATATTGTGGGATTTTCTGCCTTGATATTCTACGTTATAAGTCTGTGTGGAAGGGTCCTCAATGGGATTTACTACAAAGAAAATATGTACAAGTGTAATAACTTGAAAGACTAAAACAACGATTATGACATACAAATACCAGCCTATATATTATTTATCCTCTTTAGATCATCATAAGTAGTAATTTTAAATGAACATGTACAGAAGTCTTCCAACGTTAGTTCTTCAATATCCTGACATGCATTGAGCAATTTCATTTTTCTAGACATTCCAGTTTGGGCTGATGTCCAGTATGAAACTTTGACTGCTGCTTCTGAACTAAATGGAATATGTACCTAGAACTTTGGCACATGGTAGGTCAGATTATTCAGAAAGCTTAGTCAGAACATGATTCCTAAAACTCTGCAACCAATATTTTTTCTGTAACTTGGGAGGCCAAGCACAGAAAGCACAAATACATTTGCTAGCTGTATCATAGTACAGTTTTTGAGAACACCTATACTAGTTATCTGCAGTGTTGAAATTCTCTCACCTTAAATTCTTGTGACTTAGAAAATGTGTTTTAAAGTTAAACCTGTATAGGAAAAAATATTTTTTTAAGTGCATTTACCTTTAGTGAAAGTGAAAACTGTAATCGGAAGTTTCAACAGCAGTTCTTGAATATGTGTGTAAGAATAACTGAATATACTGCTGAAGATCTTCTATACCTGAGACCTTATGATATGGGATATAATATAAATATTTTAAAATGATAACATTTTATTTCAAAGAGGAATGTGTTTTTGTCCTTATAGTTGCACTTTGACGCCTATGGGCAGTGTCACGACTTGACCCTGTAGATTAATCATTAACACTCCCGGTAATTACTGCCACCAACCTAATCTGTGATCAGGATTTAATTTAACTAAGATGTTTAATTAGGTTCCCTTTACACCAAATCACCCACTGTGAGGAAAACTGAAAAGACAGAAAGATGGAGACTTGTGAAAGTTAATAGGAAAATAATTTATTAACTATCAAACAGGCTAACAAGTAGGCACAGATCGTATTGGTTCTTCAGTGAGGCAACAAGAGCGTACGGTTACAGAGAAGAAGATTTTAAAACTATTAGCGTGATGGTTGACTGGATCTATATGTGCTGGTGCGTAGTGGTTTCTATATAAAGGCTAGTGCTTCTTCTTAAGGTCTTAAATTCAGTTCCACAGACAGTACTAAGACTTGTCTCCCCAACTCCCCAACTAATAATTAAACTAGAGGGTAGCTGATGTAACTAACTGGAACCTCTATACCATAGACAGTTCCCTGAGTCTTGTTAACAGTAGCTAATAACTAGATTAGCACCACAGTCTCAGAGCCCCACCTGTCTCTCTATCACAAGAGACGACAAGGTGATCTAACTGACTATTTCCAGTCAGTCCTTCTGGCTCTAAACTAAAGTGTCACCACTGGAATCTCTCCTGGCCCTAAGAGCTGTCAGTGCTGGGTCTTGACCCCCTTAGTCCAGCCTATTCCCTTGTGGTGGTTAGCTATAGATTAGACTGTCAGTCTCTATTGCAGAGGCTCTGATGATACTCCCCCAGAAACCTCGCTCAAGACTTCTCAGGCTCAGATGTTTCTTATCTGCAGCCTGGCACCAGACTGAGAAGGTTCAGATGTGTCTTATCTGAAGCCTCTCACCAGACAAGACTCACGAGGCTCAGATGCTTCTCATCTGAAGTCTCCTACAAGACTAAAATCCTTTCTGACAGGAATCCTTCTCCTAGTCAGCTCAACTCCTCCTCTCTGGCACCCAGCCAATCACAGGGAAGAAACTGTATCTGAGCAGAGTGACTCTAAGGCCACACCCCCTTTCTCTGGCTCTGACCTTCTCCTGATGGCTGCTAGCTGAAACTCCCTTACTAAAATGGAGGCCAGCAATTTCCAAACAGGGATCCAGACTTCCAAGCAGGCCTCGGCCCTGCTTAGGACGGGTGAGTCCTTACAGGCAGCATGCGGTAAATCTCATAAATCTGGGGAATGGCTGAATAAAAGATCTAGTGGTCATGGGGTGGATGCTTGCTCAGAGCCTTGCATGACTCCTTGCACTATAATGCTCAGAAAAAGTAGAATGTATTATGCAAATTTGAAAATGAATGTGTCATAGCTGTATAGACATAGGAGGAACCGTGCTTAATTATTTAATGTATTCAAGCTACTAAATTCTTGTCTCAGAATTTTGATTTGCTTGTTTTTTTAAGAAAAGGAAAGGAATAAAAAGTACAATGGATTATTATTATTTTACTGACACAAAAACACAGTATGTCACAGCAAACGAGATCTATATGCTGATTTTGTATCACAAAGTCACAAGTCGAACACTTTCCAAGCATCTAGGACTGTGTGATGTATTTTTGAATGATGCGTGCAGATCCAAGTAAGGTGGCCTTTTGCAGTTGACAGATTGTGATTTTTTAATTATTATTATTGAATATCCTACTTCCCAATTTCTCTGGAACTCAAAACAATATATATGGAGTTCCAGGGTGGTCTCCTTTTCAGAGGTGATGGCAAGCTCAGGTGTGATTAGCCTTGCTGTATTTCATACAAGAGTGGGTACAGACACAATTGATTTTATATGCATAAGAGATTTGTATGTGTCTTTGTGAAAATTAATACCTAATTGCCATTGATATTATTCTGCCAACCTAGCAGTCTGAAAACATGCAAATGTGAGTAGATTAATAGGTACCACTTTGGTGGGAAGGTAATGGCCCTTCATACAGTCATGCCAGCCACATGACCTTGGAGGTGTCTACGGACAACGCCGGTTCTTCAGCTTAGAAATGGAGATGAGCACCAACCCCCAGAGTCATACACAACTATTTATTTATTTATTTAGTTAGTTAGTTAGTTAAAACATTTCTATACCACCCTTCTCAACCCAAAGGGTGGAGCACAGCATGTACATGGCAAACATTAAATGCCTGGACAAGAATTCATTATATGCATACACAAACATTAAAAGCATTTATCCCAGCATTAAAATACACAGCATTAAAATGGACTTAATATCAGGGGAAAAACTTTACCTTTCCCTACCATAGATATTTACATTAGATATATACTTGTGTTTGTGTCATTGCCAGTATTAAAATTACATGAGAAATATTGCTTTCCTTGAACATTTCCTTTGTTCAACTACCACAAAAGAGATAGATAGATAGATAGAAAGATAGATACACACATACACACACATACTATCCTTGGGTGTAAAAAGCATGATATAATATAATACCAGTAATCTTCATAATACAGCAATTTATTATTTTAAAAATATGAATAAAGTTGTAAACTATTGGTAAATGAACATCTGGACTGATCACCTGAAAATACATATGGTCTTAATATAAATAAAAAGCATAAAGTCATAGCCAAATAGTTATTTCATTCTAATTATGATGTGCAATGCAAGAGAGAGGAGGTTAAAGTTGCTGGCTATTTAGTGGCCTTGATTCTGTTTCATCATACAAAGAGCCATCTAGTATATAATCTGTTTTCAGCATTGGCCAACCAGATACTTAACATGCAGACATTGAGCATGCAATATAGCTTCCATATCCAGAGGACCTCTGTTCAAGGACCTCTATGGATACTTGAAACTGTGGTAATAAATGAAACCAATATTTTGACTATACCTGGGAAAGAATTCCACTTGACGGCCTAGAGAGGTCCACAAGCATTTCTAGTATTGCAGTTTTGCAGCAGTAAGTGAAGCCATGGCTAAGAGAGTGATATTGTACTAGTGATCACCTCACCTTTTCTGTTGCTTGTGACTAACATCTAATACTTGTTACCTGTTGCTTCTATTTAGTGGTCATGGTTCATAGGCCACAAGAGAATGGGCCTCTATTAATTTATCAAATCCTGAATGAGAACTCTATCCAATATCCAGCATCCAGGATACCATAGTGATATTGTACCAAAGTGATATTGTACCCAGTTTGTGTGTACCCAAATGTTTGTGTACAATTCCCCAAATTCTTTAATATTGGCCAAGCAGTAGTATCAAACACATCAGGGCATCCAGGTTTAGAGACTACTTTCTTGCCATAGTAGAATGATACATATAAAGGACTGGCATTGATAGAATTGACATTGTGAATAGCAAAGTTTGGTGCTATGTGAATAATATTTATTCACTATGTAGATCCATGTGCACAGCTTCAGGTACTGATCTAAGAGTACAATAAGCAGAATCAATTTGAGTTAAGCAATTTCCTATCCAGGATGGGCCTTCACATTCAGCTCTGCTTGGATGAAGGGAAACATCTGCATCAGATGTTTTAGAATCTATGTAATATAGCCATACTTCAAAGGTAAGCATGCTTAAAGCCATTTATTTTAGTGGGTTTACGTATACCTGAAACATAGGATTTTTTCTGTCAATTTGTTGACATGCTTTGTTGAAATTCATTCATTTATTCATTCATTCTCACTTGTTAATCACCCTCTATTAAAATGCTCCAGGCGATTTACATAAAACAATAGCATTAAAAAAATACACAATACCAAATAGACTGCAGTAGACATTAAAAGCTCTTCTAAAAAGCCAGGTCTTGAGTGCCTGAGCAAAGGGTCGCAGGTCACGCATGGCCCTCAAGTGGGGAGGCAAGGAGTTTCGCAAGACAGGGGCAGAGATGGAGAAGACCCTACGTCTTGTGCTCTCGAGGCATACTTCCCTGGGGCCTGGAACATACAGTAAGTTTAGTTGGAGGAGTCGTCGTGACCACTGGCGGCAAAGAGGGGAGAGGCGGTCTCTGAGGTATGCTGGCCCCTGACCATAAAGCGCCTTAAAGGTCAGAACCAACAACATATATAGATATGTATAGATAAATATTGGCTTTATGGAGTAGCACATAATGATATCAGTGGTAGGGCATTCCATTCCGTTCAGCAAAACCACAAAACTGAATTGAAAGTTAAAAGGAACGAGAAGAAAATGGGGAATTCCATCAACTGATCCTCAGAGTGTAAAGCTGGCCAGCAAAATGATGATTCATGGTCTTTACTTCTTCCTAAGAGAGGCATAAGAAGAGACTCCTTTTAAAATAATTTCTGAATATCATATTCATATTTTGCATTTTTAGAATTATTAATGTGATTAAATTTTTAAGGATCTCCGCTCTATAGTAAAACAATTTTAATTACAGATAGAACAAGTTGAAATGCAGAAAATATTCTCAAAATTCATTTAAAATTCACATTAATGGATTGTTTTCAAAAAATGAAACAAATCTGAGAGCAACAGCTATGACTGTACAAGGAAAAAAGCTGGTAGAATTGGAAGTGGAATGATGATGAACAACTTCATTTCTTGTGATTGGCCTTAGTCTTGCCTATCCTCATTGGTATTACATTGAATTTGCGAGTGAGACCAGTGATATAATGGGATCACTGGACTGGAGAGGCAGAAATTTATGATTAGCATAGATAATGTTAATCATAATCCATTGGCATGGATGAGGCTGATAATTACCTGCTGCTCCTTCAAGCACCTTTTCTGGTCCCTCTCAGCTTAGCTGCAGTGCTTAAAGTCAAAGGATAGAAAACGAGTTTGCCATAATTTATCTCTTTTGTAACCCAAAATATTTTGAAAGGTTACTTGGTCATGAATGAGCAATTAAGATCTCTGGTTGGTCTGTTGTACACTACCATAACGGTCTGCATTGGAGCTGTCCTTGGGAAGTGGCTGTGGAAACTGTCATTATGAGTGTCCCTATTTCAAATCTCTTCATGACATCAGTGTCTAAGATCAGGCTCTGGGGATTCTTATTTACTTCTTAAATATAGTAAGTTGGGTTTTAATAAAATAAATATTGCTGGCAGGTCTGGTTTATATCTGGCGCAACCTCCTTTACAACATTTCCCTTGAAAGCCTTGATTACAGGACCTTTAAGGTCCTCTCTTCAGAATACATATCTTTCTACATCAGGATCTACATAGGCTGTTGGTATCTTTTACACTTTAATATTTTAAACAACCCAGAGACTTCAAATTAAGATATAAATAGATTCTATCTGTGGCTCTATGCACACTGCATACTTTGTGCATTGTAAATTACTGTTTCATCAAGATCCCAACAGGTCTAATAGATTTGTCTGCCTGACATTAGTGCGCTATTAACTATGTGCTACCTACGTATTACAAATATACTTGTTCAGTAGGTTTTTAAGGATATCAGCACACAAATCCTATTGGGTGCAATCCAAATTTTGCTAAGTGCATCTGTCTCCAATCAACATCCATTGAATGTACCTGCTTAATTGGGCCCCCAAATCCCATTGATGTCAACAGGACTTAAAACAGACCTAATTTTCCCTGGATTGTAGCAAGAATACATTAAGGTTTAATTTTTTTTCATGGAAAGTGCTAAACTTTTGCATTTCAAATTATGTCTATTACCCTAAGCATTTGGAGAAGCTGCATCTGCCCGGTGTCATTAAGATTGCTAAAAATAAAATGTATGCTTTATACTAGGTAGACGTATGTTTTTTAAAAAATAACAGAGGGGAAATCTCCATCCTTCAGTGTATCACTTGCTTTTCCAATAGGCTGCAGCCTGTATAAATAGAACAAAGCCTATCTGCATAATAGCCACACACAAGTAAAAATCAGCAAAATTACAGTGGGGGAAGGGAAGATGTAAAATATGGTAGTATAATGACTAAGGCATGCGAAATTTAAATGTTTAATGCCGCCACACTCTGACATTCTCTCTCCCCCCTCTTGTTCCTTTTTTTGCCATCCCTTTGAACATTCTGAGATTCTTGGAAGGACAGAAATGATTTCTTCTTTGGATGCAAAAAGGCTCTGTGTGTGTGTGTGTGCGCGCGTGCGTGAGTGCAAGCACACGCACGCATACAGTATGCAAATTTATATTGTGCATATCTCTCTATTGCTGAAGAGAGATAGATGTGATAATTAGCAGCTTGGGAAAGCAGGGAGAATTCCCTGCCTCTTCTGTTTATTCTGCCTTTTATTTATTTATTTATTTGACTGAATGCCAGCTTCCCGTTTCCTAGTCATGATGGAAGCATAGAGGACAATAGAACCCGAATAAAAATACAAATTACAAAATGTGCACACAGACTCCTCTGCTACCTTTCCTGGCTGTTCTTAAATGAATATCTGCTAAAAATAGGCACCATTATAATTGGCATGATACGTGCTTTGAAAAAGAGAGAGGAGAGAAAACATACAATCATGAAAACCTGAGTTAGCTCCTCCTCCTGTTTAACACATATTTAGCACCAAGTGCATTCTGCACTGTAAATGAATATATATATATATATATATATGTATATATATAAACACATTGTTATAAATGTCATTTCTTAACCTCTCCATCTTGAATATGTAACTGGTTGTGTCATCTGGGTAAATGTTTTATTTGTCCGAACTGTATGACTGCTTTGTGGTTTTGCATCAAAAAGGATGTCTGTGTTATCTGCATAAATTGAACTGCTTTTCCAAATTAGTGCTACTGGGTCAAATAAATTAATGCACAGCCTAGACAAAATGCCTCATTAATATACAAATGTAAACTGCAAGGAGGGGAAAAAAAGAACAGTTAACAAGATGTATATTAAGACTGCGGTTTGATTGCAAGACATTTAGTACTTTGCAGAACCTTTGGTATTGTAAGTCATATTAAAGATCACCATTCGTGTAGAAAGCCACTAATACACACATATTTGTAATATCAAGCCCTTAGCCTGTAAATATTAAGCAGATAAATCACTGGTGAAATTTATGAAACCCCCAGAAATCTGACAGTGAAACCACTATGCAAATACCCATTTCATGCTTGTAAAGTTGACTGAAAAGCTCTCTGAAAATTAACTGAGTATGAATGGTTTCTTTTGAACTGATAAACCCTTTCTTCAGTGGATACCAAAAGAAATGCTGAAATGAATGTCTTTCTTCAGTGTGTTAACCCTTTTGTGAAATATTGAAATGTTGTTAGTGTGTGAGTATTGAGCTTAATCAACAAAATTGACAGGATTTATGAACTTTCTCTTTCTTCACGTATTTGCATACACCCAAGCATACACATGTACATAAATCCATTTTATTACAGCCATTTTATACAAACTGAACCTTAAGTAGCTGAAGTGCTAAAAAAGCCAATCAAAATACTCTTCATAGATCTGCGGGTCCATAAACCTCTTAAAAATTGTGCCTTCTAAAAAAGGAAGGAAGGAAGAAAGGAGGGGTAAAAAAGAAGAAGAAAAGGAAACTCTGATAAATGATGAGAATATATACAATACTGTGGAATATTTGCCAGTTATGTGTTTTATTCTCATTTGTAATTTCCACGAGGACATGGGAATGGCAGTAATATAAACTGGAGTAACAGTTGAAGGGGGGGCAGCAGTAGAACACAGGGACTTGTAAATAAATCCATGAATATCAAGAAGCAGAGATGCTAAGATTATGCATTTTACCACTACACTTCTGTGCTTGTAACCCATAAGGCCAGACATTTGTAAGATGCAGAATGCCGAGCTGCCAGAGAGAGATTGGGAGGGAGGAGGGTGGAGGGAGGTAGGGACAGCCAGACACAATGAAGCATAATAGCATTCCTGCATGTCTAATAGCTTAAATATGCTACGCCTCACAATATCCACACATCGCGAGTAATGTCAAAGACTCAGTTAATATTTCATCAATAGTTTACTTTTGAATTAAATACTTTTTACAAAAAGGGAGATTAGTAGCTTCAAGTGAGAGAAAGGCAATGATTAGAATGAACATTATTCCTCAAGTATACAAAGCATGGTTCTGTGTCTCATACATTCATGCCAGTCATAAACGCTGGCTGTTTTATTATGTCTATTTAGTGATACCACCGTGTGTCAGATACTAATGCAAAGAGTTTCAGCGTTATATGAAAATGTCTGGGACTATATATATATATATATATATATATATATATATAAAGCTATTACCTGCCATGTTTCTTTTCAGATATTGCTTGAACATATGGGTGTTTCTATGGAAGTGGAAGGTGTTTGTTTGCCAGTATGTTGATTGGATGGAGAATCTTTCTTTTTCACAAAGGATGACCGGCTTGTCTCAACAAAGAAGATGAAGGCAGTATATGTTGGGTACAATAGAGCAACTACCCCTCATATATCAGCAACCTACAAATATATGTACTGTGAGGTCCTAAGTGGCTTTGTTTTCAATGTCTTTTGTAAGGTTTTGGAGGGTTCCCACCCCCCCTTTCCCCGTACATCAAACGTCAAATTAATTTACTGGGTGCTATTACTGATATGTTTCCTTGGGTTGTGGTTTTCTGCGAAAGGCAGGCAGCTGAGACCAAGTCTTAGGATGGAGAGGGGGAAGGGCTGGGGGAGACCTGGCTGTGGAGGAGCGTCTAGTGTGCCAGCGTCTGCAAGCAGGCAGCCTCTGTGTTGACAGTGGGCCTTCATTTGCATCTTGAAGAATATCCAGGATTAAACTGAACTTATTTTCATACAGGATTTAGATCTGACATTTATTATTCGCTTTGCAGACCTCTTGAAGCAAAGTTTGTTTTCCACTCAGAGATGGAATGTTTTTTGAAGATAAATAAAGGTTGGCTTAGCAGTAGTCGTAAATAAATATCTCCTTGGTAATTCTTAGGAATCTATTTTATCCGATCACAAGACAGATATTTTTGATTAAATTATTACATTTTGCTCCTTAGCATCCAAAAGAAAACTATCCAAATCTTCTAGTGTCTTGTCATTTGTAATACGTAGTCATTTAATGTGGGGAGCTTGTTTCCTAGAAATCAAAATTGCAAAAGGAGTGTCTTTTTTAAAACAGGCAATTAAACACAGATTTTTAAAAAACAGGAGATTTTTAAAAAACAGGATAAAACATATGTTTTATTCTACACATGATTTGTGTGGTTTTCAAAGGTTTTGTATGCTTGTATCAAATTCTCCGCTAATGGAACAATTCGTATATTTCTCTGCATCCACCTATGGGTTCTTGGATTTGACTCTTGTACACTGAATGTGAGACATACTTCTAGTTTGTTTTCATACTCTTTAAGATTGAAGGTGTTTTAGTAGTTTTAGCATTGTAGTGTAAAGCATGAATAATTATGATAGAATGTACCATTTCGTTGTGATTTAACAAAATGAAACTTTAGTTTCAATTGCCATGTATAAAATGCCCTGGTGGATCTTCAGCAAAATAGAATGCATTTCTGTGTTTAACCCTCTATATAATGTTCTTGAAGGCCTGTCTGACTTCTTTTGTTTCCAATGGTTGTTTCCAGTGGTTACCTTTCTAGTCAAACTTTCTAATGTTTCTTACCTATTTGTACTGTTTTAAGGAATAAACTGTTCATATGTGTTTGTATGTGTACAGACACAGGTGTGTGTGTAAGCATGTTTGTGCATTTGAGAAAATGTTGTTCTAAAGTCATAGTTCATAGTTCAGTGAAGTTGTATGTACAGATACTGTTTCATGGCCCACATCCTTTACCTTATATATTGGATTTCTTTTTTAAGTACTACACTTAATGCTATGCATTGAAGTGCATAGTCTTATTGGCTTCTGTTTGTTTGGGTTTTTTTCTTCAGTATAGTACGTAGCATAAGATAATAATAATAATAATAATAAGGATCACCTTTCTTGGTTTCCTCACAGGTACCACTAGATGTGGCTGTATGTTTGAGTGTGTGGTCTAAATACTATTGACAGGCGGGGAAAGGAAAATATGCTTTTAATGTTTATTGGCATGCTCAGCACATAGAAAATCAGACCAGCACTTTGGCTAATCTCAGATGAGGCTAAAAGACAAAATGGCATTGCCTCTCCTTGGGTTGTGTGTCTTCAAGTCATTTTCATTGCATGGCTACTGTCAGATGATACTATCTTGGGGTTTTCTTGGCCACATTTATTTAGAAGTGGTTTGCCATTGCCTCCTCTGAATTTGAGAGAATGTGACGTGCTTAAGGTTTCCCAGTGAGTTTCCTTGGCCAAATGGGGATTCAGATTCTGGTCCCGCAGAGTCCTAGTCCAGCATTCAAGGCTGTACATCATGCCAGCTCTCCCATTTCATGCTAAGAAAGTGACTAGAAAACAATCTGAATACTAGCAATGAAATAACTATCTCCATCACACCTGAGGGCAGTAAACCACTTTAGGAGAAGAAAAGCCATAGGGCACACAGTTCTGACATCCAGTGGAGGGAAATGGCCAGGAAGCTCACAGGAAATAACCAGAGAATTGCCATTGCTATCTCTTATTATCTGCCATCTAAGGTGGTTTTCCCATTCTGATGAATGATAGGACTCGCCCTTTGTAGCGTCTGATTCCTTAGGAAAATCATGGATGAAGCTGACAAAGAAACTGCCAACAGGGTTCTTAATATTGTTTTGTTTAGGTTCTCAACTGAAATGTACTGGATAATAAGAGCATGCTAGCAAATAGAGTACTATATAATATAGTTAGATTATGCTAACTGCTGTCTCAAGTAGGTTGTGCACATTTTAAAAGTGCCATGCCTATGTTTATCCATTTGGTATCTTACTAGTGCTTTAAATGGAAACAGATTTTAAATTGTGAAACCGTTTTATCAATTGGGAGAAATTTTGTGGAGACCTTGTGGATATCAACCAGTCAGCACCATGGACAGCTGGCCTTCTTCTACTAAAACCTTGTACAACCAACCTTGACTTTGGGGAGGAAAAATAAATTTGGATTCCGCATAGTCAGAGTGATTCAAAATTAGCCCATGCTCCAAAAATGTTATGTCTGTCTCCACTTTTTTCTTAACATTTCATAAACAGGTTGAACATCCCTTATCCAAAATTCTTGGGACCAGAAGTGTTTTGCATTTTTTAAGATTCTGGAATAAATGTGTGTGTGTGTGTGTGTGTGTGTGTGTGTGTATGATGATATATTGGAGATGGGATCCAAATCTAAGCATAACATTCATTTATATTTCATATACTCCTTATATGCATAGCCCAAAGGCATTTTATACACAATTTTAATATATATTTTTGAACAAATTTGTGAACACATTCTCAGTCACCTATGTGGTCTGTCCCAAAAGTAGTGAGAATGATGTTTTTCTGCAGTACAGAGGGCCAGGAAAGTGGAGGTTGAGACAGAGGCATACATTTAGACCTTCCTTGGTTGAATCCGCACTTTTGTAGCAATTGGTACACTAGCCAATGGTGTGGTAGTTTTTGTATCTTGTATTGGGTGAAAGGAGTCCCTGGTGGCACAGTTGGTTAAAGCGCTGAGCTGCTGAGCTTGGTGACTAATAGGTCGCAGGTACGATTCCGGGGAGCGGTGTGAGCTTCCACTGTCAGCCCCAGTTTCTGCCAACCTAGCAGTTCGAAAACATGCAAATGTGAGTAGATCAATAGGTACCACTCCAGGGGGAAAGTGATGGCGTGTCATGCAGTCATGCCATCCACATGACCTTGGAGGTGTTTACGGACAACACCAGCTCTTTGGCTTAGAAATGGAGAGGAGCATCACACCCCAGAGTCGGACACGATTTGACTTAATGTCAGGGGAAAACCTTTACCTTTAGCCTGTTGGGTTAAAATACAGAGGAGTCTGGAGCAACATTCTTCAATGATTGAGAACAATGCGGCTCATGTGAAGGCTGTTCTGAATACTTACCCACCCACCATACAGCCCTGGTGTGGCTCCGTGTGATTTTTTAATCCAAACTCAAAACTCATCTCAAAGGGCATCATCTTGGGACAGTTGAAAACATCCAGGCAACTGTAATGAGGAGTTTGAACAAGATATCAAGTGAAGACTTCCTCTATTGCTATGAAGAGTGACAGCAATACTAGAATCGCTGTATTCGATCACAAGGAGCCTAATTTGAATGGGATAAACTGCAACTGAATGTATACTCAATAAAAATTAATCATTCTCATTAATTTTGCTACAGACCACATACAAAATAGAGGTAAACCTTAGATTTACTTAGCGAGTATCACGTAAACATATATGAGGATAGCATTAAGGATCAATTTACCTGCAAATCTTCCAAAATTTTATATGACTAATGACACCAATACTTTTTTTTTGTTTCCCTAGATGAAGTAGGTTAATCTCTAACCTGGATATTTTACTCTATCATACACTTTTCTGAAATCTCAGATTTGGCATGGTTTATTCTTTCTGAAAACAAAATAGAATATGTACAATATAGGCTTTGAATTATTAATAAAAGGAGTAGAGGACCTTAGTGGTAGAGTTCATGTTTTGCCTGTAAAATATTCCCTATTCACTCCCTTGGTAAGACTGGGAAAGATGTTTGAAGCCTGGGATATTCATTGTCTGTACGTTTTGATTCCATGGAGCTAGACAGACCAAAAGACTAGCTTGGCAGAACTGGGCAATGCCCCAAGCGTCTAGATGTGACCATATTCTGAGTGACCATATTCATCTGGCAAATCAGTCCTTGGTTCTAGAAAGCTGCACTACAATAAATGGGTTAGTTTTTAATGAGTCACAGCTGTTTTGGCTGTTGCCTTTCCACATCTTCCTTAATTAATATAGCATGTTAATTGTGCACTGAATTATTTCACAGGACTTCACAGGTTTTAATCAGGACTCTAAAAACAGAAGTGAGGAACATTTCAGTAATACCAGAAGTGCGAAACACCAGAACAATAGACTTCTCAAGTCCAGTTTGATTCAGTGCAATTAAAATGTAATATATGACTTGATTCACTGCTTGGGTTTGTGCAATCAAAGTGTAGCTGTGTATGTTCCCTTCAGGGACTGACTTCTAACTCAAGAAACATCCTTTACAGTGGCACATTGTGTGACACCATTGCTCTATAATACTATAGCATACACAAATGATTAGGAAAAAAGGAAGAGACAATAACTCCAGGTCATGATTTTCATAAGTAGACTACACACCAAATCACAAAACCCCACACTTTTAATATATGTCACATTTTACCAAAGAATCAAGCATCTGAGCACATTTTTCAATGTTGTCTTAAAGGACAGGCTAGAAGAATTGTGCACTTTAGATATAAAATTTTCTTTTCATAGCTAGAACATTTATAAGCAAAACTGATGAATCATTGACCAAGAACAGAGTCAAAACATATACAAATCAAGTTCATTTCCAGGGGTCCTCCAGCTTTTTAAACATCACAGTCCCTCAAACTGTTGGAGGACCAGATTATAATTTGAAAAAAGCATGAATTCCTATGCACACTGCACATATCTTATTTGTAGTGCAAAACACTTAAAACAATACAATAATTAAAATGAAGAACAATTTTAACCAATATAAAATTATTAGTATTTCAATGGGAAATGTGGGCCTGCTTTTGGCTGATGAGATAGGGTTGTTGTTGTTGTTGTTGTGTGCTTTCAAGTCATTTCAGACTTAGGTTGACCCTGAGCAAGGGCCAGGTAAATGACCTTTGAGGGTTGTATCCGGCCCTTGGCCCTTAGTTTGAGGACCCCTGATTTAGACTATTATGTTCATGTGTCAAACTTTACAGAGGACAGCTATTTGCTTAAAGGCCTGCCCACTTCAAGTCAGGGTTAAAGATAAAGAGGCCAAAGAAGGGGAAATGGACCATGATTTTGCCCAACAAAAGTAAATATCTGGATAGGGAAGTGAGCTGATCACAAGCTTTCCATTTTATGATGACATACAATATTACTACATTACTAGTCCATTTGATACACCCATTGTAGATGTATATGTATTTATTTATTATTCAATGTTGTATTCTGCTCCTCCCTGCAGGCTCGGGGCGGATCACAACAATTAAAACATGCTGCATGTATCAAAAACATACAGCATACAATAAAAACATAAAAACAAAAACAATATAACAGTAATAAAATTCAGAGGAATTACAAATTCCTTAAAACTCAAAGCATAAGACATGCCAGGGCAGACCAGTTTAATTAAAAGCCAATCTAAAGAGGGCCATCTTGCAAGCCCTTCGAAAACGGACAAGCTCTGGGATTGCTCGGGTGTCGTCTGGAAGGGAATTCCACAACACAGGAGCCACTACAGAGAAAGCTCTCTGCCTGGTTGTGGATAGGTGGCATGAGCGGATTGATGGAATAAGTAACAGATTTTGTTCTTCTGAGCGTAGTGATCTCGGGGGAAAATACGGGGCAAGGCGGTCCCTCAAGTACGCAGGCCCTAGACCGTGTAAGGCCTTAAAGGTTAAAACCAGCACCTTTTAGGCAATTCGGTACTCGATGGGAAGCCAGTGCAGTTGCCAAAGGATGGGAGTGATGCGCTCCCTCACTGGTGCTCCCACCAGCAAGCGAGCAGCGGCATTCTGCACCAGCTTGAGTTTCTGGATTGTCGACAAAGGAAGGCCAACATAGAGGGCGTTACAGTAGTCCAATCTCGAGATGACCGTCGCTTGGATCACCATGGCCAGATCGTCCCTGGACAGGTAGGGTGCCAGTCGCCTAGCCTGTCGTAGGTGGTAGAACAAGTTTTGCTGACCATGGAGACCTGGGTCTCCATGGACAGCAAAGGGTCCAGTTAGACGCCCAAGCTCTTAACAAGGGATGACGGGCTAAGTTGCTTGCCATCCAAGGTAGGCAACCGGCACTCATCCAGCCCAGGACATTCGCCCCACCAAACTATATAATTCAACTGAAACTTAAAGATTAAAAACCCCCAAAATTAACACTCAGTTATATATTTCTGTAATGATAATATAGATAGATATGATTTAAAATGCTAGCAACTGATTCATTAAGTTAATAATGAGGAAGAACTATAAAAACTAGGATGTAAAGATAAATACTTTTTTTAAAAAACCCAGTTTGACGGGATCTATACTCTGACAGTATCAATTTAACAGAGTGGTAGGAAAATCTCTACCAACCCTAACTGGGCTTCCAGTGCACAACTTGCTGCTTTTAAAAACAGTAATAAGCCTGTTTGGAATCAACCTTTCATGTCACCTTCAATCATGACTATCAAAGCCCTAGAATCCAAAAGAACAGTAGACTAACCCAAGACTTTCCATACAAAACATTCAGATCTTTAGTGACTTTTTTACCCTTCCCCTAAAGACAGACGGCTGGGAAGAAAAAGACTCCCACTAAGGTAGGTTGATAAGAATGCACTCCTGGCATGCAGTTCTATTGCATTTATCTCTCAAATGGAATTCCAAATAGGTTCCTTTACCCATATTTATATGTCAACACTTGCTGAAGTTCCTTCTTCTGCACAGCTATTTAGTGTCCCTTCTTTCACCTGGCAACTTACAGCCCAAACTTTAGAAAGAACAATTTTAATTTAAAATATACTCACAAATGGGTGTTTCGATTATATTTACACCTCCCTTAAAAATATGTTAAAAGTTCAATTTCTTAGAAAGATCAGTATAAGTAAAAAGCGATATATGGATAGATTCTGAAATAAATATTTCTAGGTAGATTAGTCTCACCCTTTAATAAAAGTTGGTAATAGTAGACTAAAGCACAGAGAATAGAGGATTGGGTTATCAAGATTATAAAATTTGCTTAATTTGTGAAATTTAAGGGATAAATCATTTGATTTTTTTTTAAAAAAATCCAGGCTAGTTGTCTGACCACATCCTCTTGTATGGACCTGCCCAGGCCTTGAGATATTCAGGAGAGGCCCTTTTCTCTGTCCCACAGTATTTGTGGATGGAAGGCTAGTGTTTTGCTGTTTAGTTTGTGATTAGTTATGCTGTGTTGATGATGTTGCTTAATAGTTTTGTGTAGTTTATTTATTATTATTTTATTTATTTACTTACTATATTTCTACCCCACCCTTCTCAACCCCTTCGGGGAGTGGGGGGGGGGGGACACTCAGGGCAGCTTAAAAGGCACAATTAGATGCCGGCAACAATACACAATATAAAAGACAAATACAACAGGATTAAAACATCAGCATTAAAACATCAGCTATCCAATTAATTTAAAAATTCCATCTATAACAAATCCACATTCAATCAATGACGGAAGCCGTATTTCATGTCCACCGTCATATCAGTCCATTCCAAGTAAAGTGCTGCAGTTACTGTGAAAAGGCCTGGTCCCACAACCATTATTTTACTTTCTTCCTGAAAGCTAGGAGGGATGGGGTCAATCGTATTTCACTTCGAAGTGCATTCCACAGGCGGGGGGGGGGGGGGCACAGCTGAGAAGGCCCTGTCTCTCGTCCCCGCAAGCCGCAGTTGAGTTGCTGGCAGAAGCGAGAGCAGGGCCTTATATAGGTATTGTGAGTGCAAGTGTGTGTGTGTGTGTGTGTGTGTGTGTATCTCTTTCTCTCTCTATATATATATATGATTTTTTCTTATTCTTTTTCTCACATTTTTTCTTTTTTTGTGTTGTTTTTGTATTAGCTGGCATCCATTTGACCAAGCCTTATAAGAGTTTTGCATTTCTTTTTAAAAAAGTTTTTTTAAAAATTGATGAGATGATGAATTGCGGATCAACTAATTTCTGTATACTGAATACATATGATTTAATAAAGTTAAAATTCCCCTGAAGCTCATGAGGAAAGGGAAAAATGACAGCTCAGACTGTGCTTGATTTTGACTGCTTTATCACTTTCACTTGTGCAGACAGGAAAAAGTCATGCTCACCCCCAAGTACAAGAAGGTTATGTGAATTCTCTTTTATTATTATACCTACCTTTATCCCGACTTTGCATATAGAAATGCTGTGTGATCAGGGATAAGGAATTTTTTTTTTTAAAAAAGAAAACCCTGAAATCATTTTAATAAATTAGATGCACCTGAAAAGGTGTGTGTAGCTTTTTGAATTTTGGATAAGAAATTTAGTTTTTTGGTCTTTTTATTTTAATTAGTTTATTGTCAATTTATTTAATTTTAATGATTTTTTTCAAACTGTATAATACGTAGAAGAAAAGCTAGGGAAATTGCTGGATCTTTGAGTACATCATTAGTTGCAAGAAGAGTTGGCTTCAAGTAAAGGAGAAACAGTACTGTATGTTTGTTTGTTAGATTTATATTCATTGCTATGCTTCAGATTAAGTTAAACTGGGAATGAGCAACTCTCAGGGTTAGGGGGCTGCTTTGACCCCACAGAAGACTTTGGAGGGACACCCAGCACATAAAACATGTTTTGCCTTTTGATGTCCCTCTAAGTTTTTTGCAAGTTCTATCTCCAAATCCCCCAATCCTTCGATCACTTGCTCCCATTTTAGGTCCAGGAAAGGTTATTTTCACTACAAGAAGTGACCTAGAAAACAGCTTCTTGATCACTTCTTGTTAGGAAAAATGCAGTCCTGGGTATAAAATAGCTTGAGGACCAAATTGCCCCCCTCCCCACAAAAAAGTATTTGTGGAAACATATTTCCCGAGAAGCTCCAAGGCCAGAAATATAGACTGGCCAAATCATATGGTCCATAGGCTAAATTCTCACCATTTTTAAAGCTAAACTGGCATCACTCAAAGCAAGAAGAGCCCTCTTACCATGAGAAACATCAGAGTCCAGCATATGTTAGATTAGAGGAAGGCAAAACATGACAGAATGGGTTTGAACATATGTATATTGCCCAGTGGAGGGGAGGAGCTTTGGAATGCCGCAAATGTCTTAATCAAGCTGTTTCTACAATGCTTTAGAATGTACATCTTTCTAGAGCCTAAGGATATATGTCCAAATCTGAAATAGGTTCTGAGATATTCTTTTTTTTCCTGAATCTGAAGTAGCTCTGGATGCAAGTTAATATCATATATCAATATTCAGAAGTGCCAATCAGATAATAGTGAATAATCAAGGGCTGTTGGAAAGAGCCAAGATGTAAAACTGGAATCCATTTGTGAACAAATGGCTTTGTCATGGCTTTGTATCTGAGTTTCATAGCCAATGCCAATGAATAACAACAGAAGCCCCTGAGTGGGGAAAGGGCCTGATAACATGAACCACCTCTGACTGGAAGGCTTGGAGGCTGGACAGAGGTACCTTCGGGAGTTGAGGGGGTGACGTTTTGGGGACCGAAACTGAGACGTTGTCCATGTTTTCTTCATTTGCAACTTTGCTGTATAGTAGTAACCTAGCAATAAAGATATTTCCAATATTTCCTTGTGAGTAAAATTAATTGCTACCAAGGTTCTACAATCAATACATAAGGATAGTCATGTTTCAAACTTCTATTCCTCTTTCCCTATCTTGGGAAATATACAAATCCTGTATAGACCCATGAGAGCCAGTATGGTGTAAAGGTGTGAGCATTGGACTGGAGCTCTGGAGACCAGGGTTCAAATCCCCACTACTCTGCAGTGTCATCATCCAAAGCTCAAACTACTACACCACACTGGCTATGGCCAAGAACCTTGACCATTTATGTTAACATGCTGCATTATCTTAGTATTCAGTATAGGGATTGCATAAGTAACTCTCATAGTGGATGTTTATACTACAGTGAAGTGATGTAGGATCTTGACCAGTGGATATAGAATATGGAGGAGCAATTATTTCCATACATAAAAATAAACAGAACAGCTGGTTGCATTTATGAGTGCATATGCTCATATACAACACACACACCAATCAACAGGACAAAGCTAAATAACAACTAACAACTACATAGGACTAGTTACTGACCTGTGGAATCAAATCAATGCAAATGGTCTCTTAATTGCACCCACAGAATTTTTCATCATCTTTCAAATCAACAACAATAAGACAAATCTATTTTGGAAAGTTCAGTAGATACTACATTATCTCATTGTTGCAGGTCTAAATTTTTAGTATTTTTAATCCATACTTAAATTGTCATACTATGAATGCTAAATCATTCTGTTATAGTACTACTGAGAATTTCAATAGAATTGGATATATCAGACTCAGCTTAAATAGCTACCCCTAGAGTGACCATTTTTCTCCTGAAACCTGAGGAGACATTAAGCAAAATACTGAGAGAGAAAGAGAAACATAAAGGTAGTAAATCCATCCTTCTTAAACCATGACAGGCTGTGAAATCACAAAAGAATAATCAAATTTAATAAATGAAGCTTTAAACAGTGATATGCTAGTAAAGACTTTGTTGGAAGTTTTTAGGAAAAAAATCAAATTCATTCTACTTTGCAGTGTTCTTAGAGAGCAAGAAAATATTAAAAACATACTATAGGACTAAAACTGATAAGATATTTGTCACTCTTGTTTAAACTGATGTATGCTCATGTCCTATAAACGTCACATTGGATAACCCTGAAAAATTACCATATATCTCCATAATTACGCATATTCATGATGCTGTTTTGCATAGGACTACTAGCTGCCTGCTCCTAGAGGAGGGAGGGGGAAAGGGGGAGAGAACTAAATGATATGACAGACTGAAATTATTACCAGCATCCTAGAAAAAGACACAGCAACTGTTCACATTTGCTAGGCTTATCAGATGAAAAGAAAAGCCTCAATTGTAATTATATAATTATTTTGTCATAATATGTTAACAAAGATAAAATTCCAAGGAGTGTCAGTGAAAGTTTAAATATGCTTTTCTATTACTGAAGTCGAAAGAGTATTTCCTTCTCAATATTATCTGCGACATAGCATTTTCAGCATGAGGCCCATACCATGAGTTCTTACATGGTACGAAGAAGCCGAGTGCAATTACATTAGGTAAACTGTTGTTTTTGTGATGAATATGCAACCTGCCCTAATTATTCAGTAAACTGCCAAAAGCCTTTGGACACAATCCACCAGGAAGTTCATTCTGAGAGAGCCCCATTCAAGTGAATGGCAGCTGCCCCAAAGCCCTTGCTGAAAACCTGTGCAGCTCCAATTAACTTCAATGGGGCTGGGTGCCGAAGAAGCTCCTAGTGGATTGTGCCCCACGAGTGATAGAAATGTTGTCCTGTTTGTGGCTCAATAGCTTTTTGTGCGGAACCAGAGAGCAGAGTTAATCAGGGGCTTGAGAAGTAATTATCAGAAGAGTTTGGGGAGGACAAATGCTTGGGTAAACAGCGATTGTTCTTTCCACAAAATTCCGAATGGAAACAACAATGCCAGCATTGTCCTCCACTTCTCATTAAGGGCATTCAAAGATGGAGCCGAGCACTCTGAAGCGGATGGGAAACTGACAGAGAAACTGTACTCGGAGCGAATCTCTCATGATCCCACTACAACAGGCTCTGGCTTTTGGCATCAGCCGTGCCAGCTGCATTGGGAGAAGCCAAGCCTGTCATACCATCTTCTCATCAAATCCTCAATATACAGGGGCAAAAGCATAGTTAGAGCTTAATGAAGAAACAAATACAAAAGGGAAGATTAGGCCTTGTTAACACTTGCATTCATTTGTCCTTATAAAAACCCGCACCGAAAGGTTTTCCTTGGGAGAGCTGGTGCTTGCTTTTCTTCTAAAAGATGAGCAATACTGATGAGGCCTTGTTTTCATCAATACTCTGTATTTTCCCTCCTTTTCATTTTTTTCCTGCAATCATCCCATACATGTTTGGCAGTAAATTAGTCTGCCAACCCCCCCCATACCCCCAACACGTGAAGTCCGGCTTCCGGGAACAACGGTCACCATCCAATAGATAAATGAAACTTGTAAAGAGTCATCAAAAACAACAACAAAAATGGTTCCATCTTGATGGTTTGTTTGTCTGCTTTGTTAATGGGATAACGAATGGGCCAGCTATGAGGGACTTTGTCAGTTACGGGGAAAAAACTTTACTGGTAAGGAGGTAAACAAGGAAACTAGGCAATGCTGATGAAAAGTAGGTGGCTGCTGATGTGCTTGCGGACAGGAGAGTCACCTGTAAGGAGACAGCTGGAGGGGAGCAGGAATCAACACTGAACTGAAGACTGGCCTGAGATATTTTGATACCAAAGCCAGAATATTGCCTTCACTCCCACATTTTATGTACAGAAAATAACATTACAGGTAGCTGAACCATGCTTTAAAGGGGGCAATAGGACAGTTCACTTCAGGGGATGAAAACTCAATTGATGCATGAAGGACAGACTTTCTTTCTTTCTTTCTTTCTTTTCTCCAGCCCTGGGACTCAAGACAACCTTCAAAGATTTAATCAGATGTGAACAGCAACACTAACATCAAATTATTATCAATCTATCATTTGAGTTAAAAGCAATTTAACAGACATACACTTTAAAAAGCAAGAAACTGGAGTAGTAGAGTTCTTTCCTCATAAATAGTCATTTCCCAAAGGCCTATCAAAACAAACACAAAAGTCTTCATCTGGTACTGGAAGGATATATATTTGTTTGTTTAAAATACTTTTGTACCTCTCTTCATCACATGCCATAACACCAAAATACTGCAGTAAAACACAGTTTCATAAAACAGAGTTATACCTGACTCAATAATAAACTAATTTGAAACTAGAACTTTAAAAAGGTTAAAGCTCTAGTTTCAAATTAGTTTATTTGAATTCTGGAATTTGTAGTTTAAAGAGAAGCCTTTAACAGCCCCACTAAACTACAAACCCCAGAATTCTGCAGGAGGAAGAAACCGGATTTTAAGTGGATGTTTTCTCTAGTGTGGTGAAGGGGAAAGGTGGCATACACCAAACCCACTTTAGAAGCTATTGCTCATTGTAGCACAACTCACTGGCATGAGGGGATTGCACTTCAGTTGCTAGCACCAAAGAATTCCTTCACTTGGTCTGACTGTGTCTAATTCTAAAATGGGTCCAGGGGTTAAATCAGCAGACAGGGCATAGCTATGTCATCACAGCTCTCTCTCCTATGCAGAATCATGGCCATTGTTATTGTTTAAATAGCTAAAGTATAATTGATTTTATGAGATTTGGCTAATAAAATTTTATGAAAAGTCAGCATTAAACTAAACTGATGCTGGTGATGAAAACAGTTTCAACATTTTTCATGACTATCATTGTTATTTTCTGGAGGCTTGTTAGCTCATGTTTCAGGTGACAATAACTAGATCCAGATTATTGTTAATCCACGCTCTTCGTGTGTGCTACTTATAGTTTTAATTAGATACATACTTTCATAATTTCCAAGGGATATTAGGTAGAGACTGCAACATATAATTGTTGTTTAGCTCAAGTAATTCCACAATGTGTTTAAGAGGACCATTGAAGACTCAGAATTAATATATAGGTTGAGTATCCCTTATTCAAAATACTTTGGATGAGAGTTATTTATGATTTTGGATTTTCTTTTGGATTATGGAATATTTGTATTTGCATATAGATAATGAGATATCTTAGAGATGGGACCCAAGTTTAAATACAACTTTCATTTATGTTTCATATGTGACTTATACATATAGTCTAAAATTGATTTTATACAATATTTTAAAATAATGTTGTGCATGAAACACACTAGAGAAAAAATCCACTTAAAATCTGGTTTCTGCCTCCTGCAGAATTTTGGAATTTGTAGTTTAAAGAGGAGCCTTTAACAGCCTCACTAAACTACAAACCCCAGAATTCTGCAGGAGAAAGAAACTGGATTTTAAATGGATTTTTTCTCTAGTGTGATGAAGTGGAAAGGTGGCATACATTAAACTACCAGAAGGCAAAGATTTTAGCCATACAAGTGGACCATTTTGGATTTTGCAGTATTTCAGATTTTGGAATGCCGAGTAAAGGATGCTCAATCCAAGGTTGTTATTTATTTAGGTGTATGGCTATGCATATATGTATATGTGTACATTTTTTGTAATGCTCGTATTTTTGTGAGAAGGAGATAAAAAAGCAAATTACTTGTAGTTTCTTACAGTCATTTTAATAATGCCCTCTGTAGCTAATAAAGCATTCATCTATGTGTTAATGAACAATTGAAAAAGAGGGCAGCTCACTAGCATGTTCCTTCATTGCACTAAACTTTGAAAGTAAAACCAAGTTAAAATGACTTGCCTAGTCCTACACATTAGTCTTAAATGTTTAAAACTGGTATTTTAATGCACATGTTTATTATCCATTTAATTTTGTTCAGCTCGGATATCTAGTAAACCTGTAACAATGGGCTACTTTTTCACTTCTTTTTAAAAATTGTGTGTATGTGCATACTATGCTTTTGATTTGGTGTATCGGGATCAGAAGTCCATTTTCAGTTTTCACAGGGATCTTGGCTTTCCTTTTGCATTGCTCCTGTGAATCCAACAATGTTGGAGCAAAATTGGCTCTGGATCCAATTGTCTCCTGGCGAAACATCAAAAGAAAATGCTGCTAGAATACAGCCATACAGCCTGGAAACCACACATCCTCCAAAGTTAGAGTTCTCTCTAGAACACCTTTTGCATCTGAAAAATCCAAGCCCCATCTCTCACCTCCACTCTTGTCTAGAACTGGCGAAACTACCAGTTAATGGCAAAATTGGCTCTGTACATAAAACTAAGTCTCTCTAGAATTATGTTTTCATGTTGTTATCACACACACAAATGTGCCAAAATACTTTGGGAAAAATAATTTTATTATATTATAAGGCAGCTGAAATACAGCTTGTGTATGCAGCAGAAACCAGGTGAATCTCTTCTTTACCATTCAATGCCAGCTTTGCATATGTCAGTTTGGAAGTCCATTCAGTCCTGTTTTTTTTGCATGACTTTATACTTCGTAATTTTTTTTAAAGCAGGGAACATTTATCACTTTTATACCTCCTCCCAAATATGCATTTGAAGACAATTTGCCTAAAATAGGGAGTTTTGACAAACTATTTTCCATAATTCAGTAGCGTTACAAAAGCTGCAGAAATTCACATTTCAAATCATGTTTTCGTCGATGAAGTTGTTGGGTAAATGTGAATTATATCACTTTGCTTAAAAATGTGGGACTGAACTAAATTCTTCCCCAGTCTTAGCATAGCTTATAAGGGAACTTAGTCTAAAGCAAGTATGTACAAATGATTCTACGAGAAACTTAGAACTTTATGCTAATGTACAGGTAAAATGTACTGTAATCGTCCTACAATCCAACATGGAATAGTGGCTTTTGTAGGTGGGAGATGAACAAAGCCCCAAAGAAGTATGGAAACAATGAATCAATGAAGGCTAATACAAACTTGGGCCAAGAACAGAGGCAAGAAGGCATAGTACTGTCAAGACTTTTCCTTTTTTTTCTACCAGAACAGTGCCAGACAATTTTATTTCCCCTTTAGAGAATAGAATGGGTGAAGCTGTTAATTTCTGTGAAGTCAATGATTCCTAATTGGTTGCATTCTTGCTACTTTTGTTTTGTGCAACTTGATATATGATACATATATTTAAAATATGGAAATGCATTAAAATAGAACTATTGTAAAAGTCACTAGTATGTAATTTTGCCAAATGAATGTTTCAAAATTTTAAAGACAAGGAGTGCTGCCAGCTTATTGTTTGAAATCAGATCAAAAGAGATAAATTACTCCTTTATGTTGGGTAATCAACCTGATACATCAGTGAAAATCTTGTTTTTAATTTCCTCTTCCTATTCCACCTCCTTCTCTTCTTCCTCATGGAACTTTTCTTCTTCTCCATCTTCTTTTGAAGTCCCAACTGAAGAATAATAACAAATGCTGTGAGGCCACTTGACTCCAGGCATTGGATGAAAATGAGAGCAGCTTAGCAAACTATCTTTCTTTATTTTCCTGAGTTGCATTTTTTTTAAAATCAGGATTGCACAGTTTTTTCCTCTGTCTCTAGAAAGGATCATTGCAACACAATTTTTAAAAACCTTTGATTTTAGCAATAGCTGAAAATGACTGAGTGGATCAGGCCACACAAGCAAAGCTACAGAAGAATGCTGGGTTTATTGCATACTTTTTCAGCCACTCTGTACATCAAAGGAAGTACCAAAGAGTCTCCCTCTAGCAATGAAAGAGGACATAGAAAAGGCTAGGTAGGCTCATAATTAGCTATCTTTAATACGTCAATCCCTTTGAATCCCTATTTCAGGAGAAAGACAGGATAAAAATAAATAAATACAGTTGGCTTTAGGATTCAGTTTGAAGTTGAGATCCAGTGTTACATGCGTGAACTTCTGTTCATGCACCAGAATGTCTCTTTCCCCACTTCTCCTGACATGCACCACATTTGTCTCAAATCTGATCTGTATTGCCCTTGAACCCCTAGTATTTCACCATTTGAAGAAATGAAAGTGCCCATTAGCATGCATTAGTTTATCTCAGCAAAAAAGTACTAGTTAGGTTTATGAGCATACCTTCTTCATTTAAAAGCACAGTGCACTGTGGGATCAACTGATGGCTTATCTTTTTCAAATCAGGCATCGCAGATTACACAACCTCTCAATCACATTAAGAAGCAATGCTTCTAGGTAAGTCTAGTTGTAGACTTGTGCACCAGCTGCGCCCATACCTTGGGAAGCCAGACTTGATCACGGTGGTCCAGGCGCTCGTTACATCCAGGATAGACTACTGCAACGCACTCTATATGGGGTTGCCTTTGAAGACTGCCCAGAAGCTTCAAATAGTCCAAAGAGAGACAGTCAGGTTAATAACTGAGGCGGCATACAGGGAGCATACAACTCCCATGACACACCAGCTCTACTGGCTGCCCGTTTGCTACCGGGCACAATTCAAACTGCTGGCTTTGACCTATAAAGCCCTAAATGGCCCCAGCCCAATTTATCTGTCTGAATGCATCCCCCCCTATGAACCACCATGGAGATTAAGATCTTCGGAGGAGGCCCTGCTCTCCATCCCACCATTGTCACAGGTGTGATTGGTGGGGACAAGAGGGCCTTCTCAGTGATTGCCCCTTGGCCATGGAACTCCTTTCCTGGCAAGATCAGATTGGCTCCCTCCCTCCTGTCCTTCAGAAGGATGGCAAAAACTTGGTTGTGGGACCAAGCTTTTGGGACAGTGCAATAAAGCAGCAATAGGAAACCTTACCAGGCTAATTAGATTTGATGCGGATGATCAAGATGGTTTTAAACAGTGTATTTTAATGCTGAGATAAATGTTTTTACTGTTTATGTATGCATATAATGAATTCTTGTCCAGGCATTGAATGTTTGCCATATATATGCTGTGATCTGCCCTGAGTCCCCTTCGGGGTGAGAAGGGCGGTATATAAATGTTTTAAATAAATAAATAAATAAATAAATAAATAAATAAATAGTTGTGTCTGAATCTGGGGGAGTGGTGCTCATCTCCATTTCTAAGCCAAAGAGCCAGTGTTTTTCATAGACACCTCCAAGGACATGTGGCCAGCATGACTGCATGGAGCGCCATTACCTACCTGCAGAAATGGAATCTATTGATCTAGTCACATTATTTATTTATTTATGTATGTATGTATTTATTTATTTCTGGTATTTGTACCCCGTCACTTCACTACCGCCGGAGGAAGATTCAGGACGGCTTACATTAATAACAGTACAAGGCCGCTACATCACAATTACAATAATATAATCACAATCACATACATAAACATTAAAACGATTACATAATCATTAAAAAATCAGTACATGTAGCATTCGTTAAAACCATAAAACAATCACAATGTCATCTGTTGCAATGCCATTCCAGTCAATGTCCACTAAGGTGCAAATTACGTCCGCTGCCCGAAGGCCTGGTTCAAAACCACGATTTTAATTTTTTTTCTGCTAGGTTGGCAGAAACTGGGTCTAATAGTGGGATCTCACCCTGGTCCCTGGATTCAAACCTCTGACCTTTCGGTTAGCAAATTCAGCAGCTCAGCACTTTAACACGCTGCACCACCAGTGGCTCTTAGCAATGTTCCTCCATAGGACAAATCTAGAGGAATTACCTGTGAATTAATTATTTGCATCCTATGATTAGTTTTGCATAAAAATAAACCCATCATGTAGTTCTTCTACTCAAAGTTAGTTAAAAGATGCTACCAAAAACATGAAGACATAATCAGGTGCTGGGGAGATGTTTGCCCGATCAGCATTAAAATCTAAATACTGGACTTGATTGACTTTAGGATGTCAATGCAGTGCTAACATTCTTATATTCATCACTGTCCTGCTGAATATTGGTCTATAATGTAACCACTAATTGTGAAGACATAGTCTGTCATTATTGGTATCCTTAAGGACAAAAACTTTGGCATTTTATTCAGAAAATAGCCCGACTCATATATCCTGCCTTACCAATATATTTATTTTTCCTAGAACATTGTAACAAATCCAAAGTCATTTATAGTACTAATCTGCATCTGGTAGATAATATAAGACAAAAGAAGGAACAATATGTGGGTTGGAGACAAGCCTATCACATAACAGAGCAGTTTCTGCCTCTATGAGTACAGATGGTAAAGCTAGCCATTTTGATCTCACTGGAAACTCGCCTTTTAAAAACAACAACAACTTTGCTTTGTGTTTCTGTTTTGTAAATACAATTTTAAATCCAATGCAAATTCCGAGCAGCATTTCTTGTGCCTGAAGTCTTATTAGCAGAGTCCAGCAATGTGATAAAATGAAGTTTGAAGATTGCCAATGAAAGACAACACTGAAGGCTCTGCTCCCATGCCTGAGTCTACTGTATTGGGAATCACTGGAATGGCGAGACTGGTTTGGGTTCAAGGTCACTGCTGACATTCAGCTGTCATGGCTTTATTGTCTGCATGCCTTCTCTCCCTCAAAACATTCATGAGTACTATATTGCAACCACAAAGAACCAGTCAATTGATACCATTACACTTCATGCACACATAAACCACAACTCTGTTCAGAACATTTGATACAGTCTAACATTTATTCATTAGTCGAGCCATTGAAACTGCAACTTGCCAAACCTCACTTCTGACGACACAAATATATACTAGTTTAGCATAAACATTTTAGTTTTCTTTTTTCTTTAGGTTATTTGCACAACCCACTTTCATTGAAACAGCATAATCTGCATTTTAATCCTGGGCTCTATGGGAAAAAATGTCTTAGAAGAATCCAGTTTATGTCTCTTGGAAATTGATGCAGTGAAAGGAGGATAACATTAGATAGACATATTAGATAGATATGTGTATGTAAAGAAAGAAGGGGTACTTATTTGGGCTGTGGATGGCATAGAAAGCCAATTGCTTAGAAATGAAATAGGAGTGTGGAGTGAAAAGAAGGAAAACATAAGCTTGGGTCAGGGAAGAGGCAGTGATTAGCTCCATTGTTCAGGCCTCCTTGAGCTTCATTGGGTCTAAAGAAAAATTCACTAATGAATCTATTGAAGCTTGCCAGAACTTTGTATTGAAGACAAGTTAAGTTATGACGCTTCTCTAAGACATGGTAGTAAAGCATGTTGAAACCGAAAACAGAGCATGTGTCTCGATTTAAACTTTACTCACAGAAACTTGAAAATAACTTTTATGGGGATTTTATCATACACATTTGCTGTGTTTTTATGCACATCTCCTTACGCTAGAAAATCAAATGAGCAGTGACCCAATTAAATCAATTTTCAGAGAGTATGAAACATGGTAAGCATCTGTGTAATAATCTAGCTGCTAATCAGAAGGGAAATACTGGAGACCAATGCTTATTTGGTCAACTTTACTTTTGCTAGCTATGCAATAAAGACTTTTATTTGATTAATGCTTAAACTAGCTTCCTTGGACTCTTTTAAAAAATGTTTATGGTTTATTTATCAAAATTATTGCCTCTAGACAAATGCAGCAGTCTTAAGGTCACCAGGTGAAACTGTATATCAAAACTAACAATAAAGCTGCAACCCTAAACACAAGTGCTAAGGAATATGACTTCTAAACCCAATGATGACTTTTAAGTAAATGTACCTAAAGATTGTTATGTTAATGATTTTACCTGAAATATGCAGTTATATGTCTCTGGTATTTACACATGTGAAATACACTAGAATAACGTCAGGACAAACCTCTCAGTTTTGTTATCACAGTAACAGTATAGCAGAAACAAACAAGGATGAAGAAAACTTTTCATACGCTGTCATCTCAGTGTGTCTGAGCTTTGATGGGTAGACCACCGCTCTAAGGTTATAAGGTTGCCGAGAGAACCAACAAGGGGGGCAATTAGTGTCAATTAGTATGGTGCTTTGGAGTCACTGAATAGCTTCCCTTGGTCACATTTTGACCACTTGATCCAAAATCCCAGAAGTAGGTGAATGCTATGGCCAGTTATTCTAGCATCCAATTTAATACTTGTTGGCTAAGAATGTGCTGATTGTGGATCAGAACAGGAACTAAAGTATTAGTCAGCCCCCTGGAAATGCAGGTTTGTTTTTAATGTCATTGATTGATATGGAATATATACTCACAGAATGATTAACTGGTAAAAAGACATTTCCAGCATAATTTTTGTGGACCTCAAACCACTTCATCAGGTGCTTATGATGATGTAGACAAGAATCCACAAATTTTCATGTTGGAAATTTCTTTTAGTTTCTAAACTGCCACAAGATTCCTTTATATTTGTTATGCTGAAACCGGCAATACTACAAGTATTTGAATACTACACCTTTTAACCGCGTGAGATGAATTTGTTAGGTTTTACTGAAAATAACTACTGAGGAAACTTGCTTAGCTATTAATGTCAAATATACAAATCTGTTTTTTTCTTTCTTTCAATGAGAGCATTTGTTTTTTCAAAGACGACAACAGGTATTCAGGTTTGCACCTTATACTTGTTCTCTAGCTGAAGAACAAGTTGTCCATTTGAGAATATACAAAAGACAAAAACAGGTAAAGTGACATCTTTAATTGGATAACTTTATGTTGCTAATAGAGTTAGCCCACTTTTGCATGGTAGTAATCTAAATATACATAGAACTATGCATCTAAAAGAGTAGAAACTTCCAGGCAGTTATAAAGGGGTCCTTCCCTTCTGGGTCTTGGAAGCTAAGCATGGTCAATCCTGATTAGTACTTGGATGGGGGGGCTGTTAATGAATACCAGGTGCCGGCGTAGGCTATATTTTAGAGGAAGAAAGTAGCAAACCATCTCTGAGGATTATTTACCTAAGAAAACTCTATGTAATCCATAAGGGTTGCCATAAGTTGACAGGTGATTTGAAAGCACATATACCCATACAGCTTAGAGACCTTCAACTGATAAGTGTGGCAACTGGCAAGTGATGGGAACAGGGGAAAACTGAACAGCATGGATATGTTGGCTCCCACCAGAGTTGAAGCTACTCACTGTGACCTCTCTCTCTCCCTCTCTCTCTCCCTCTCTCTCCTCTTTCCTTCCTCCAGCCCTGGGACCCAAGACAATCTTCAAAAATTAAATCAGATGCAAACATTGATCCAACCATTAACTTATAATCAATCTATCATTTGAATTAAAAGCAATTTAACAGACATAACCTTTAAAAAACAAGAAACAGGAATAGTAGAGCCCTTTCCCCATAAACAGTCAGTTCCCAAAGTTCTCAAACAAAAAAAATCTTCATCTGCTACTGGAAGTACTTACATTTATTTGTTTAAATATCTTCAGCATACACTATATATACTGCAATAAAACACAGTTTCATAAAATAGACAGCTACACCTGACTTGATAATAAATTGAGTTGCAACTGGAATTTAAAAACATTCTTTTTTTGGACAACAGCTTCCAAATTCATCCATTCTCCGTGACCGGTGACCTTGCTAGCAGGTAATTTGGGAAGTTGTCATCCAAAAACGTAACTTACTCAAGATCAGGCTAGGGTGCCCAGGCAAAATGAAACAGTTTCCTTTTTGTCATTTAGTTGGTTTATATGATGGCGAGTCAATAAGTCCATGACTTTTTGAATTTCCCGCCTCTTAACTAAAAGGGCAACACTGCTCCTGAAAACAGGCATCTGTCAGTTGACTCCTGTCAAAATTTGAACAAGCTGCATCATTTAGTTTGTGTTTGACAGCCATTGATAGCAAACTACCATGTGATTTGAGAATAAAATAGAAAAAAGTGAATTTAGTGTGCTCATTAAGCATTATTTTTTGCAGAAGAAAACCGTCACTCAAACCAAGGCTAAGCTTGACAAATACTATGAGGACTCTGCACCATCAATTTCAATGGTAAAAAAGTGGTTTACTGAATTTCGTTGTGGCCATACAAACACAGAAGATGCCGAACATTCTGGATGCCCAGTTGAGGTCTCTACACTCGAAACAATTGAAAAAAATCACGATATGGTGTTGGCCGATCGGAGATTGAAAGTGCAAGAGATTGTGGCAGCCATAGGCATCTCACATGGCTCAGTGGTTTCAATTTTAAATGATCACTTGGGTATGAGAAAGCTTTCCGTAAGATGGGTGCCGCGTTTGCTCACAATTGACCACAAATGCAATCATGTGACAATTTCGCAGGAGTGTTTGCCATTGTTCAACCGCAATATAGACAAGTTTTTGCGCTGTTTCGTAACTGTGGACGAAACGTGGATCCACCACAACATACCAGAGATCAAACAGCAGTCAAAACAGTGGGTTTCTCGGGGTGAATCGGCACCAAAGAAGGCCAAGGTGGGTTTGTCAGCCAATGAAGTCATGGCGACCGTTTTTTGGGATGCACGTGGTATAATCCACATTGTTGCACCCTAGACCTGAAGGTTCCCTCAGTAAACCACTTTAGACCAGCCGTGATTAAATGCTTTATTTAGAATAAAGGAAAAAGAATAAAAGAGATAAAAATATAGTCCAGTGATGCCCCAGCATCAATGTATTGCAAGGCAATAGTCCAAGGAATAAAAAGCCCAATAAATGCAGAAATAGTCTTGATGCCCCAATGGGCTAAATCCTGGATAAGTCTCTGGCAACAAAGGCTTGGCAAATACTTGAGTACGAGGACTTGAAGGCGCAACGGCACAGACTTGAGTTTCGTGGAGCTTGGCAAGGTAGCTTAACGTTGACGCGAGATGCCGCTCATCTCAGGGACTCAAATAGGCCCCCCAAGGCTTTGATCTGCAAGGCGCTGACTTCGATGCAGTCCGTTTCTCATGCCCCCCGAAGCAGGATGGTATGTCAGCTCATTAGTATCTGCACCTGGAGACAAGGGAGGCAACCAGGCTGTGCCGTCCTGGCTCCCCTTATCGGCCTGAGAAGTAGAAAGGCTGTGCCTGCCCTTGACTGCTGGCTGACACAGAGACTTCTGCAGAGGCCTGCTTTCAGGCCTAGCTGAGATCTTGGAATTAACATGGCTTTTGTCTGGTTTGGCTGTGGAGTCAGGGCATGACAACATTGACTACCTTCAAAAGGGTAAAACAATCAATTGTGAATATTATGACAACTTATTGGGTTGATTTAATGAGGATTTGAAAAAACCCCAACCGCATTTGGCCAAGAAAAAAGTTCTTTTGCACCAGGACAATGCAAGGGTGCACACATGTACAGTTGCCATGGCAACAATCCATAAATTGGGATACGAATTGCTCCCTCATCCACCCTATTCTCCGGATTTAATCCCGAGTGACTATTTCTTGTTTCCAAACATTAAAAAATGGCTCGGGGGAAAGAGATTTGACTCCAACAATGAAATCATATCACAAACAAATACCTATTTTGATGACCTCAACAAATCTTATTTTTTGGAAGGGATAAAAAAATTGGATAAACATTGGACAAAGTGTATAGAGCTCAAAGGAGACTACATTGAAAAATAAAATGATTTTTATTCCAAAAACCTGTTTCATACAAAAAGTCACAGACGTATTGACCTGCCCCCGTAGCCAGGGAGTGGCTACATGAACTGTCCATAATTGGCTATGCAATCTCATTTTGCTATCTATCCATCCATCCATCCATCCATCTGCTCTGTTCGTTTTGAGTGACATCATTACTCAAAATCCACTGGAGGAATTGATGCCAAATTTGACCACAAGACACCCACTAACCCAAGGAGTGACCATCACTCAAAACAATTGAATTTGTCATTTGGGAGTTGTAGTTGCTGGGATTTATAGCTTACCTACAATCAAAGAGCATTCTGAACCCCACCAACGATGCAATAGAACCAAACCCAGCACATAGAACTCCCATGACCAACAGAAAACACTGGAAGGATTTGGTGGACATTGAGCTTGGGTTTTGGAGTTGTAGTTAACCTACATCCAGAGAGCACTGTGGACTCAAACAATGAAAGATATAGAACAAACTTGGCACGAATACTACATATGCCCAAATATGAATACAGATGGAGTTTGGGAAAAATACCCCTTGACATTTGGGAGTTGTAGTTGCTGGGATTTATAGTTCACCTACAATCAAAGAGCATTCTGAACCCCACTAACGATAGAATTGGGCCAAACTTCCCACATAGAACCCGCATGACCAACAAAAAGATACTGTGTTTTCTGGTAGTCTTTGGCAACACCCCCTCACGACCCCCCCCCCCCAGTCCCAACCCCCAGGTTGAGAAATGCTACCTTAAGGCCATCCAGTCCAGCTCCCTTCACCAGGGCAAGAAAACATAATCAAAGCCCTCCTGAAAAAGAGCCATCGAGCCATAGATATAGTTAGATATATATAATTCAGACACACACACATATATGTATATGGCAGATATATTATTATAGATTTGAAAGGGACTCCTAATGAAGGACAATTATATGCTGCATGTTCCAGAGTAGGCAAACTAGACAATCTCTACATCAACACTGACAACGAAACAACAAGAAATACTGTTTCCCCACAAGCATAAAGAAATTACATATATTAGAAACCAACACTTTCTCATTATTTTCCAAATCACCAAACTTGGCCACAGCAACGCATGGCAGGGGACGGCTAGTTTATTATAAAATGGTCCTTGTTCCCAAGTAGAGCCATACAGCAGACAGGCAACATCAGTTTTCTCCTTGTGGTTTGTTAGGGCTGTGGTTTCAAAGAGCTTGAAAGACAAAATTGTAGATAGTAATGTGTGTCTTTGTGTGTTAGCTTTATGTTTCATGCATGAAATGATGCTTATGGCAGACCAGAACATACCATCTCCCTTATGCAATTAAATCATTTAAATCTGAGACCGCAAATAGCGTGCATTCATCACTGAGCGGAAAGGCACTGATGATACATGGAGCATTAATACACAGCTTCTGTCAGTTACACAATAGTAAGTGTCTGTGTAAATTCCTCAATATTTTATGCCAAGAATGTTGTAATCTGAAGTGACCAGCATCTTGGTCCCATAAGATGTTTGTTGCTGCAATAGGGCACGTATAACCTGTGAAGGTATAGCCTATGTCTGAGCAAATTGGACCAGGTCTATCTTTTATAACATATACCACCATCATGGTTGCTTATCATGCAGGTGAAAATCAGCTTGTGTTCCATTCTTTCTTATGGGCATCTAAGCATATGTAGTTAAACGTAGTGCACTGAATTCAGTAGGGCTTACTTCGTGATGGCTATTCAGACAATATCCTATTGTGAGTCACTCTAGATTAGGTCTACTGAATCCACTGGATTTTCCTACATATTGACTAACTATTCAATATTTATTCAACAGATCTCCTCTAGTTGAGATTAACTAATAGGACCCATGTTTTAATCTCCAGGAGTGACACAGCAGCAGTCCAAATCTATCTAAATATTAAATAACTATTTGCAAATAGAATTATATTCCTAGCTCTAACTGAGCGTAAGGATTACTACAACATAAGAAAGGGAATGTCATTCTTGTGTCTTGTTCCATCTTATACTGTCTGCCAGTCCTATTAAAAATAAATGCTTGCCACCATCCTTATTGCCCCATGCCAAGTTGAAGCTGCTTTCATATTTGTAGGGTAGGATGACAGCCCAAACATCTCTAGTGGCAGTCACAGCTAACCAGGAATATGAAGTCAGTATGACACACTTTTTCTTGGACTCCTTTACCTTTCTACTTTCTCGTGTTTTCCTCTGACTCCAATCACACACTAAATGGCAAAATTAATAAGAAATGTAATACCAAATTAGTAATAATACATTTATTGCATTAGAATGATAATGCAAGAAATGTTGTCGCCACCACGTGAATCATCAAGCAATGTTGAACATAAAATACATTTACTTGACAGAAATTTCTGAACAAGGAAACACCCCTAGACTCCCATGGAAGTAAATAGGCTATGAACTAGGCATTTCATATAAGTGAAACTCGAGTCAGAGTTGGTACAAATAATTATAATAAGAGTTATTACTGATTTTGTTACATTTTTTTGAATTAGCATGATTGTTTGAGGCTGGGAAAGGATACAAAACCTGAGAATGGGCTGGGAGAGTGACATTTTCTGTTATTAATCTGTTTACATAATTTCTACAATTTTGGGAAAGAAGTAGTTCATGTTTGTGCACACTGCCTTTCTTTCTTTTATTCTGTACTACATTACCACCGATAGTCCATTTTATTTATATATCCCTAGAAGGTTGTACCATAGTCCAGAGTCTCCCCATTTAGCCAATGATGGGTCATTGGATTGCTATCCAGGGATAGTTTGGGTAGAATTTGTTGTTTTGATATCAATTTCTACAGCTAGCTGTGGGGGTATTGTGAACCCCAAGACCATCCACACTGCAGAATTATAGCAGTTTGACAACTATCAAGGCTCCATCCTATGCACTCCTGGGATCTGTAATTTTTGTGGCATTAGAGCTCTCTGATAGAGAATGGTAAATATCTCACAATACTACATACCCCAGAATTCCACAGCATTGGGCCATAACCATTAATGTGTACTGAAATTGCTATAGCTCTGCAGTGTGGATGCAGGCCCCAGCAGCAGAAGGTCTGAAATGCTCCCTTTGCTTTATATGCTGCATCGTTTACAACCAATAAAGTTTATGTTTTAGCAGTAATGTTTGCTAGGATTCTGCACTAAGCAAAGTGTTGGGGGGCCTAGAACCATACCTAGAACCATACCCAATTCCTGCATAGAATAATCAAAAGCTGTTTAAAAAGTGAAAGTATGCAGCTAAGCCCAAGTCCTCAAAGGAGAAGGAGGAAATGACACCAACTCTAAGCATATCAGTCTTGCAACAATAGTCCTGTTCAAGCCAAGCCAGCTATGTCATTGAAATCTGAATGTTTTCTAAGCCAAACTTGAACATTCAAACTTGGAGCCTCTTGTTTCACTAAGAAGACAACATTGAACATCTATTGAATGGATTACTTATTATATTTCTTTCAATTAATCACAGCAAAGTCATGCTCAGATATTATTAGAGAAGTTAGATAAAGAACTAACTTTTTGAGGCAAATGCATAACTGCAATAAGACTGAATTTTCAGTTGTAACAGTAGAATTTCATGTTGATCAAAATTAGACATTTTAATTCCAGTTTCTTGTTCTCTTGGCAAATAGGCACAATCTTTTCATATTGACTAAGGTAAAGAACGCTTTCTTGCAATTTGCATTTTTGTTCCCACCTTAAAATGAAAGCAGAAATTTGTATGACATGTCAGCTTGAGAGACTTTTCCACCCACCTTGCACCGTATTACAAAAGATCTACCTGGCTCATGATTGGCTGTTTATTGAAGGGATATAGCAGCTCACCTGTTTAAATAACCATGTTGCCATTGATAAATCATGGTTTGTTTGAGGCCCCTGATGTACACACACATATCTACTCTTTCTATTTTGATATCAAAAAGTGTTATTTTTAGACATTGTTTTGCTGCAAACTTGTAAACTGTTTTGATTATCACTGAGAAAAAAAGGAAGGGGGAATCTTCAGAATAAATGCTATAATAAATTCCAATACCAGACATTTACTTTTTTAAATCCTACATATACGTCACTGTCGTGGCTTCAGTGCTGGATAGGACTTCTGAGGATAACAGAGTTTGCACCCCTGATCAGACATGGAAGTCCACTTGGTGATCTGAGCTTGAGAAGAAGACAATAAGCAACAATCTCTGAATAAATAAAGGGGCATCAAATTATGTTGGGATGAGAAAAGGGTGTTTCTGAGGTTCATACATACAGTTCATGGCTGTCTTTGCAGCCCTCAACCTTCTCACCCTCTCTTAGGTTGTCATTTTTGTGGCAAAAATGGCAAATTGTCTTTATTGGAAGTTTCAAGAAATGATTATTCATACTTCAAAAGTGAGGGGCCATGCAGCCCCCTTGCATTTTTAGCATTAAATCCCATTTTTAGGATCTATCTATCATATAATGACAACAGTCTGTAGAATTTCCTGAGAGTAAAAATGGCATCCGTACCTCCCTAAGTTGTTTGCCCTGCTTAATATAAACTTATAAATATCTGGTTGAATCTTGCAATAGTTAAGACATACATGTAATTATTAATCTCAAATAGGGTAGTTCTGGTGAATGAATGACAAAAAGACATTTTCGAGTTGCCCTTGAGCATGTAGGAAAGGGGATACAACCTATGCTCCCAGTGCAGTTAGACTGTTCCTTCCTTCCTTGAAACTTGAAATCAGTGGCAATGGATATGGGGAGATGGAGTTAGGTTAGTAGCCTCTGCGTAGTTTTGCACAAGGTCCAATAAATGGCATATAGAGGCATAATTCCCATCAAACAGCAATAAGATGATAGCAGACAACTCTAATAACCAGAACTTAGAAAATTGGTTGAGGTCTTTTGGGGGGGGGGGGGTTACAACTTTACCCAAAAACCAGCATTATAGTTATATTTCAAAAACTAACTTTTCTAAGTTGTTTTACCACTAGGGTATCTCCTTTCCTACATGCTCAAGGACAACCTTATTATAAGGGATACCTCCTGTTTGAGTCTTGAAATGGTTTTCCTTTTATTTAGACTGCAGGAAGAATTTCCTGATGGCAAGAGCTGTTCAACAGTGGAACTCACTGTCTCAGCGTGTATTGGAAACTCTTTTGGAGGCTTTTAAACAGAGGCTGGATAGCCATCTGTCAGGGACAGTTTGATTGTGCTTTTCCTGCATGGCAGGGGGCTGGACTAGATGGCTCATGTGGTCTCTTCCAACTCTATGATTCTATGGTTTACTTATTGTTTATTTATTTCAGGTGTTTATACCCTATCCTTCTTGACCTTCAAGGAGGGACTCAGAATGGCTTCCAAACAGGCAACAATTCAATGCCAAGCATGATTCTATGATTCTAGACTGAATAACACAATCCTTGCCCCCCAAAACTGTATCTATTAGAATGTAGGACCTTCATAGAAGCGGAAAACTGTGCACCATGCCATTTATGAATACAGTCCTAGTTGATTCTAATATATTATGACTATGCTGGCAACAATCACACAGTTGCCTCTAGATCAGTGGTTCTCAACCTGTGGGTCCTCAGGTGGTATGGCCTACATCTCCCAGAAATCCCAGCCAGTTTACCAGCTGTTAGCATTTCTGGGAGTTGAAGGCGAAAACATCTGGAGACCCACAGGTTGAGAATCACTGCTCTAGATTGTGGAATGATCTGCTGGAAGATGTTTGACAGCTGAATAAACTGTTTGAACTTTAAACAGCACTAAAGACCAGTTAACTTCTTGGGAGGAGAGCAATGACCAATCTCGAGACATCACACTGGCAACGAAAATCTGCATAGTAAAAGCAATGGTATTCCCGTAGTAACCTATGGATGTGAGAGCTGGACCATAGGAAAGGCTGAGCAAAGGAAGATAGATGCTTTTAAACTGTGGTGTTGGAGGAAAGTTCTGAGAGTGACTTGGACCGCAAGAAGATCCAACCAGTCCATACTTCAGGAAATAAAGCCCGACTGCTCATTGGAGGGAAGGATATTAGAGGCAAAGATGAAGTACTTTGGCCACATAATGAGAAGACAGGAAAGCTTAGAGAAGACAATTATGCTGGGGAAAATGGAAGGAAAAAGGAAGCAGGGCTGGCCAAGGGCAAGATGGATGGATGTTATCCTTGAACTGACTGGCTTGACTCTGAAGGAGCTGGGGGCAGTGATGGCAAACAGGGAGCTCTAGCGTGGGATGGTCCATGAGGTCACAAAGAGTTGGAAGTGACTGAGTGAATAAACAACAACAACAACAAAAGACCAGTGTCTTGCTAAATTATGAATCTTAAATTATGAATGTTAATTATGTACAGGCAGTTCCCAACTTGCAAACATCCGACTTACAAACAACCCATAGTTAAGAACAGGGGTGAGACAACAGGAAGGGAGCGATCCTTGTGTCCAAAACAAGCCATTTTTTTCAAAATCAATTATTACAGGGACAGAAAGTAAGGTGAAGTATTCTGAACAAGGGCACAGGCAGCAAAACAATCGCCACAGGGGTGTTAACCCTTCCCTGTGCTATCCAAGGCGCACACATATGTGTGCATATATATAATATTGAAGTGTAACTTCAGCCATATATACACACACACACACACACACACACACACTCTTAATCAGAAGTTATACTTCAAAAATGTATCTGTTCTGACTTACAAACAAATTCAACTTTAGAACAAACCTACAGAACCTATCTTGTTTGTAACATGGGAAATGCCTGCATGCAGTTTCAACATACACAACATTGATTGTGTATGTTCTTTTAACTGATGTTTTAAGTGGTTTATGTGTTTTGTGTTTTTAACTTCTGGTGCGTATTGTAATTTAATATGTTGTTGTTTCCCACCTCAATCCATGGGGAGAGTCAGGTAAGAAATAATAACCACCACCACAACAACAATAAAAACAACAACAGTAATATTCAGAAACACATAACTATATTCCTGTTTATCATCCCTGTGTATCATGGATTTTGACTGCCCTTTGAAGCTGTTTTTGAAAATCTGGTAACACTGTTTCACTACAATTCACAAGCTACTAGTGAGAACTCTCCCATGTACTCACACAGGACTACCGTGTAATTAATGGTTTATGAATTGCAGCTTAAAAATGCTTTGTTATTATAAATAGCATATCATTATTGTGGAGGAGGAGACTGCTGTCACTACCTACATTCCAGTTCCTCAAAGCCCTCTGAAGCATCATTCACTTTGATGGAATTTTCTCAGCCAAAGTATTTGAAGGCCTGCAGATGATAACTACCGATCCTTTTGTTGTATTTCTGCTTTCTCTGGATGGCTTACCATGCTTTAAATGTACCTGAAAGTGAAGTCGCCTTTATTTAATACTAAGAAATTTACCCAGTGTTGCCTGGGTGAATATTGACAGTTTTGAGTATGGTTTTAAGGAAGAAAAAGGTTTGACTCATACCACTTACAGTCAATAAGAATTGTATCATGCCAAGTTGCATGCAAAATTGACCTCAAACAGGAAAGGGGGGGGGGCTACATTTTTATCAAACTCTAAATAACAAGATTGACCAAACTATGTATATTAATATGAATTGTGAAACCAAAAAAATGCAGAAATCGCGCTCTGATTCAGGACCAAGTGGTATATGAATCAGCTGACAAATTGCATGCAAAACCTTAGCTATGGTGTTCCTTTTGGCCCCATTAGATACCACACTGAAACTGGTGACTTTTTAATCAAGCATGTGCATTTGTCTAGCATAACAAATGAATAGATGCTTCACTTTAATGATTAGTCACTTTTCAGTTAAAGCAGGTGCATTTGTGTATTTTTTTCAATTTTTTTTTCATGATGAAGCTTTTGTAGCAATCTGGCAATTTTAGTGTTGTGTGGCTTGTTTATTATTTGGCTTGTTGATGATGTTTACCAAAGGAGACACTTCCTTTCAGGTCCAGTTCTTGGAACCTCGGGGCTCTCTTTTAGCCAGTTCAGCCTAATGGAATTAAAGTTGACATGTTTCAAGTCTGGTCCTCTGTAAAACAAATGTAAAACAATGGCTCAGATTTCTTATAAAACTCTTTGAGCTGCGTAAGGCTTTTAAAAAAATGTTTTTCCCCTACCCCTTTTACACGTCTGTATATAAAGACCATAAAAGAGGAGTACAACAGGATAAATCAACATGAATCTAAGGATCTACTGCAGCATATTAAACGGTGGAGTCTCACTGAAAGGGAGGGCGACCCTGCGGCTTCTTGCAGTTTGAAGCTAATTGTTTTGGTCAGGATGGGAACGTCTGGAAGTCCACTGCAGTGTCCCACCAGCAAGGCTTCAGTAACTGAGCTGGCCTGCAGAGAATGAACCCACTTTGTAGCAACACAGCAGGCTCAGACACCACCTATTCTGCTCTCCAAACTGTCATGCATAACAACTTTATTGTGCTAAATTGAACTTGAAAGCAACCAAAGGCTATGAGAAGGAGAGGCTATGAGAAAAGCATGCTGTCAGTGCTGGCAAAGGCTGACCTGGAAAGTAGGCTCAGAGACAGGAGAATAAAAGATCAGGGCCCATGAACACAGCATATTGTTTCATTTTAAAGTATGATTCCCATACCAGGGAAAGTAGCAAATGTGATGTAAATTTATTTAAATGGATTCCACGGCTAAAAAGTTTGCCAGCCGCTCTTATCCAACTTTCCCAGCTCTCTGATTCGTTACATACAGTGGGAATATAATGACATATAGTCATCATTGTAACAGCTTCTTTGCAGGGGCACAATGATGATTAATAGCTAGCAGCAAATTTTCACATGGGCTCTAAAGCACTATAGCGCTAAGCAGCCAAACACTCCCAAATCCCCCTTTTCTGTTCCACTGAAAAGTCCTCTCCTTGTACCTTGCAGATATGAACAAAGCCTATCTTAATTCCAATCAGCTTTTCCTCATTCAAAGAGACCTTCTCTTTTTCATAATTGATTCATGTGCATTTTTCGTCTTTCATTGAGTCTGAGCTATTTTTCTTCTTTTCTGTGTACTTTCCTGGTAAGCAGAATCATTTAAGAAATAATTTGATGGTTTTTCCCCAAAAAACAAATCCATTGAATAGGTTTATTTCAATTAGTTCAAGGTTATTATTTTTAAAGCAGAGTAATGCAAAACTGAAGAAAATAACTCTTCACATTCTGGGATCTTTGAAATTAGCTACCTTAGAGCTCAGAGGTAGGGGCTCACAGTAAAACTCAGGCAAAGATAAACCAAAGACTTGAGCGCAACAACAATGCATAGGTTCTGTTTATTATACAAGAGCTCATTCCCATGAGAGACTTACAGCTGAAACTCTCTTTTTTGCAAGAGAGAGGATTAATTATTTTAATAGATAAAAGCAATTTTAAGTAAGTAAGTAAGTTTATTTTTTTAAAACCCACACAATTCCTTTGTCTTTGTATTTCAAAATTGCAAATACTCATGTCTCATAGAAATGCATGCTTAGCACTACGCATTAATTTTGGACTCACATTTCACTGCTTTTTGTGTTTTGTCTTTTTCTTTTTTCCTTTTGTATTGCTCTGTTAAGGGGGTTACTTCCTATTTACATCTGTATGAAAATAGTAGTGCAGCTTTTTTTGTTCAAGTTGTGAATTTCATTCTATTTATCAGAGGCTAGTCCTGTTTGGCATCAAGTATTTTTAAAAGTTTATTACATTTGTTATAATTTGAGGATATTCACCATCCATATAAAAGCAGCAAAAAGATTCCACATAGTACTAATTGTTAAAATATATTCTTGCATATCTGCTATGCAGTACACTCGACATCCTAATTTATTGACAGTAGGGGTAAGCAGAAGGTTGATGATTATGAGCCTCTTTCAAAATAATAGTTTACAGCTGGTTTATAATTTTCTTTTTACTTCTGTCTGAGGTCTATAGGACCCAAAGCTGTGATTCTAAACACATGGATTACTTGGAAGTAAGTTTTGTTTAAATAACGGTTAATTAATTCTGAAAAAAATGTATACACAGGGTGTTATAACTTACATTGTTTGTGATTTTTTGTTTTTGACTCTGATCCATGAAGTGGAAAACAAAGTTAATGATTTTCTATGTGTAGCTATTAGCTAAATACTGAAAAAAGTTCAATGTATAGCTTTAACAACTATTTGTTTTCAAATGATTATTGTATCTAAAATTGAACCATTGAGATTCAGACGTTGGTGATTTGTCTAGCCACGAATCTCTATGGGCCATTTAGGGACATCTGGCACGTCTAGACAAGAATAGTGTCTTGTCAGGTTATTAGCATAAAGCCAGGACTCTGTCCACTGAGACTGTTGTACTGCAGTTGTATTCAACGCACAGAGGGAAAGTGCAATGGGCACTAACAGACAGTCCTACTGAGAAACACTGTTCTGTGGGGTGCAAACCGAAAATATTTAGACATACTCACTTGAGTTTTCACAACTTTGGATTAAATCCAAGTTGTCAGTCACAATTTCACACATGTTAATTCATAGTAATCCAAAGTACTGGCACTTAGCTTTAAAGCTCTTAAGAGCTTGGGATCGATGTACATGATCTATACCAACCTGCTTGTTCTTGAAGATCTACAGGTGAGGTCCTTCTCCAAGTGCCTTCTGTAGTAGGAGAAGGGGTTTCCCCCTTTCAGTATGCCCTGGCTTTTGAATATTACTTCCAAATAAGTAAAACAGTTACAATCCTTTCAGCACTAGGACAAAATTTTGCTGTTTGACCTGGAATTTTTTAAAAATAAATTATGTTGACTTGGTTTACTTGCAGTTTTTATTGTGAAATATAACGTTTTTTCTTTTTTGTGTGTATTATTTTGCCATCCATATTATGTCTTTTGTAAAGTATCTTGGAAATCACTTGATGAAGAATAGTTTAGGTATATTTTAAATAAGTAACCAAATAATTGTAACACAAGTGTGCTAGACACAGTTAAAGATATGTTCTACCCAGGTATGATATATCTATGAGTGGTTATAAAGTTTTAATTTTCTATTATAGTTTAATGTATGTATGACAACAACTACTAATATTTTGTTTAAAATGTTGTAACTTTTATTATACATAAACAACAGCATAAAACAGAGTAAAACAATGACATTATAACAAAATATAAGAGCAAGCATTAAACCAACAACCAATGAACCTGCAATAATATCGATTTCTGGGCATGGGTGGGCGGGCTAGTGCAAATCAATTGTGAGGATAGGGCTGATAGATAAGTGTGTATTAAGTCACGTGGCAACAGTAGAGATAGAGGGCAATGTAAGTTAGAGCATTATAACTTTGGGTGCAGAACAATAGTAAGTACAAGGATAAAATTTTAGGTCTTAGCTGGGGCCAAACTATCTGGGAATTGTCTAGTCAAAAGCACAGTGGAACAACCACATCTTTAGATCTTTGCAGAAGATGGACAGGGTGGGTGCTAGTCTATTCTCCCTGGGGAGGGAGTTCCAGAGCTGGGGAGTCACTACCGAAAGGCCCTTTCTCTTGTCCCCACCAACCGTGCCTGAGATGGGGGTGAGAGCAAGAGAAGAGCCTCCTCAGAAGATCTTAGAGATTGTGAAGATTCGTAAAGGAAAAAGCAGTCACAAAGATAGGCAGGTCTTTATAGGTAATAGCCTGCACCTTGAATTGGGACCAGAAACTTATAAATCTCTTCTAAATAAAATAAATAAATAACTTGCTTTGTGGCCCAGTTTGCATAATTGCACATTGACTTCTTTCACATAGGTCACTAAAATGTCACTCAGCAGATTACTGGTATATTATAGTATTTGTTTTAACCTAAGAAAATACTTCAAAATTCATGGGGTCACCATAAATTGACAGGCAACTTGAAAGCACATACGTACACAGATGAACGGAAACATGCCTATGGGATTTCTCTCATGGTATAAACTCCCAATGAAATGAAAAGAAGATTGCAAAGCTGGCTTTTTAGCTGCAACCAGAGAGTGTCATGGCCTTTTACTGAGACACAGGCTATGTGCCAGGCTATCAGAATTCCTAGTCAATCATCCTGTTTCATTTAAATTGCTCTGAAATGGTTAAATACATTTTCTATTAACATATATTGTGTAAAGCATTCTGATAATGCTTACATTTGTCATTAAACACAAAATATTACTCACCAGACAGAAGCAAAATCCTGAAACGGCATATAGATGAAGGCAATCTGTTCATTGGTTTATGGACCCAAAGTTGCTCAGACAGAAGTAACAAATCTAAATGATGTCCCTAGGTATCATATTTTGTATTCAGAATTCTGAGGTAGCTGCAAAGTGTGTAAAATCTTATGTAGTCAAAGAACTACTTACTGAATATGCATTGAACAATGGGTTGTTTACTTCAGAAACTGCATCACATGCATACACTCTTGATACTCCCTGAGAGAAGTGTGTGAATAACTAACCCAAGAGGCTCAAAATCTCAAACCATGCCCCTTTATCATAATGTAACAACGCAGACACACCTCATACATTCCTGTCAAACGATGTACTTTCTAAAGGGAAATAAAACCACTGCTTTGAGTAGAATATACCCTGGAAATGCACAAGTCCAACAATAGATTTTATAAAGCTAAGACTCATAGTGGTGATAGTGTACATTCACATGAAGGTGCGAGTAATATTTGCGAGGTTTGTTGTTGTTACATGGTCAATGTATATCACATTCAAGTCATACTAGAAGATGTGCACAGGTCGGCAACACAATTCATTGAGTAACAGCACCATCATTATCTAATCAATGCATGCATTCTCCTTTATTGTCAAAGCAATGTATAACAGAGATGTGGAAGATATGAATTAGTATGGTGCAATAGAAAAAAATATCTGTTCAATTCATGTTCTCTATCATTGGCTGAGGATTTGGAATATTGATTCAACGATGTATCAGAAATACACTGCCATTGCCCCTGTGTGAACCTATTTATGCACACAAATGTCTTTACATAGCCACCAGTCAAACTCATGAACCTGTATTTATGGATGGCAAAAGAGAGACACAATGGTGTAATGGTTTATGACTTTAGATCTGAGAGATTAGGGTTCAGATCCCCACTGGGCCATGGAAACCCACTGGGTGATCTTGGGCATGTCATACTATTTCAGTTTCAAAGAGCAATAGCAACCCTTTCTGAATAACTTTCACCAAGGAAATGCCACCCTAGGAGCCCATATACACTGTCAGAAAATGCAGTGTAGATGTTGTTGTTGTTGTTATTATTATTATTACCTCACTTTATCTCCCCCGAGGGGGACTCCTTAGCCCAGGACATAGAATCATCATAGCCAGGATAATGTGAAGGAAACAGGAGCAAATCTTATAGTGGAACCACTACTTAAGAATGTCTCAACTTAAGAGTGTTTTGAGTTAAGAGCTGATGCTCTGCCTGAGTTTCACTTTGACATAAGAATAGCATTTTGAGTTATGAGTTAGTGTCAGAGGGAATGCTTGCACGAGAGTACTGGAATTCAGGGCTTCAAGGGAGCAGCCTCCGTGCTTCGTGCTCTTGTCCACTTTGGGAGATTGCTGCCTGCTTTGGTCTTGCCCGCTTTGAGGAACTTTGGGTTAGTTGATTATGTGTGGTTTTTATTCCTGGAATATTTGGCTTCATGAAGAGAGAGAAGGAGAGAGAGCAAAAGAGGTGGGGGAGGGAAGCTGGAATGAGTACAGTAAGAAGAAAATGCTTCTGCCTCTTCTCTTTGTGTTTCTTTGCCACAACTTTGTGCTCCTACCATTGTGTGACAACTTTGTGCTTCTTTCATTTAAAAGTTGATCTTTATTTTTTATTGGTCATGTGAATGTGCATTTATACATTATTTGTTATGGATGGGCCCTGAGCTTCTTGTAATAAGATCACATTTTAGCAATGCAGCTTTGCTTCCTCCACTGCAACTAGGCTGTAGTTGGCTACCATAACTAATCCCTATCAGCTTGTGAGCACCATCATTGTCCACTGTCTGGCTTTAAACAAGAGAACAGGACCAGTTTTTACCACAGATAAAAATTTGGTTCTAAATCCAATATAATGCTTAGAGATGCATGCCAGTCTTCTATTCGTTGGTAGAACCATTATTTAATATTATCCTACCCTGCAGTATCCACTCTCTTTGCTATGTTATCACAACCCTTGGATATCAGAAAGAATGTTCTGAAAGTAAGAGTTGTTTGACAGTGCAATATACTACCTTGGAGTGTAGTGGAGTCTCCTTATCTGGAGGTTTTTAAGAAGAGAATGGATGGTCATCTGTCTGGCACGCTTTGTTGTGCATTCCTGCATGGCAGAAGATAGGACCAGATAGCCTTTGTGGACTCCACCAACTCTAACATTCTATTAATTTGTGATTGAAGGAGAGTGGGAGATACTACTTTGTAAAGTATTCTTACCTAATAGGCTAGACTTTTGGACTGGAATATGAAATAGCCTTCTTAGTTATGCGTGGATAACTAATTATTGTCTTCTAACTCAACTGCCCCAACCACTCTACTCATCATTGGCAATGGCTACACCAGAGGCAGATTGACATTGTAGTTTGGCCCCACTTTAACTATCATAAATCAGTGCTGTGGACTCCTCAGAGTTGTAGTTTGATGAGATACCAGCCCTCTTTTGGCAGAGAAGGGTAAAGACCTTGTACAACGACAACCTACATGGTATCATAGTATTGAGCCATGATATTTAAAGTGGTCTCAAACTGCATCAATTCTGCAGTGTTGATCCACCACAAGTCAATGAGTTTGATGCTGCTGGCAACTGTCAGGTGAATGGATAATATCAAAACCCTCCTAACTAGCAAGTGAGGATGTAACAAGGAATTGTAACAAAGGTCCTGCTTCTAACTATCTCAGCTTCACTTGCTGGTACATCTATCCAGATTGTTCATTTTGTTGTTTCTTCATTCAGTCAGTTCCAACTTTTTGTGGTCTTATGGACCAGCCCACGTCAGAGCTCCCTGTTGGCCATTGCCACTCGCAGCTCCTTCAAGGTCAAGCCAGTCACTTCAAGAATAACATCCACCCATCTTATCCTTGGTTGGCCCCTCTTCATTTTTCCTTCCATTTTCCCCAGCATCATTATCTTCTCCAAGCTTTCCTGCCTTCTCATTATGTGGCCAAAGTACTTCATCTTTGTCTCTAATATCCTTCCCTCCAGTGAGAAGCCGGGCATTATTTCCAGGAGTATGGACTGGTTTGATCTTCTTGCAGTCCAAGGCGCTCTCAGAATTTTCCTCCAGCACCACAGTTCAAAAGGGCCTATCTTCCTTCACTCAGCCTTCCTCTTACATCCATAGGTTACTACTGGGAATACCATTGCTTTAACTATGCAGATCTTTGTTGCCAGTGTCATGTGTCTACTCTTCACTATTTTATCAAAATTAGTCATTGCTTTCCTCCCAAGAAGTAAACGTCTTCTGATTTCCTGACTGCAGTCTGTATATTTAAATGCAAAAAAATTAAAAATATTTAAAAATTTCAGAGGAAGGCAAAAATGGGAATGAATGAAGCTATAAATGAAAACATGCAAAATCAAGAAACAAACTGATCCAGAAATCCAGAAATATACTTATTTGAAAACATCTTGTATCTGGAACCTAGGTTTTGTTGTACCATTCATTCTTGGAATTAGCATGGCATCAGAATTCATTTTTATTTGTTATAGTTCAGAGCTCTAAAACAGAAACATTATTTGTTTCTGTTCGTTAATTTCAGTGCACTTTCCAAGCATTTGAACTCTGCTTGTGTGAAATGTTAAAGATAGAGTTTCCTCCCTGATGAATCTGTCAATAGTCTTTATTGTTAAGAAGTAACCAGATGCTTTGCTAAAATGTTAGGTTCGCTCTCTTTCCATGGAAAGTGATTCCCCCTACCCAACCTACCCCCCCCCCCTTCAAAAAAGGTAGGTCAAGGCTAAAGCATTATTTTACTTTCTTAACAGTGGAAACAATCTGGAGGTATGTTTTAGAAATATCTCGCTCTGGGCACAGAAATGAAGCTATCACTATAGCTAGAAATCCAGTGCAAGGCAGAACCTTGCAAAGTGATTTTTTATTACTGTAAAAGGATTAATTGCATTTCTCAGCTGAAATCTGAATAAGCTTATATACATATTTTTCACTTGACTTGTGCCTTTGCACATGATCTAAGCTACAGGCATATGTTTCAGAATTCCTGATCTAGGTTTAAATACCTTCTATATACGTTTCAGCATGCGAAACATTACCTTTTCTACCTTTAATGTGATTTATACCAATTAAGGAGAAACTTGAGTGCCCTTTCTAGGAAAGCCTGACATTAATGCATATAAATGGAACAGCAACAGTGTAATTCAGGTATTGCTCATGGGCTTTTGTGGCATTTTTTTTCTGAAGGTGAGTGTTTGTTCTTTAAATGTCTGGTACAATGCTCATTTATGCCCCAAACTAATTTCAGATTACTTCTCAGTCCTGGGTGATGTGGGTGTATTTTCCTCTCCGGTTTGATGACTTTTTAATTAACTACACTTTACTACCTTTATGCGTTTATTCCTCCCTGCTCTCCATGTTTGTTAGGTGGAATCAGTAACACCTTCTCACTCTCCTGTGCTTGGAAAAGTTTCTTGTTAGAGAGAATAGGTTAGCACTCTGTGTTTATTTATTTTGGCTGCCATCCAGTTAATCGGCAATGATGTCATAAGTTAGACTTATAATCATGTTATAGTTTCCTATTCCTATTTATTGTCATTGTTATTAATATTTCCCAAAATCCAACTTTAAATCTATCCAACTGTGCTGAGAGATGGGAGTTCTGGAAAGTGGGGTAATGAAAGATGATGCCTCTCCCACCAGGAATCAGCCCTGTGTTGAGGGATTGTAGGGATCTCTGCTTATGTTTGTCATTGTCAGATTGGCAATCATTGCCAGGAATTGGCTGAATGCATCACCCTTCAGCTTTCCACTTCTCAGAGATCTTTCCCTTAGTGCTGCTGGATGGATTTTAAAGTGGATTAAAGGAGCTGGAGTCAAATTGATGGTCTTGGCCTATGAAACCCTATATGGTTCTGGCCCAGCTTACCTGTCCGAACGTATCTCCCTCTATGTCTCGACTAAGAATTTAAGATTGTCTGGGGAGGTCCTGCTCTCGGTCCCGCCCTTTTCACAAGCGTGATTGGTGGGGAAAAGGGACAGAGCCTTCTCGGTGGTGGCCCCTCGCCTGTGGAATTCTCTCCCTAGCGAAATTAGGTCAGCTTCATCCCTCCTCTCTTTTAGAAAGAAGATCGAACCTTTTTTTTGGGACCAGGCCTTTGGACAGTAGGTTTGACAGAATTCACAACACTTGAACTCTGACATTGACAGGCTTGGACTGAGTCATTGGTCGCTAAATTAGATTTGGACTTGGCTATATGATGAATAATAATGTTTTAACGTATTTTAATCCAATGTATTTTAATGTATTTTAATCTAATGTTTTTCTCTTTATAATGTTGTTGTAATGTGTTTGTATGTTGTCGGCATTGAATTGCTGCCATTGAAAGCTATCCCGAGTCCCCTTTCAGGGGTTGAGAAGGATGGGGTAGAAATGTTGGAAATAAATAAATAGATTGGCAGTCTGAATGTAGCCGAAATACTGTGGCTATGTGTCTCCTGCAGAACTGCCACATTTATTTATATCCCACTTCTCCCATTATGGAACCCAGGGTTACTTACAACAAGGTATAGCAAAACAGAGCGGAAAATCCTGGTGATAAAAATGTTAAAACACAAATTAAACAAGTGGTCATATTAAAATGCCATTAAATAAAAAACATTTAAAAATATAACAATACACACAAGACTAGAATAGCTCTCTACCTCAAAAAACATCCTTTCAGAAACCAATGAATTATCAAATGTCTTTTAAAATATGTATGTATGTACTGTACCTGCTGGTGAAAAGAGACAAGCCTAATCTCCCATGGAAACAAATCCAGAGCCTGGGAGCAGCTACTAGGGATTCATCAAATATGTAGAATTTATACAGTTTGACACCACTTTAACTGTCATGGTTCAATGTTATGGAATCCTGGTAGTTGGAGTTTGATGACGAAAAAACCCTGTCAAATGACAACTTCTCCACTGATGGTAATACACAAGTTAAAACAAGAGCATGTTGCTCATTGTCAAGTCAATGTTCCAAAACATCAACAAAAGATTGAGAATATTAATTGAACAAGTATGTTTTCTACTGATTCTTGCTAATTCATAACCTCCTCATCTGTGTTGTACATTGCCCAGGCAATATAGGAGAATACAAGGTACAGAATCCCAAACTGAGGTGCCCACCTATGTACATTTCCCAGTAATAATAATAAAAAACTTTATTTATATTCCGCCCTGTCTCCCCTGGGGAACTCAGGGCAGTATCTTGCGCATGTCATGTACACTGACCATGCAATTCAGGAAGGGAGTATATGTAATTCCTATCCAGATTTTTTCTTCTCGGATTACACATCCCAAGATTCCAGAGCAATTCTTACAGTAATCATAGTGTTATAAGTGCATAATAACCTCCATATATTTTACAGATGGGAACCAATACATAGGTTTTCAAGAAAGATCAGAGTATGGCCATGATGGAAAAACATATAAATTAGGAAAACCATAAAAGCAACCTACTGGGAAGGGCAAGTTTCCACTCCACCCCAGCCTCTTCCTCTCCTCTGTCAATTGAGTGCAAACTGCAGTTTGAACTGAATTTTCAGCAACTGAAATAAGCTGAGGGCAAAGGGAAGAATAAGATAGAAACTGGGACGTTTAAGGGGATGCTTCAGACTGTCTCTGATAAATTGGGACACTTGGAGGATATGCAATTGTGCAATGTGAACTGGATTCTGGGCACTAACATTTTAAGAGAGAAACTACCTCAATATGAAACAGGCCCCCTCTCTTTCTACTGTATTTGTATGGTTCTGTAGCACAGCAGTTCTCGTTCGTGCCTGGAGGGCAGGGAATAGGTCCTGGGGTTCCATTAGCTTTAGGGCCTGCAGCAGCAGAAGTGGATTCAGAGGATGAGCTAGATGACTGGGGGGAAGCACAGGGCCCTTCGGATGGGCCTCGCTCGCCTGCAGAGAGCTTGGCATGGGATGAAATGATATTTGGGCCCAGCATAGATTCTGATCACCAGGTGGAGATGGAAAACAGCGAAGGGAGTTATGAACACCCAGGAATTCCCAGGAGTTTGAAAGTGTAAACATGGACGAAGCCGAATGGGAAAGTGCCAGGGAGGAAAGTTCTCAGGAAGATAGCGACACAGCTGCTGAGAGGCAAGGTCGCTCCTTCGATAGGAGACGGGACATTGAATCTACCAGGAGGGCTTGGTCTAGTGTCCTAGACAGGCCGAGGTCCGTGACCAGGAGTGGAGACGGAGAAGCCTAGAGCGTCGCGGACCTCGGCCGAAGGATTAAGTATAGGGTCCCTGGGAACACATCCCCAGTTCTCCGGCCACGTCTTTCCTGGATAGGTGTGAAGCGGAGTGGGACCACAAGCCAGCTGTGGTCATCAAGCCTTGCCTTTGTTCCTGATCCACATAGATTTGTGGAGCCTTGCCTTTGTTCCTGATCCACATAGCCTTGTGGAGCCTTGCCAGCTTCAAGCCTTTTGCTACGTTCCTTTGGACTATATTGCTTATTACCTTTTGGACAATCTTGCTTTCTATATTGAACTATTGCTTATTATTGGACTATTTACTCTTTGGAGCTGTTTTTATACTCAATAAAGTAGTTAGCCTTCAGTACGTTTCTGTGTGTGTGATTAAGGGGCCCGCTACGTCCGTGATCGTGACAGCTGGCCGGAGAACTCCAAGAACCCCTTATCACACCACGGGACGCCGCTCGGGACGCCGCAAGAAGCGTTCCACGCCAGTGGTCGCCATGGCTAACTTGACGGATGCACAAGTGCAAGCGCTGCAGCAGGAATTGGGTGAACTACGTACCCGGGCCGGACGGCGCCGGGGTGAGCCCACCGGCCCGTTTCAGTGGCAACCCGGCTCAGGTGGAGGTTTTTGTTTGCCAAGTGGAACTATACCTGGAGCAGCGCCCCAACGAGTTCGCCAATGATCGCGCCAAGGTGGTGTTTATCTTCAACCTGATGGAAGGGACCGCAGCAACGTGGGCCACCGCGTTGATCCGGGCCCAGTCCCCCCATACCAACACGCTGCGGGCTTTCCTAGATGCGATCCGGGCGACATGGGGGTCCCGTGAATGAGGAGCTGGCTGAGAGAGATTTAGCCCGGCTGACAATCAAGGATCTAACCCTGTCCCAGTACATCTCCCGCTTTCGAGTCCTGGCCGCCCAGGTAGACTGAACGTATCGGCGTTGCGTTATCACTACGGCGGGGCTGACCTCGGAACTGCAACAGGAGATGTTAAAACATCCTCGGCCCGCTGATCTTGAGGCCGCCATTGCCCTAAGCCTCCGTTTGGAAGCAGGATTGCAGACCAGGAGGCGGTGGGACAAAGCCCCAATGGAGAAACCTGTGGCCAGGAGGGAGGGGGGGCCGGGCAGTTCCAACCCCGGCAGGTGCCGATCCCCGCTGGCCCTGATGATCCGGAGCCCATGCAGTTGGGGACAGTACGGCCCAAAGTGGACCAGGCGGAGAAGGCTCGGCGTCAGCGTCTCAACTTATGCTGGTACTGCGGGGGGGCTGGACATTTTTCAAAGGAGTGCCCCCAGAAACCGCGTGGAAAGACTCCTCGGGCCTCCGCCGCCCTCGGCGGGGCCCAGGCGACGGGGGAAGGGGCCGGCCAGGTGTAAGAGGGTTCGCTCACTCGGCCGACGTCGCTAACCTCCCCCCTGGACCCAAGACTGGACAATTGTTCCTTGTAATGGTCAGCCTGTGGTCACCCGAGAAGGGGCCGATGATGGTCCATGCCATGATAGACTCGGGGGCCACCAACAACTTCATCGATGCAGACTATGCCCAGTCTGCTGGATTAAAATTTCTTGATCTCCAAGAGCCCAAGGGTGTCCAGACTATCGATGGGAGAGTGTTGAAAACGGGGGCTGTGACTCAATATACAGCCCCTACCAGGATGTGGACTAGCTCTCATAAGAAGGACATTTCTTTTCTTGTAACCAAGCTCCCAGATTTCCCCATTGTCCTGGGCATTGTGTGGCTCGCGCTCCACGACCCCCAGATTTCCTGGGCCAAGAGACAGCTAATTTTTTCTTCTGACCATTGCCAAGGCCACTGCATGATGGCCCGGGCGTGCCAGGCTCAAGAAGTGGAGAATGTGGCCACCCTGCCCAAGAAGTATGCCGGATTTTGGGATGTCTTCAGTGAGAAGGAGGCGGAACGCTTGCCTCCGCACCGGCCCTATGACTGTGCCATTGAACTGCAGCCGGGGCCCCCAATCCCGCGGGGGAGACTCTACCCTCTCTCGGAACCAGAGCAACAGGCTCTCCGAGATTTCCTGGATGAGAATCTGCGGAAGGGGTTCATTCGGCCCTCCCAATCCCCGGCCGGGGCACCGATTCTGTTCGTCAAGAAGAAATCGGGGGAGTTGCGGCTTTGCAATGACTATAGGGAACTCAACAAGATCACAATCCGGAACCGCTACCCCCTTCCCTTGATCCCCGAGCTCTTGGAGCGGATGCGGGGAGCCAAGGTGTTCACTAAACTGGACCTGAGGGGGCTTACAACCTTGTCCGGATCCGCCAGGGTGATGAATGGAAGACGGCCTTCCAGACCAAGTGGGGAAGTTTCGAATACCTGGTGATGGGATTCGGTTTGTGCAACGCCCCAGCCTGTTTCCAACACTTCATGAATGACATTTTCCGAGACCTGCTGGACCGCTATTTGGCGGTCTACCTAGACGACCTGCTCATTTTTTCTCCAGATCAGGCGACCCATGACCGCCATGTCAAGGAGGTGCTCCAGAGACTCAGAGCTCACGGGCTCTATGCTAAGCTGGAGAAATGTGCTTTTGATCTGCGGGAGGTGGACTTTCTGGGCTACCGTATCTCTCCTACGGGCATCGCCATGGATGACACCAAGGTCAAGCCGTGGTTGACTGGGCGGCCCGGCCAGCAAGAAAGACATTCAACGATTCCTGGGCTTTGCCAACTACTACAGAAAGTTCATTCCTGACTTTGCCAAGTGGGCTGATCCTATCACCCAGTGTTTGCGGGGAAAGGTGCCTTTCCGGTGGACTCCGGAAGCAGATGTGGGATTCCGCAAGTTAAAGCAGGTGTTCACCACTCAGCCGCTTCTGCAGCACCCCAACCCCGCACCCCTGTCATCGTCCAGGCCGATGCGTCGGATGTGGCGGTGGGAGCGATCCTGCTACAGCCTCAGGGGACGGACTTGTTGCCCTGTGCCTACTATTCCCGGCAGCTGACGGCTCCGGAAAAAGAACTATACCATTTGGGAGAAGGAACTTTTGGCCATCAAGGTGGCGTTTGAAGTCTGGAGACACCTGCTTGAAGGGGCCAAGTTCCCGGTGGAGGTTCACACCGACCACCGGAATTTGGAGCACTTGAAGACCCAGCGCAAATTGAACCAGAGGCAACAGAGATGGTCCCTGTTCTTTGAGCGATTCAATTTCCGCATTCACTATGTGACCCCCAAGCAGACCAAGCAAGCGGATGCGTTGTCCCGAAAGCCGGAGTACGTTCGCGATGGGGCCGGGCCGTCGGAGGCCAGGTTGCTCAAAGCGGAGAAACTTTGCGGCTGCTCGGGCGCTCCCTGTCCACCCTCCCGCGGCTCCGTCGGCCCCTGGTGACAAGAGACCCTTGAGTGTGCGCGTTCACGCTCGCCAGCAGACCGACCCGTGGGTGCAAGAGCAGCTGACCAAGGGGCCCCAAGCCCCTTTCCAGGTAAAGAACGGGGTGCTCTACCACCGGGACTCGGTCTATGCTTCCCCTGGGCCCGAGCGGGAGGACATTCTCAAGCTTTGCCACGATAGCCGGGCCGCAGGCCATTTTGGGCTTTTCAAGACTCTGCAACTGGTCCCACGGGACTTCTGGTGGCTTAAAGTGCGGAGGGATGTGGAGGACTATGTGGGATCCTGCCCTGTGTGCCATCGGGCTAAGAACCAGGGGGCAAGCCGGCGGTGTGCTCCAGCCGCTCCCGACCCCCTCTGCTCCCTGGAAGATGATTTCGGCTGATTTCATCACCGACCTCCCCAAGTCCAAGGGTTTCACCACGATACTGGTCGTGGTGGACTGTTTCACCAAGATGGGACACTTCATCCCCTGTGTGGGGGTGCCTACTGCCAAGGAGACTGCTGATATGTTTGTGCAACATGTGTTTCGGCTGCATGGACTTCCACAGAGTTTGGTGACGGACCGGGGCACCCAATTCACTTCCCAGTTCTGGAAGGCTGTCCAGAAGTTGCTGGGGATCGATGTGCGGATGTCCACGGCTCATCACCCGCAGACCGATGGGCAAACCGAACGGGTTAATGCCACCTTGGAGCAGTACTTGCGCTGCTATGTCAACTATCAGCAAAACAACTGGCTGTCCTTGTTGTCTTTGGCAGAGTTTGCCTACAACAATGCGACGCAGGAATCCATCAAAGAGACTCCTTTCTTTGCTAACTATGGACACCACCCTCGGTTCTCCCCGCCGGTGGATCCGTTGGGGACATTTCGGAGGCTAAGGATTGGCTTCGAGAGCTCACTGCCTTGCAAGACTTGCTACGCACCCAATTGGACCAGGCGAAAGCTGACTACAAGCGGATGGCTGATCGGCGGCGCCAGGAGGGTCCTGAGATCCTCGTGGGGGACAAAGTTTGGCTGTCCACCAAGAATTTGCCCACGCAGCGACCCAGCCGCAAGCTGGACTTAAGATTTTTGGGCCCCTAAAGGTTTTGGAGAAGGTGGGGCCTGTTTCCTTCAAACTACAACTCCCAGCGGACATGACGCTCCACCCGGTGTTTCATCGTTCGTTGCTCCGCCCGGCGACGGGGGTGCGGCCTGACGTGACGCAGCCGCCTCCTCCCCCTGTGATGCGCGATGGCGAGGAGGAGTTGGAGGTCCACGACATCTTGGATGCTCGCATCCGCTACCGGAAGTTGGAGTATTTGCTTGACTGGAAGGGGCTGGGCCCGGAAGAACGTTCATGGACCCGGGCTCGGGATGTCCATGCTCCGGATCTTGGGGCTCGTTTTCACCGCAAGTACCCTGACAAACCCAAACCTCGAGGGCGGCCTCGGAGGGGCCCGGAGGGGGGGGGGGTAGTGTAGCACAGCAGTTCTCGTTCGTGCCTGGAGGGCAGGGAATAGGTCCCGGGGTTCCATTAGCTTTAGGGCCTGCAGCAGCAGAAGTGGATTCAGAGGATGAGCTAGATGACTGGGGGGAAGCACAGGGCCCTTCGGATGGGCCTCGCTCGCCTGCAGAGAGCTTGGCATGGGATGAAATGATATTTGGGCCCAGCATAGATTCCGATCACCAGGTGGAGATGGAAAACAGCGAAGGGAGTTATGAACACCCAGGGGAGGAATTCCCAGGAGTTTGAAAGTGTAAACATGGACGAAGCCGAATGGGAAAGTGCCAGGGAGGAAAGTTCTCAGGAAGATAGCGACACAGCTGCTGAGAGGCAAGGTCGCTCCTTCGATAGGAGACGGGACATTGAATCTACCAGGAGGGCTTGGTCTAGGGTCCTAGACAGGCCGAGGTCCGTGAGCAGAGATTGGAGACGGAGAAGCCTAGAGCGTCGCGGACCTCGGCCGAAGGATTAAGTATAGGGTCCCTGGGAACACATCCCCAGTTCTCCGGCCACGTCTTTCCTGGATAGGCGTGAAGCGGAGTGGGACCACAAGCCAGCTGTGGTCATCAAGCCTTGCTTTGCCTTTGTTCCTGATCCACATAGATTTGTGGAGCCTTGCCTTTGTTCCTGATCCACATAGCCTTGTGGAGCCTTGCCAGCTTCAAGCCTTTTGCTACGTTCCTTTGGACTATATTGCTTATTACCTTTTGGACAATCTTGCTTTCTATATTGAACTATTGCTTATTATTGGACTATTTACTCTTTGGAGCTGTTTTTATACTCAATAAAGTAGTTAGCCTTCAGTACGTTTCTGTGTGTGTGATTAAGGGGCCCGCTACGTCCGTGATCGTGACAGGTTCATACAGTTCATAATTTTAAATTACTCTGCTTTGCCCATCTCTCTTTGCACCACAGCCCCCTGGTATATAATGCCATTCCTACTTTGTGGGATTTGGGAGGAGGGGGTGTTAGCTAAAATGATTCGATAACTACAATGTAGTGTCTCAATGTAGTTGCACAATGTCACAATGCCATCACCATACAATCACTCTTATTTTTACCATTATCTTTCTCTCATTTATCCGTAGGAGAAAACATTTTACATATCTGGTCTAATGGTGCTTGTGTTGACCTCTGTGCTAGCCATTCACCAAACACTTATACCTGTCTGGGCTTTGGCTTCATCCACAACCTTTCCAGAAAGAGGTACAGCACCCCCATCCTGCCCCCCACAAATTACAAAGGAGTTCAGAAACTGCATTAAGAAATGGAAGGTATTTATTTATTTACAACATTTCTACCCCGCCCTTCTCAACCCCTGTGGGGGGACTCAGAGCATAAAGTATAAACTGGATTCAATAATTGTTAACTTCTTTGTTGCACATTTATTTATTTATTATCATTTATTTAAAACTTGTATATCCCAATCTTCTCTACCTCCGCAGAGGGACTCAGACCGGCTAACAGCAAGAATTCAATGCTAGCAATAAAAACCTTTTAAAGCATCATACATAAACAATCAGTTAAAATACATATAAGATAAAATGCATATAAACTATTTGCCAAAATAAAATCATGTCCAATTCAATCTGCACATTGTGGTTAAAACTTTAGTCAGTTACCGGTCTCAGCCATCACTCTGCAAATGCCTCATTCCACAGCCAGGATTTCACAAGGTCAGGAGGGAGGGGGCAAATTTGATTTCATTCAGGAGAGAATTGCATAGGCAGGGGGCCACCATAGAGAAGGCCCTGTCTCGTCCCTACCAGACGTGACTGTGCGCTCCCTGTACCCCGCTCCCGTAAGTAACTTGGCTGCCGAGCATTGGACTAATTGCAGCTTCCAGGCAGTCTTCAGAGGCAACCCCATATAGAGAACGTTGCAGTAGTCTATACAGGATGTAACCAGAGCATGGACCACCATGGCCAAGTCAGACTTCCCAAGGTATGGGCGCAGCTGGCGCACAAGCTTCAACTGTGCAAAAGCTCCCCTGGCTACCACTGAGACCTGGGGTTCCAGGCTCAGCAATGAGTCCAGGATCACTCCCAAGCTGCGAACCTGCACCTTCAGGGGGAGTGTAACCCCGTCCAGCACAGGCTGTAACCCTATGCCTTGTTCAGCCTTGTGATTGACCAGGAGGACCTCTGTCTTGTTTGGATTTAGTTTCAATTGGTTCGCTCTCATCCAGTCCGTTACAGTGGCCAAGCACCGGTTCAGGACTTGAACAGCCTCCTTAGTAGCAGGTGAGAAGGAGTGACAGAGTTGGACATCATCTGCGTACAAATGACACTGTACCCTGAAACTCCAGATGATCTCCTCCAACGGCTTCATGTAGATGTTAAACAACATAGGGGACAGTACTGAACCATGCAAGACCCCACAGTACAATGGCTGAGGGGCCGAGCAGGAGTCCCCTAACAACACCTTCTGGGAACAACCCTCGAGAAAGGACTGGAGCCACTGCAAGACAGTATCTCCAAGGCCCATTCCTGCGAGACATCTCAGAAGGATACCATGGCCGATGGTATTGAAGGCCAATGAGAGGTCCAGCAGAACCAACAGGGACACACTCCCCCTGTCTAGCTCCTGGCGTAGATCATTCACTAAGGCGACCAAGGCTGTCTCAGCACCATGTCCTGGCCTAAAGCCAGTCTGCGTCGGATCCAGATAATCCTTGTCTTCCAAGTATCCTTGGAGTTCTGAGGCCACCACACGTTCCAGGACTTTGCCCAAATAGGGGAGATTGGAAACTGACCAATAGCTGACAAATTGAGTAGGGTCCAGTGATGGTTTTAAGCTGGCTGGAATGTTGCCTTGCCAAAGGGAGGCATTAACCACCACCTTCACCCACTCTGCCAAACTCCCTCTTGCTACCTTTACTAGCCAGGATGGGCAGGGGTCTAGGATGCATGTGGTCGCTCTCGCCTCTCCAAGCATCTTGTCCACATCCTTGAGCTGCACCAACTGAAATGGATCCATCAAAACCGGACAAGCAGGTGCTCGTGTTACATCCTCAGAGACTGCCGTTAACATGGTGTCAAAGCCAGAGCGGATCAAAGAGACTTTGTCCGCAAAGAACTGAGCAAATGCTTCACAGAGGGTTGTCGAGTCATCAGAGGACCCGTCCTGAGAGGCAGAGTTTAACAACCCTCTGACTATTCGAAACAGCTTTGCCAGACAGTTCCTTACGGACGTAATATTGGCCAAAAAGAAGGAAATTTTGGGGGCTTCTATTGCCACGCAATATGCCCTTAGATAAAGGCATAGGCATGCTTGGTTTGACTCACTAGGCTTTTTCTGCCACATGCCCTCTAGTCTCCTCTTTGTTCACTTCATCACTGCCAACTCCTCATTGAACCAAGGAGATAGTTTAGCTCGGCTACTTAAGAGGGGATGCTCCGGAGTGATTGTGTCTATTGCCTAGTCAACTCACTATTCCAGAGAGAGACCAGGGCATCAACAGAATCACCTACCGAGGTGATGGGAAATTCCCCTAGTGCTGTCAGGAGTCCATCTAGATCCATAAGTCTCCTGGGGAAGACCATCTTAATGGAGGTTAGGGGGTGCAGTAAGTCTAAACCTGGTCAGGCGGTGGTCACATATGGCCACAAATACCTAAATGAAGCCTATAAGAGATGCAGACTAAATGAAATTGTCCCAACCTCACAACCTCAACCAAAATCCAGAACAGGACGTGAAGTCACACTTGTATACAGACTGTGTGGGAGCTTTGAGGGAGATGGATGACACTTCCTCTATACTTTGCCCACACTTATGTTTGCCTAAGGCAGGCATGGACAAACTTCGGCCATCCAGATGTTTTGGACTTTAACTCCCACAATTCCTAACAGCCAAAGTTTGCCCATGTCTGGCTTAAGGTTAGCCTAAGGTTGGTCTCACAACTTTGTTATGAGGATAAAAAGAAGCAGGAAGACCATATGAGAAACTTTGAACTCAATGTCTTTTAAAAGAAGAACATGGGTGATTTTTTACATGCGCACACACAAAAATTAGCCCATGGTAGATATGCAAAGGATTCTGTTTTCTTTCTGCTAAGAACAATTTCCTCCCAAAATTTGGAATGTATGAATATTGTAAAAATAATACTACTGTGTTATTTTTATCAACTGGTTTTCCTGAGTGTCAAGAAACCTGTGTTTCAGCAAGGAAATAAATAATGGTGAACATTCTTTCTGTCCCTATCTCACAGTCTGTTTAACATGACTTCTCTTGAACTGACAAGGTGATGTATGTGTCTGTCTGGGACTTTGTTACATGGAAATTGCCATACAGTGTGACTCTGTGTCTATGGTGAGTTGGACTTTTATGGATGTCATCACAACTTCTGACCTACTGCTAAATAAAAGTTAGGAATGATGCACCAAAATCATGTGCAGGAACATATTTATGGCCAGGAACCACTGCATATGGAGATTTAGACTTCACAATAACTCAACAATGTGTCGATAACACATCATTGTTCACAAATCCTTGAAACAGTATGGGTTGGAGGGAGCAAAAACAAAGAAAAGACTGCAAAGCATATGGCATGCCATTTATTTTTAATTATTAAGCATTCATTCAAAATACTGGTATCAGCATCTTTAAAAAGCCATGACACAGAATAAGTTTTTTTTCTCCTACATATTAGCAACTTACCAATGCTGCTATGGTGTGTGTGTGTGTGTGTGTGTGTGTGTGTGTGTGTGTGTGTGTCTGTGTGTGTGTGTGTATCTATCTATGTACCTCATCTTAACTGCTACCTTGCTTAGATCAGAGGAATCTATCTTCTTCAGAAAATATAATATAGATTGCATAAAGCACACATATGCCAAAGATTGAAAAGCTGCTACTTGTTGAGACAGTAAAATGCTCGATTTCTCCAGATAATTCCACCTGTCAGTTAAACATGAACACACGATATTGAGCAGCCAATCTGAATTTTTTATTGGAAATAAAATAATGAGGGATACTGGATTTTTAATGTTGAAAACACCTCATGCTCTAAAAAAAGCATGAATAAATAAAATAGGATTTTCAGACAATGCTTTTTAAATATTAGTACCATGGGAGAAAAAAACTCTGCAGAATATTTGAACCACTTCTTCCCCTTTTTTCTCTCATAGAGGAAAAAGACAGAAAGAAAGTAGAAAGACAGAAATTTGGTTCTGATCTTACTGTGCCACTTTTCATACGATGTTAATCAAAAAGGGTTGTATCCACTTGTGTCCTTTCTGCCAGCGGAAAAGTAACCACTGGAGGAAAAGATTCTTCTTTATTCCTTTAGACCTATGGCAAGTTGGATAACCTCATGGATCATATTTAGGTGGCATAAGGGTGCAGTGGTGAAGAAATGCTCTAATGCAATATTGGATGGAAACCATAATTTTTATTGTTATTTTCAAGTATCCTGTATGGCTGGGGTTTTTTCACGTGCCATAATTCTTGCATTTCAGATGGTAATGCAGATATCTAATGCTAAGAAATAGATCTATGGTCCACAGGTCATTCAGCGGAATATAGTTAGCTCTCCACATTTGCTGGGGTTAGAAGCACAGGAAGACAATGAAAATTTTAAAATGTGAATAAAGAAATTGCTAATTTTTTTACCTGAGATAATGCCTCCTAGAAATTTCTAGTCTTCCAGCATGACTCTGTGGTCAACTTCCTCTGGAAGCTGGCCATAGAATCAATCAATCAATCAATGATTTATTACGGTCTATGACCAGCACATATTACGGTCTATGACCAGCACAGATGCCCAAGAAAGGGGAATCACAGTTCCCAAGTAGGTCAATATAAAAGCAGATTAAAAACATGTTATAAAAAGAAAACAGAATAAAAAGACAAGTTAAATCACAGTTTGAAGAGCAGGTATGTGTCGAAAGGAGGGAGGTGGCTAAAAGGAGATATCAAGCTACTGGGAGGCTCTGGAGGGAGATGAGAAGGGAACATTTACAGCATTTCAGTTATAACAAATTACTCTAGCTGTATTCCCAGCAGGAAGTTGCCTTGTGGGGTCAGTCATCGACCGTCTAATATTAATTGCTGCCGCACAGAACTTGGCAACACTCTGAGTCATCGCAGAACAGGAGTCCAAAAGCAGCAGGAAGGTGTAATATCTTTCGGTGAGCCCTGGGTGTTTTAAAAGCCATGGAGTGATAAGGTTAGTTCTAATGTCTATGTAGAATACACATTGGAGGAGTACATGCTCAGTTGTTTTGATATACCCAGACTCACAAGGACATAGTTTCTCCTGAGCAGGGGTCTTCCGGTACCTCCCCTCAAGTACTGCCGATGGAAGGGCATGACATCTTGCCAGAGTGAAAGCTCTTTGGTGTTTAGGCACCTCCAGGTTTGCTAAGTAAGCCATGGAAGCGATGGTGTATCTATTATCTTCATCAATGTTGAAGGCTGGAGAGCAGGCTAAATCTGATTGCCACTCTATATCCAGGATCCGTTGTCTAATGAGATCCTTAACTTGGTCCCAACCCATACTTAGCAGTTGTTCTTGAGAGAAGCCCAGAGTTGCAATTTTTGTTGCCACTGCCTTATTCCATGTAGACTGAAATTCGTCTCTCACAGTTAGCGGGGCAAAGCCACATGGTGAGAAAGACAGATGCAGCCAGTAAATGAGAATGGCTGTCCAGACTCTCGCCTCCACTCTCACGAGGCCTGTCTCTAATCATAGGGTGGCATTTGAGACACATCTGGGAACCTGCATCACCGATCTTAGGAATTTGGATTGTACCTGCTCCAGAGGGGCGTAGTTTGAAAGGGGGCTGAGTTGGGCTCCATACAACGTTTGTGCTATTGGTTTTGCCTCAAAGAGCTTGAGTGCTGCTGGTATGTAATGGCCTCCTCCCGATTTGAGAAACTATAGGATAGCGTATGAGCTCTTTTGCGCTGTCTCTGCTACATAATTCACATGTACCTTTTAGCTTCCAGTGCAATGGTAAAATACTCCCAGGTATTTAAAGCTTGAGACCTGTTCAATATTGTGTCCGTCTAGTCTACTTGGGTCATTTCGTGAACATCATAATTTTGGTTTTTTGAAAATTAAGATGAAGCTGTTCTGCATTGCAATATTTTGTTAGGACTCCCAAGGCTCTTTTCAGGCCTACTTGAGTTCTGCATAGTAGCACTGCGTCGTCTGCATAGAGCAAGGTGGATAGGTGTCTTCCTACCAGTTTTGGAGGATGGAAGTCCAAGTTATAGAGGTGTTCCACCATGGAGTTAATATTGAAATTGAAAAGTAGTGGAGCCAAAGTGCATCCCTGCTTGATGCCTTTCTCTGTTTCAACAGCCCTAGTGAGAAGGCCTTGGGGGGTACATCTTATTTTCAGTGTGGTCCCTTCATGTAGGGTGCCAATTAAATGCGGAAGTCGACTATCTATTGAGGTGGACCCAAATTTTTCCCACAGTTTGATACGGGAGATCAAACTGTGGGAAAAGCTGCTCTGAAATCTATGAATGCAGTACAGAGGTAAGGTGTTCTATGGGAGGTATATTTTTCTATAAGATGTTGTAAAACTATGCACTGGTCAGTAGTGGACTGACCTTCCCTGAAGCCGGCTTGTTCCTCCGCAAGTATGTTTTCTTGCTCCATCCAGTCCAGTAGTTTCCAGTACAGATGCCTTGTGTATAATAGAATCACTCTGGAGAATCTAGAGGTTGCTAAAGAGGTGGTCACTCTAGAAACGTCTATGTCCTCCAGCATGAATGAATTATGGAGTCACTCAGGCGGACCTAGAGATTCCAAGAGAGAAATGTTTAAATCAAATCCATGAATAATCAAATTCACAATAATCAAAACCACAAATGTGGAGAGGTGACTGAACTACAGGTAGTTTATAGGAAACTATAGGAATTGGTCAGTGAGGTCATGAACTAAATCCAGTGGTTAGCACCTCCTAGAGAACAAAAACCGAATCAACAATAGTATCCCCATATCACAGTACTTGCAACCACATCAGATTTACCTTTGGAAGCATCCTATGATGTTTTCACTCCAGCTGGAGGATGGATGGGCCCGCTGCCCATTATACAACATAAGGGAACTTCCTGTGGAAACCCCTTCTCCAGCTGGAGGGAAAGTGTTGTACAATGCTTCCTTTTCAACATGGGAGGCTTCCAATGGAGTGAGCATATTTCTTCACAGCCTGGGCAACTCTTCCCCCATGTGATGGGGGAAAAGTCACTGTGAGAGAGCGGTGTATGTGGCAATGGATTTGCCCAAGCTGCCCCTCATTTTTGGTGGCTAATATAGTAAGGTCCTTGATCTCTTTTTTACTCTCTGAGCAAGAGAAGAGTCTCAGAGCAAAAGCACTGCCTCAAAAAGTGTATGTCTATATTTTCCTTATTTGTTACACTTAGACATCTTACTTAACTGGCATATTCAACTATGATGGCTATTTAATGCTTAATGACATCACCATGGCATCCCCCTTATAACTTCATCGGAGATTATCCTTGGGTCTCATGTTTTAAATCTGAGATAGCCCTGACCTGGCAACTCTAATCAATGGGAACTTGTAAATCTACACAGTTTGCTAAGTTCCACCTTTTCAATGGGACTCTTGTTGGGACTAAATCAAATTTAGCTCCTCCTGCAGAAAGAATGAAAAGCCCAAAAAAAATTAAATACCTGAATGGTTCTGTTTCTCATACTTAACCAATTTCAGATGTTAATATGCAGGTCATGTCCAGCTGTTTAAATATATTAAAATTAGTATCTATGTGTTAATATTAGCAATGCTAACTTACATAGAACCAAATCCATGTCTACACTGTCATTTAATGCAGTGCATTATATAAGTCTACCTTGCACTGCATTATATGAGTATATGCTAACCTCTGCAATTGAAACTCTGAAATTATTTTTAAAAAGAGTGTGTGTGAGAGAGAATGAGACTAAGAAAGACTTGTGATGGCTTAGGTTCAATTTTTATTATTGTAAATCACTAACAGGATGCCAGACATTGTTATGCTCTTATTGTCAGAATAATGTTACAGGTGACAATTTTGTTTTTTGTAACTCATTATTTCCAAGTTCTGCTAGTTCAAGTCTACTGCTGTGAATTCATTAAGTATTTTCTGAAAGTCATAATCGCGCATCCTCTTTGTTGCAGTGACAGGGTTAGTTGTATAAATATATGAAAGTATTCCAAATTGAATTAGACCATTTGTCTATCTAATCACACATTTATCAACTATGACAGGCAACAACTCCTCAGATTTTCAGGAAGAATTTTTCCTAGCCAACCTGATGGTCACTCGTGGAACTTAATTTTTCCCCATCCAAACCCTAGCCAGGCTCAAACCTGCTTAGCCTTCCAAGTCAAATAAGATTGGGGTGTTCAAGGCATAGTGATACTGAATTACCTGATATAACAGGAGTAAGGAATATTTGAAATTGTATGTGCAAAAACTGAGCAGCATAAAATTATACTCAGCTTATTACTGTTATTATCAAAAGAGATGCACATGAAAGTAAAGTGAAACTGTGCTTAAGGAGAGCAATAGCTAAGATAATAAGTTTTCTGACAGAGGTAAACACACAAGCCATTTGGCTCACACATGCTTGAATGCTTAGCTAATTGTGGTTAGGAAACAAGAATGGAACAATAAAAATGGAATTTTGGAAATATAGAATCCTGAATAACATGTGATTATTCCGTATTTACATAGATAATGGGACAATAAAAAGGTGCATTCCATTGTTCATAATTACTTGGAAGCAATTTAAATTATTAACATGAATCTGAGTAATAGAGAAGCTGTTGTAAATGTTTTGTTTTGAATTAAATGTGAAATATTTTTGCAATGGTACTTTTTGTGTTCTTCGTTTGGATTGACTGTATAGTTTAAATTCATTTCTGATGTGAGTCACAGAAAATATAAGACAAATCTTTTCATGTATATGCTATTAACTATTCATTTTATACAAATCTCGGTGTAAAAAAATAAAGAAGATTGGACTTCAGTGCTCACAGTGCACTACCAGCATATAGATACCATTTCCATGAAAATCACTTCACTAGATCAGACTGAGAACTGTTTCTGCCATTTTAATAGGAACATTCTTAGCATTTTACATTTTTCTGTAATGTTACCAGTTCCAGCCAAATTGTCATTCAAGTAGACAAGGCAGGCTCTGTTGGGAGTTTGATTCAGAACATTGAGCTAAATGTGGCAAACACAATGTTGAACTTTTAAGTGTGGATAACACAATTGCTCCCAAATAATGACTGTAAAGTTGTTAGATATTATATGGTACTATTTTGTCCCTATGCTATGAGGTTCTTATGGACAATTGTTAGATATTTTGGGCTATGATTTTACCAGTATGATAATGGGCCCCGAGCAATCTTTCTCTTTTGCAACCAAAAGAGATGAAGCTAGTGAACTGACCACCGGGAAGAAAAATATCTGATATACAGTTTTGGGGTGCTCTTATCACCACCAAAGTGTCATATGGAGCATAAATAATCTTTTACCAATTTCAATAGTTTGTCAACTACATCTGTATTAGGAACGCAGAAACATAGGCCAAGTCTACATGGGCCAAATAAAGTGGACTCATTGTGTCCCTGGAGCTAACTCCTCCAGGTGCCCTATTTTTGGCAGGAACCGAGTTGGAAACTCACAACAAAAGTTGTAATAGTAAACGAAAAAGTATCTAATTCTATTGAAGAACACTATCCTAATTCCTCCCAGGGTTTGACTAACAAAAGATTACTTGAAAGAACAGATGGGAGCTTGGAACTTAATTGGGTTTCTCTTGATTTCTTCCAAAACGATTCTTTTTTCCAGCCTCTATTCTAGGTCCTTTGTTTGGTTTTGACTTCTGTTAACACCTCCTGCTAAGTCTCTTTTCTTCTTTAAACTGTAGACTTGTTTCCTTATTACTTCAAGCTTGTTTTTCCAAGTCTTGAACTTAATTTCTTCAGCCTTTGACTTCTTAGACGTCGACTGAGTTTCATTAACCTTAGACATGGAAGATATTGCAGCCTCTAGGATCCTTGCCATCTTTAGACTGACTAACTGCAAAGGAGTTGCTGAGAAGGGCTGTAATATCTGTCTCAGGGGAGTTTTTTTAAAAAAAAGAAACAGGGTCTAATTAAGGTTCCCTTCCACAGAAAACTATACAAAAAGGAACTAGACCCATTCTAACTAAAGGGACAACTGAGGCTCAATAAAGAAATCAGTAAAAGCCTCTGTGGGGGCATGACAGGATTTATCTTTCAACTACTGTGACCATTCCACATGATGTAAATCTGAATTCACAGGAGAAGCACTGCATCCAGCCATTAATGTGGCACAAAGGGGAGCAGGATTTATTTTGTAATGATCCCACAGTTTTGGAGATTGGACTAACTAGATTAGACTGGATTCAGTGTCCACACATCCAGTAAAACCAGTGTCACCATTCACAATGAGCTTGCAATAAGCTTGCAGAGGCTTCCTGGCAATGTCGCTGTTGGTGAAGTCATAACAGGGTGTCTATGTCACGCCCCAGGATGCTTCCCGCAGCAAACGAGAGCAACCCCAGGTTATGGCCAAGAATTCCATCCGGTTTGACAACCATTCCGGGCTGCAAACTTTGGCTCCAGAGAGGTGCGATCTTCCCTCAGGCTCAGAGCTTCAAAGCACCGGTATTCACATTCCCAAACTTGCATATTGAAGGAACGCCGATAAGGTGCTACGAGGAAGCGACCCTTCCGTTCCCACGAGAATGCTCCGGCGTAGCCCCCGCCTTTTGGGTCAGGACGGTCGAAGCCTATAAAGGCCCTTTCCGGACTTCGTTCGGAACTTCGAGTCAACGTTTCCTTCACCTGGCCACGATCATGGAACCTCGTCCGGACCAGTGGGTCCCCCCCCCGCCTTTGGACTCTTTGAAAGTTTTACCAAGAAACCTTTGAACCTTGTCAGTTGCTGCACTAAGATTCCTGCCTTTGGACTCTTAAGTTTTACCAAGAAACCTTTGAACCTTGTCAGTTGTTGCACCAAGCTGCTTTGGACCAAGATTCCTGCTTCCCTTGGTGATACTTTAAAGGACCTTTGCTTCCCTGGACTATTAAGAGCCTTGCTGGACTATCCTATTTTGCCTTTGAATAATCTACTTCTTCTAAATAAAGCATTTAAACCGCAGTCGCTGTTGTTGGTTTATCCAGGGTTCGATCAAGCCTAGGTTTTAACAGTCTAGCCATGTGACCAGAAAAAGCAATGTCACCAGCTAGCCTTTTATAAAGAGTTTTTATCTACCTTAGCTCTTCCAACCCTTTACCTGATTCCATTTGTCTCAAGCCTTGTCTTACAGAGCCTTGCAATTAACAATATTAGTGTATTTTACATTATTTTGTTATTTTACAATTTATTGTAAACTGCTTTGGGATTTTTACATGGTTGGGTATGTCTATTTATTATTTCTTTATTTATTTCATTTCTAACCTGCCCTTCTCTACCCCAAAAGGCTTACACAGAAACAAATAAACAACATATCAAAATTACAACAAGGCAGATTAAAACAGCTACATATCAAAATACCCACATAATCCCCATTCCACATTCATAGACTGTCCAAACCAACCCTATCATACTCAAATTGTCCGTCCGCTGCTCCACATCAACCAAATGCCTGGTCCCAGAGCTTTTTTTCTAAAGGAAAGGAGGGAAGAGGTTGATCTAATGTTGCTGGGGAGCGAGTTCCACAGGCGAGGGGCCACTACCAAGAAGGCCCTGTCCCTCATTCCCACCAACCGTGTTTGCGACAAAGGTGGGATTGAGAGCAGGGCCTCCCCGGAAGAGCATAAATTTTGAGGCGGGACATAAGGGCAGATACGTTCGGACAAGTAAGCTGGGCCAGAACCATAGAGGGCTTTAAAGGTCAAAACTAGCACTTTGAATTGTGCTCTGAATCGGATAGGCATCCAGTGGAGCTGGCACAACAGAGGAGTAGTGTGCTCCCTTTATGTTGCTCCAGTTAGTAACCTGGCTGCCAACCGCTGGACTAGTTGAAGTTTCCGAACAGTCTTTAAAGGCAGCCCCACGTAGAGTACGTTGTAGTAATCTATTCAGGATGTAACCAGAGCATGGACCACCATAGCCAGATCTACATAAATGTGTGCAAATATAAAGATATATTATAACATCATGAACTCATTTGCTGTTTCATTCCTTTTTGTAAGTCAGAAAGATCTCACTGGGCAGCAAAGTTACTGGTCCCATTGTTTCCTTGTTTCTTGTGTGATTGCATAGGAGAGTTTCATAAGACTCAAGGACACTTGTAACCTCCATTATGGTTTCCCGTAATTCTTGCCTGGAGCTGCATGACAAACAATTTTGTTAAAATTGGGCCTTCCTTTCTTGCATACGTATAAGCAGTGAATAAGTGATTAGTTAAAACTATGAGCTAATGCCTTTTGAGTTATAAATATGAAATATAAATGACTCTGGCATTTCAGGTTACTAACTGATCACTGGTGATGAGTCTTTCAGATGAAAAGAGAATGATTTAACACTGAACACAGTCTTCTTGATGTTACCCTCTTTTAAGTCATTAACATCTATTATCTACAAATTTAAAAGTCTCTAAGTAAGCTCCATAGACCTTAACACTCCAAAAGAAATTAAAATTTTTAAATTGCCATAATTATGGGGCCAATCACCCTTTCCTGAGAGAAACCCCAAAGGAGGGAAGTAAAGGGGATGAAATACCCATGTCATTTCTTTTACTGAAATCTCTCTCTAATTGCTCTGTAAGATGGGTATAGTTGGACAGGACATTCTTTCCTGTGAAGTAGGCCACAGATTTTATGTCTTCCCATGATACACCTAGAAAGTAGGTTTTTTTTTTTTAAAAAAACAATCCTTCAAATTCTTCATTCCATCAAACTATTTAGAATAAGTGCACATAGAATCACAATGATATTGGGCTAGAAACGGACCTGAAAGCCATTTTTATTTTTATTTTATTTTATTTATTTATTGAGGGACCTCACAAGAGCCAGTGGCACAGCGCCAAAGGTTAAAACATAAAACATTAAAAACACAATTAAAAATGCCCAATTAAAAGATAAGCAGCAGCAAATAACAGCTGAGTGAATATACACACGGGCCTACTCACCGAAGGCCTGCCTAAACAAATAAGTTTTGCAGGCCCGTCTAAACGGGAGTAGATCCTCAGGGCCTGGCCGGCCGGGAGGCGTTCCATAGCGTAGGAGCTATCACAGAGAACGCCCTCCGGCGAGTGGATGTTAAATGGGCCAACCTTACAGATGGTATTACTAAGAGGTTGGCCTCCTCGGACCGTAGTGATCTCGCTGGGCAATATGGGGTGAGACGGTCCCTCAGGTACGCTGGCCCCAGGCCGTGAATGGCCTTAAAGGTAAGAACCAGCACTTTGAAGGCGACCCAGTGCTCAATAGGCAGCCAGTGCAGATCCTGCAAAATTGGTGTTATATGGCAACCTGCTGGAGCCCCAGACAGGAGCCGGGCGGCAGTGTTCTGCACCAGCTTGAGCTTCCGGATCGACGACATAGGCAGGCCAACGTAAAGCGTGTTACAGTAATCTAGCCTCGAGATGACCGTGGCTTGGATCACCGTGGCTAGGTCGCTCCGGGAGAGGTAGGGGCCAGCCTCCTTGCCTGGCGGAGGTGGAAAAAAGCAGCCTTGCTAGCCATGGAGACCTGGGCCTCCATGGTCAGCTGGGAGTCAGATGGACACCCAGGCTCTTCATTGACGGCGCTGGGTGCAGCGCCGCACCGTCAGGGTCGGAAACCGGTCACCCACCCCGCCCGGGCGGCCAGCCACAAGATCTCCGTCTTCGCGGATTCACCCTCAACCTACTGGCTCGCAGCCATCCAGTGACGGCTCGAGGCAATGTTGAAATTATCGGGGACGGACTCGGCCTGCCCCCCATCCTCAGAATGAGCTGGGTGTCATCAGCGTACTGGTGACAGACCAGCCCATAACTCCGTACCAGCTGTGCAAGCGGCTGCATGTAGATGTTAAATAACAGAGGGGAGAGAATGGCCCCCCTGAGAGACTCCACACACTAATGGGGAGCCCTCGGAGACCACCCCGCCCCTTCTCACACGCTGAGACCGCTGGCGGAGGAAGGAGGTCAGCCATTTAAGGACAGTCCCCCTCACTCCAGCCATGGCCAGGCGGTGGATCAAAAGATTGTGGTCGACCGTGTCAAACGCTGCCGTGAGGTCCAATAACACGAGCAGCGCAGACCCGCCTTGGTCGAGTTGGCAGCGGAGTTGGTCTGTGATGGAGACCAGGACCGTCTCCGTCCCATGCCCCGAACGGAAGCCAGACTGGAAGGGTCTAACCATGTTGTATCATCTAAGAAGGACTGCAGCTGCTCCATTACTGCCCTCTCAACCACCTTGCCCAGGTACGAAGGTTCGACACTGGGCGGTAGTTGGAGGAACCGCAGGGTCCAATGATGGTTTCTTCAGTAATGGAGCTACCACCGCCTCTTTTAAGCACTCTGGAAAGACTCCTTGCTCAAGGGAGCTGTTAATGATATTCAACAGAGGCCCACGTAACCCCTCTAGGCAAGATCTAACAAGCCAGGAGGGGCACGGGTCGAGGGAGCAGGTGGTAGGGCGGGCTGCAGTCACTATCTTATCAACAGCATCTGCGTCCAGTGGCCAAAACCGGTCGAGGGTGGGCCCGGCGGAGGGCCACGGAGTCTCTAGCTCTAGCTCAGATCCAGATTTAATTCAGATCCAGATTTATAATATTCCACAAAGGGGCTATACAAGGGCCATGATGAAAGAAGTGGGTAGAAGTAAAGTTACACTTTGGGCCATGATGAAAGAAGTGGGTACAAGTAACGTTACACAAATTGGATACTCCCAGAGTGTGGAAGAGTAGCACATCCTAGTTCTCCACCAAAGGGAAACAGCTGTCTTCTAGATGGCCACTTTACTTCCTTTTTCAAAAAGTAAATGGACCCCCAATTTCACTGACTTTAAGGTTATAGTTTGTACATCAGGAACACAATGCCTTCAAGTATATTTGAAATTAGTGAGTTATTCTGTGACCACCAGATTAAAACACACTATGCTGTTTCCTTCCATTTAGCTTGCTTTCACTGATTCTACAACTAGTGCTCCGCTGAGTGACAAGGTTATTTGTTTCTGTCTAAAGTGGAGTGTTTCCTTTAGACTTTTACACATTGGTTAAATCCCTTTTCTGAGCTTCTGACAGATAATTTCCCACTCAATTGTTCTAATTTGACTGATGTACTAATATGCCCATCTTGCTATAGCCAGATGGAACAACCAGAGCAAAACAATTTGGATCCCCCCAAATGGTTTCTGTTGGGATTCTGGCAATTGTGCCTTTTAGCTATAGTTTTGAACTTACTATGGGAAGGGGGGGGGAGGCGCGGAACGTACGCGATTATGCACAAAACTGTGCAGTGTGGTGTTTTTAAAAAACATTCTCAGTGTAAGAGTAAATGTAAATAGTGTAAGATTGAAACAGTTAGCCAAATATGTATCAGGGTTTAGTCATCCATTATTCAGGATGGTATTTCCTCAATTACGACAGTATATATGGAAACTATTTTAGGAGGTACCTCCACTACAGTGATAGTAGCTTGACACCATTTTCACTGCCAAGGCTTAATCCTAGGGAATCGTAGAATTTATATTTCAGTGAGTACTTGAAATTCTCAGCTAGAGAGCTCTAGTGAACCCCACAACTATACCTCTAAAACCTTTTCACAGTCAATTCTAAGAACATCACCAAACTAGTAATATTAGTTTTTGTAGTCTTGAGTCATGGCAACTAAACTGGTATCCAGTTGTTTTAACTGTATTGTGCAGATATATTCCTAGAACTTGGTCACATCAAGGTGGAAAACAGGCATTAAATCAGCACTGTCACCTTTGGTGATGGTATCTATTCCACAATGCCATGGACATCCCTTTGCTAGTTTGCCTCCTTCCCATGATTAATCCATCACCTGCTATTGATGGTAAAATCCTTCAATAGCCTCAGATTGTACCATGCTCCTATCACTTACTTGGTGCGAGGTGCCTGCTTCTGTGCCAACATGCTGGCACTGAAGTGATGTCAAGGGAGTAAGATTCGCCTCCTCTCTTACTCTCCTTCCTTCCCCTCACTATTCTTGCTATGGTAAAAGTTTGATTTTACATTTGATTTGTATTTTAAATGACCTTAGTTAAAATTACAAAACTGATTTTTATATATAAAAAATTAATGAGAGAACAGCAGAAGTGCAGGAAGGTAGAGTGAAAAGGTTGTGTAGAAGTACAATCACAGGACCATGGATTGCTGCACTGAAACAGTTTCATGAATGCCAAGAAAAGTGCTAATGAAGATGCTCATCCTGGTATGTTGCTTCTATTAGTAATGATGCGGTTGCCGTGGAATAGCAGCTTTGAGTTATCAATTTCTTACATTTCAAAAGTTGTATGACTAATGATTCTGCCCTGTCTATATTTGGAATTAAGACAGATTGAGTTCAATTATACTATTTATTCCCAGGTAACTGGTATAGTATAACAACCTAATATGCCAATATCCAAAATATTGTGCTACTAGTACAAACAACATTGTGCTGGAGGATGCATAGTTGTCAACTATGCGTGTAGGGAATCAAATACATTCGCCAGTTGAAGAACTGGTTTTGCAGTTAAGAGTGCAATCACTACTGGAGCCATGTCGAGGAACCATGAGAACAATGAACTAGTGTTTGCAGAAGTAGAAAAAGGTATGCCACCATGCAAGCAACACCTGCTCAAATTCTCTTTCCTACAAAGCCATTAAAGATACAAGAAACCTGTCCCTTATTTCACCTGAAAACCCAGCACAAGGCTTCTCGGGCTAGCTGCAATGTGCCAAGGACCAGCGCCATATCTGCACCTATTGCTTATAATTGTTTCTTTCTTTTTTTGAAATTGCCAAAGACTGGCAGCCAATGGCTCATGGACTAGTGCCAGTCCAGGGGCCAACACTGAATAGCATTAATGTAATATATGAAAGATGATGTGTGTTTAAACAACTTGGTTTCTCAGTTTCCTAGCTTGACATTCTTGCATTGGTTTCCATTACAATACTGATACTGAAATGTGGGCGTTTTTTTTTAAAAAAACTAAATTGTGTGACACACACTTTTAGTCCAAATGAGTCTGTTGCTTTTCACACACAGAGAGAGAAAGATGTTCTGTGTGAGAGACTGAGATTCCTTCCTTAATGGTTTTGCTTTGGTCTGTTTGGGATTTTTTTCAAACACACACGCACACACAAACAAACAAACCACAAAACACTGGGGATAAAAATCCTTGAACTATATTCAAATTTTACTATCTCAAAAATAAATAAACCCAGGCTTTAATAATATAACATATTTGAGCGGGATTGTTTTTCACTCTGTTTCGTTACATTCACTGCTTTCAGGGGAGGAAGAGATGGGATATTTTGGTACATTGAAACATTTAGGTGTAATGAATAGGCAGTACAATGTTTCTACTCTTGCTTCTGGCTTTATTTAAAAACACAAAATTAGAATGTTTTGTATAGTAGGATAGTATTGCTTCCTATTCAATAACTTTTTTTTTACAAACACTAAGGGGGGAAATTCTACAGCCTGAAATTAAAACAAGCCAATGAATTCACTGAAGCCATTTGTATAAACTCTCACTGTATCTGATAAATATTTTCTAACTGCTCTGAGAAGGGGAGTAAGGGAAGAATCCAGAAGGCAAACCAAGGATGAATAGAAACAATACTGGTCAGCTACATGTGTTGCATGTTGTTTGAATGAACAGTAATTTATCACTTCTGAAATAAAAAGCTGTTTATTCCTGCGTCTCACTGTCTCTAAGAATCTTTACAATGTATCTGTGGGGGGAAAAGTGAGAAACTGTACCATTATTAGCATATGAATGCTTGACACATGAAATTGGCTGTACAATAACAGAAGGACATTTGCGGTTGGTGTATGCACACAGACAAAGCAGCCATTTTGGGGGGGGGGGGGGAAAATTGAAATGGTGTTGGGGTTAACCCTTTGGCTGTCTTTCTGGTTTCACACTATTGCTTTGATAAGAGTAGTGTGGGAGCAAGGCGTTGAAATCCTGGGACACACACAGGCTGTTTTAATTTTCTTTTTGAAAAACCCAGAACACAGCACAACAACCCTCCCTGACATAAATGCATTTAGTAAACTCTGCATGTAATGTGGGTGGAGGGAGAGAGACTCAAAATACAAACCAGTCAAAGAAGAAAAGAGAAAGTCCTATACATCTGCGTCACTTTGCTTGCATTTATGCTAAGTCCTGAGATGGAGGATGGGGGGGGGGAGGGGGGAGCCAAAGCTAACCCATGCGGAGAGTGTCCAGAAATGAAACATTGCTCTGCCTGTGTACACTTTGAAAAAATTCATGGCAACAACATTGTGGTCCTTGGGTAAGATGTGTGGAACTATTTCTCAAAGACACTGCATACATAATTGAGGCCCTATGATGGGTTCTCAGTGGAAGTTGCCAGGCTACATTCATTTCAAAAGCAGGGCCATTTGTTATCAAATTTAAATTAACTCTCTCCAGACTGAAGCCATAGATTTTTAAAGCAGCAGTTTTAAAACCCGAGAGAAAAAGAATCTGGGAACAGTAAATAATACCCCCCTCCTACTTCCAATACCAGGTGATATACTTAATTGGACTTTTAAAGCACAGTCTTAAAATATTGATTTCTGGGAGTAAGATTCTGATTCCACTTTATCACGTTTACATTTCAGTTTAATTAAAATATGCTCAACATGCTTTTAACGTTCGTGATTTAGCTTTCACCTACCGTAGTATAATATCTCAAGATATTGTGCTTGTATTGAGTGTGGAGGCATCATCTATTCATATTATTATACATCTAGAAGAACAGAGTAAAAAAGAAGTAATTTGCTATGGTAAACTCAAAGAATGTACATAGATCTGAAGTTGTTGCTCTGTTTACATGACGGAAGTATTCTCTCTTCCCTCTCTCCCCCTCTCTCCCCCCTCTCCCTTTCTCTTTGGCAGCACCCCACAATAAAAGTCCCGAGTCTTAAATGGCTGATGGCAATGGTGTAGCTTTAGGGGCAGGGAGAAATGAGGGCATTGCCCCCCAATAAGTATTCTCTCCAGGGGCTTTCCCCCCAGATTTGCAGCATTGGAGAGAATAAGACATTGAACAACCCAGAATTTTTTGATTTGCTGGGTTCATATTCCCTTGATAACACTGGCTGCCGCTTTTCTTTGGATGCCTCAACTGTACTTCCAAGCATTCAGCAGAAGTTTTAAGTTACTGCAAGGATACTAACACTGAGGGAACATTTTGTTAAAAGAACATAATTCTTATTTGGGGTTCAAGTGTGCAGTTATTTGCCCCCTCCTCCCCAGTATCTATATCTATGATTGAAATAATCCAGAGTCAAGTGTCCCCCCGGTTTGTAAGAAGGCATGGAAGTACAGACGGAAAAGGAAACAGGAAGGTCTTCTTGCAGGAATAACATTTTTGTTCCATTCGCGTGAAGAAACCTATGATAAAATCTTCTACTTTTCCATTGTTTATATGTTTATAAACATAGTTAAACTATTTTTATTTATTTTGGTTGAGTTTTTAAAAAGTAACTTCATGCACAAGGCAGACTAAACTCAGTAAGAGAGAAATATTTTTGATTCCTAGTCTTTATTTTAAAAATTCACAGTGAATCTACCAGTTAGAGTCAAGTATCACAACTCATTCTGATCATTTTTTTGGAAATATGTTGTATAGAGTTTTACATTTATGTTCAAGTAAATGTTCAATGTGACAGGCCCCCGGTGATGCAGTGGGCTAAAGCACTGAGCTGCCAAACTTGTTGACTGAAAGGTCACAGGTTTGAATCCAGGGAGCAGTGTGAGCTTCCACTGTCATCCCCAGCTTCTACCAACCTAGCAGTTCGAAAACATGTAAATGTGAGTAGATCAACAGGTACTGCTTCGGCAGGAAGGTAATGGCACTCCATGCAGTCATGCTGGACACATGATATTCGAGGTGTCTACAGACAATGGTGGCTCTTCGGCTTAGAAATGGAGATGAGCACCAACCTCCAGAGTCAGACACAACTGGACTTAATGTCAGGGGAAAACCTTAACTTACCTAAATGTTCAATGTACTGTAATTTCATGCTACAATCATATATGTCTTCGCTAACCTGGGAATAAGACTTGATGTACTCAGAGCTTTCATTTATAGGGTTGCATTATAAACAAATGAAAATTTAGTCATAATTTTAGCCAGTGATTGTATCAATTATATACTCATAACAGCATACAATATTTTAAAAGAGGATCGGCCATATGGATATGTGAGGTCATATTGTACTTAGCTAAGTAACCTCACCTGGCCTGACCATCCCTAAATGTCATCTGATGGCAGGTAGAGACAGTGCTGGATTTACCATTGTGCTTAGGTGTGCTTAAGCACAGGGCCCCATTGGCCAGGAAGGGAGAGTGCATCTTCCTGTCATTTACTACTACTACTACTACTACTATTATTATTATTATTGATTTTACTTCTGCAATGCAATTCTGAATTTCAAGACGCTGCATAGAGTGGACCACTTCCTCCTCATGAAGTTGATAAAGTAGGTTAAGGTGGGGGGCAGCTAAAATTGTGGCAATAGTGTCACAGTCATAACTAAGTAGCCATCAGGAATATGAAACAGTTACCTAGTAGGCATGGTTAGATCCAGTCGGAATCTTCGGATCAAATTACTTTTTGAAGTGATTTTGAAGCGATTTGGGAACCCAGAAGTATCCTTGCCATTTCGAAGCCACTGTCACCATCTTTGTTCTGACTCAGGAAGTGAATAGGAAAAGACCCAGCGTTTGGAGGCAAGCAGTAGCTTGCATGCTGGGATGCTTGCCTCCAGCCAATGATGGGAAACCAAGTGGGGAGGGACAGGGTTTTGGCACAGCAGCCATTGCACTTTTAAAAACAGGCTGCACGTGCCTCGTGGGCTCATTGCAAGCCGAGGACGTGAAGGGAAGGGAGCTTGAGTGGAAAAGATGCCACCACTTGGGAAGGGAACAACAGGGTTAGGGAAGGGAACAAATTAGGGAGAATGGCTGTTTAGCAGGCCCCTTGCCTGTGAGGCTTGTTTGTGTGTGGGGAGAGAAGAAGGGCAGGGCAAGGCAGCTGGGAGAAGTATTCTTCTGCCTGCCACTGCCAATTTCCCTTTTAGAAGCAGTGAATTAAACTTTCAAAACACCTCAATCCCCTTTGGGTTACAGTTTGTATTTTGGGATCCCAGAAAGTCCCTTTGGGCTTTGGAAAGCCCATTTTCTGCTAATAATTCACTTCCTGAAGCAGTGAATACAAGTTTTAAGCCCCTTTCCTCTTGTGGGGTTTGACTTCTGTGCTTTAGAAAACAAGAAATCCTATTATATGCTAATAATTTCCTTGGGAACACAAAAAGTTTGGAGGGCCCTTTGTCTGCTTGGGGTTACACATTGTACTTTTGGAAACTAGAAATCTCCTAATCTAACCTTTTCCTTGGGGAATCAACCCATAACAGTTTGCACAGTCCTCCTTTCTCTGTCTGGGGTTACACATTGTTCTTTTGGAAACTAGAAATCTCCTTTAATCTGCTAATAATTTCCTTGGGAAAACACACAAAAGTTTAGAGGCCCCTTTGTCTGTCTGGGGCTACACGCTGTCCTTTTGGAAACTAGAAATCTCCTAATCTAATATTTTCTTTGGGGAACCAACCCATAAGAGTTTGCACAGCCCCCCTTTCTCTGTCTGGGTTACACGTTGTCCTTTTGAAAACTAGAAATCTCCTTTAATCTGCTAATATTCCTTATTAGATTACTGAAATTACTTTAAAAATTGTCAAGGACCCAGGTATCTTCTAAACACATGCCACTATTTAATTTTGGCCTGCCACATGTTTATTGGGGGGCTTTAAATTGTTTTAATGCGTTTTAATGTATTTTTAACTGTATTTTAATGTACCTTCTATGTCTGCTTCACTTTCTGTAAACCGCTCTGGGCTCCAGAGAGAGCGGTATAGCAAGTCGAATTTAATAAATAAATAAATAAATAAAATTGAAAGTTAGTATGCTGACAGAGGAGAATGTTTTCTACCACTGTGGCAAGTTTTGTCAGTAGCGGTCTAAAAATTAGGGAAAGGGAACCCCCCACATTTTGCCTGTCCTGTTTGCAGGTTTTCGCGTATTGCGCAATCATGCCCGCCATTAACGAAGCAATTTGGAAATTTCAGAAAATTCAGAAAACTTCAACTTTTGGGGGGGGAAATTTCAGAAATCATTTCGGAATCAAATCGCCAGCGCCCCCTGCATCCAAAACGAGTTTTGAAGCATTTTTTCCTTGATCAAACAAGCCTATTACTTAGCTGTATTGTTTGTTTGTTTGTTTGTTTAGATCCTGCTTTTTCTCTTAAAATACTCTTTAAAAAGTGGCTGACTTTAAGATTTATTCAGCCATAACTACTTCATTTCACTCTCATTTGATAAGTGTGGAAATATGCATGTAGCTTTGAATGAGACACGTCATTCTGGGCCAGGATTTAACCCTGCAAATGTGTTAAATTGTGCTCTCCAGCCACCACCAGAGGAAGGGGACATGGCACATCTCAAATGGGACAGAGAGAGCCAGGAATGTGGCAGCCTTGTCGCAGGAAGGCCTCAAGAGTCCTCAAGAGTCAGTAGGATCACTGAACCCATGGAGGCAGAGATAAAGGATTAGGATCAGCGGCAAGGATAGAAGCTTGTGGGAAGGGGCTTAGTGTAGCAAGCTCTTTTCCCAGATGAGTTCATATGCTTGGCTTTGAATCATCAGCTTCAGGCCAGAAAGCTGTCACCTATGCAAAGCCCTAACTTGTATATACATATATACATACGTACTTGTTTTGATTTTTAAAGGCCTTCCTTACAAAGAGTTTATCCTTCTTAGATTGGCTTCTCAATTTAGTTTTGTTTTTTTTTAAAAAAAAAAATCTTTGAGTAACTGACCACTTTCTCTCAAATATCTTAAACATAACTTCACCAAAACTTTACTTCCTTTCACAGGCTGATTTTTTTAAAAATGCTATTATTTCTGAACAGCATTTATCTGTACTAAATGTTGATCTGGGAACTGATGTCTTTAGATACTTCTTTTGTATTCCAGACTTAAATTATTAATTTAATTTTAAATACCTAGAAACTTGTAACATCTTACGATGAGCCAGGTTTTCACTTCTGTGAACATAGTTCCCCTTGATGGTGTAGATGTTGGAGATTTGGGCTCTGGAAGACCCACGTTCAAATCCCCACTCAGCCATGGAAGTCTAGTAAAAGATAGTGGTCAAGTCATACTCTCATCAGCTTTAGAAGATTGTAATGTAAACATGTGAATACTCTTTTACCAAGAAAATCCTTTAATAAGGTCCAGTAAGTTGGAATTGGCTTGAAGACACAGAAAATAATAACAGAAACAACACCTGAAAATTTCAAAAGCCATTTATAAAATGTGATGTACAAGATGATATATATCGCTGGAAATGCAACATTTATCCATAAAATGAATATATATATATATATATTGATATATAGAGATTAGGGCTGTTATACAATTTTGGATATGCCCGAATTTTGGAAGTTTTTCAGATACTTCTGACTTTTTAAGCAATTTTCCCAACAGGATTCTGAATTTTTGAATTTCGAATTTTGGATGAATTTGCTTGTTTGCTCATTGGCTGAAGGCTAACAGCTGACTCTCCCTTCTGCTGATTTTTTTGCCCATTTTTTAAAGTGGACGTCATTTTTGAAAACTTCCGAAGACTTCAGAAATACTCCGAATCATTTCCAAAATGATTTTTTTCAAAATTTCTGAAACGCAATCTATGACTACATCCGAAATGAATTTTCAAACTTTTTTTTTGGATCAAACAGCCCTAATAGAGATGATAGATAGATACATGAGGGGGGGGGAGTCACCCCGTGGTATCTGCTGGGGTTTGGATCCCATTATATACAACAGCATAGTAAAATACTGTCTCTGGTAGACAATGGCAAAATCAAGTATGCTTTTTGGTTTTTTTATTTTTATATTTTTAAGCCATGGATGGTTGAATCTGTGGGTGAATGGCAATAGCTAACAAGCAATGAAAAACAAAGGGTAAATTGTAAAAGCTATCAAAAGTAGACATGCAATTACGAATTAGAACTATATCAATATTATTTCACATGGTATATGTACATGAAACCAAGTTATGCATTAATTTATCACCAACAAGACTCCAACTGGTGAGTGCAAAACTGTAGTTCTAAAAGCCCAGCTCAAAACTATTGCAGACTGGACTTCAAAATCAAGTGCAGAAGCAGGGAAACCACTCCAGAGGACCTCAAGATTCTGTGGAATCTATAAAGAAGAATGTGGTCTCCCAGGCAAGCGGTCCCAAGTTGCTTAGTGCTTCATATATTACTATCACCACTTTCAACTTGGCCAGATAGTACATAAGCAGCCAATATAATTCCTTCTATGGACTTGATTGCACTGTCTACAGGTTCTCCAGCAAAGGAGGCTAACCAATGAAATCTGCAACAGCTTTCTAGACCAGACCTTTACAGAGAACACACCATAATAATCCAGCTTTCAGGTTACCAATATCTGGGTCATTGCAAACAAGCTATGCCTGTCCATGTTCTGCAATATCTTAAATAAAATATAGGCACATTTGATAGAGAAAGAAAGCTCCTAGTAAGGCCCTTTGGAAGCAATTGACCTGTTCATAACTAATTTAAGACCACGGAATTTCTTGTGAATGTGCAACTTCATGCCATGTATAGGTATCCACATATTCAATTTTGTGAACCTGTGTTCACAAAATTGCAGCCACGTAGTATGATATTGAATATTTTTAGTTAAGAAAAAACTCCTTAAGGCCAAACCAGAAAAATATATTAAGGACATGATACGCTATGATGTGCTTGTATAATAAACAGCAGCTGCTGAGCAGAAAGGGAGTGAGATTCAAATTGGGTCTACAGCAAGGTGTATGGATGACAAATCTTGGATTCCACCTCACCCCCACCCCCCATTACCAGGCCAGTACCAAGAAAAAAATTCAGGGGGGGGTTGTAACATTTTTTAGCAAATCATCAAGAGTAACACAAAACAATTTAAATTATATGATCCATTATATTTTTTATATAGACTTAATTAAATCAAATTTCTATTTTAGTTACAAAGTTTAAGTCTTTAAAAAAACTGAAAATGACTCTTAATTGGTAATTTATGGTTACAAAAGTATATCACAATGTCTGTTGGAAACACTTGAAAACTGTCAATACACTTTGACAGAAATCAGGCTCTGTCGATAAACTTTGGTGGACACTCAAGAATGCAAGTCCAACCAGTCTTTCTTGCCCCAATGTGCTTCTTATGTATGTTTTCAAACATTTAAGAGTTCAAAATGACTTCTCATTTGTAGCTTATAACACTGGCAATGATGCAGAAATCTGAAGAAGTTTCTTCACATAACAGACAACATATGCTTCCAGTGCATTTGATTTTGATTTGGTTTTTCTGCAGGTATAATCTTTTTCCATTTTATAAACCACAGGTCAAATTCTTCCATCACTGTGTCAGTATCTTGAAGGCATTCATTGTAAAGTTCAAGTTGGATTTGAAATGGCCACAATTAATAGGGAGGAATGCTTTTACAGTTCCTGAAATACTTCCCTGTGTCTTATAAACCTTTCTTGAAGCTGACTGCAGATGGATACATTTAGCCTATAATATTCCATTGGTGTTGGTGAAGTTGCCTGCATGTTGTTTTCATAAGTCTGCCTTGAACAGATGCAAGGAATCCTACCTTCTCCACCCATAGATTCCACCACTGATCTTGCTGTGTCAAAGATCTTCTGATATTCTTTCGCAGATTCTGTGCACATCTCCCTGACTTTTCCCAAGAGGCTGCCAACAAGTAGCAGACTACCAAAAATGTCCATATCTACTCTTTGTAATGTTTTGCTAAACTGAAGGGATTATGACAGAAGCTTTCCTGTGTGTGCTTATTGCAAATTCAGCACTCAGAACAGCTAAAAGGTGTCCAGCTTAGGAAGAAGTCTCACTGATGTATAGAAGACTCTCTTTTAGTTCTTCAAGTGTTCTCACCACAACACCGTACAGTTCAACAAAACATAAAACTGCATCATGTTGCTCAACCCAGTGGGTTTCACAAAGTGGCAAAAGGCAGTTTGCTCTTGATCCAGGAAGACAGTATTTTATATTTTTCTTCCAGTCTGACGAATGGTGCTCTGAAGAAATTGCACCTAGATGATATTGTTCCTTGGCAGTTTCTTACAGGCAGAATGCTAAAAGTCTTTGCTAAGGCTAAATTTAGTGAGTGATCGCTGCAGTGGATGTAGACAACCTTCAGATACTTCAGCGATATAATTGCCTGTGCTCCACTAATATGACCACTCATAATAGGAGCTCCATCATAACCTTGTCCACATAAATATTGCAAGTTTATCCCAATTTTGTCCAGTGTTTTCAAATAAGGTCTGCAAGTCCTCCACCTGTCATAACACGTATCTTCACAAAGCCTATAAAGTCTTCACTTATCCTTGGAACTTCGACATCAGCATACCTTACCAAGAGTGATAACTTTTCTGAGGTACTCACATCCAAAGTTTCATCTGCCAAAACAGAGAAACACTGTGATGCATTGCATCTTTCAACATTGTTATGGACTATTTTGCCACCAAAAAGGTTTATGAGTTCATTTTGTATTTGAGAACCCCCACCCCCACCCCAGCCTTAGGATGGGCCAACTTGGTTTCTTCTCAGCTATATTGGCTATTGCAGCTATTGCAATGTAAATTGGTGGAAAGGTAGGTAATGACAAAATTTGTCAAAATTTGGTTGAGACAGTGCTTGCAGTTCTGAGGAACTCTTAATTTTTGCTTCTCGTAGACTTCGCATGAGGATTTGGTTAACCACTTAAAATTTGTGAGTAAACCAGGGGTTTTTTTGACCAGAAAATTTTCAGGGTGGGAGTTGAACTCCTAACCCTCTACCCTCCAACTACAAGCTTGGCCATAAACCTACTTTGTCCAATGAGAAAGCTGCCCACACTTACTTAGTCCAAATGGACTGGACATGCTAATATGTGTAGTTTTATTCGTGATTAGCTTTTCCTGAATTATGGCTTATAACAAGAGAAGTTGGTGGTGGCATTATTTCAGGGAGCATGTCCCCTTTTAATCTCCCCCTTCCCCATTTAGTGCAGTTTTCATAAAATAATTGACAATAGCCACCTACAAAGCTTATGAAGGGTATTAAAGGCTACTTTGCCTCATTTTTAGTTTTAACCCAATACGGGTCTCTTTCCTAGACTAAAAGGGATTGCCTGGTTGGTTAAATCATGTTTTGACAAAACATCTATGGTCTTAATTAAACTGCCCTCATCCCTCTCTTTAAAAAAGGCTTGGGTAAAATTATATTAATATGGTAATTTGGTCTTAGAGTAGTATAACTTTCAGTGCCCATAGGGTACAGAAACAAAGATTCAAATCTTGGGTGTGGAGTCAAATGAGGCATTTATTTTTAGGTTTCTTTAGTTAATTCAATCAAATCAGTCACTCTGTTTTCATAAGTAAAGTATATCTCTCTGTGTGTACATAGAGAGAGGGGGGTATATGGTTTAATGGCAAATCCTTCTAATTTGTATCACAGACTTCTGAAAAATGAATGAATGAATGAAAAAGTGTTTTCTGAAAAGAATATAAAACACAGTCTCAAGATTTGGAGAACAGTATCCTGGGTTCAATGTATGTATCCATATATATAATACCCTCGTTGCACCCTTATTGCAAACACATTAATTGAGATGGAAATCCCATTAATTTCAATGGAGCAGGCTTCTATTTAGTGTGTTTATGGCTGTGTTCTAATTAGATACAACTATGCTCTTTTCTGTGTCCAACTCAAGGCTGTCTTGATATGAATCATATATCATCTCAGATAATTTCACACACATTCCTTCCTTTGCATTTGATGCTGATTTTTCAAACATGTTGTAAATGTTGACAAATATATAAGCAAGAGTGGCTAAATTCTGCTTTCCTGTAATCTTTGGGCAAAGAAGGGACTTTGTTTCAGAAAGGCTGCACTTGAAGTCATTAAACACAATTTTCACTCAAAACACCTCGATTCTAAACACATTTCTTTCCAATTGAAATCAGCTGGAGTTGCTTTTAAGCCGTTTATTTCAGACTAAGATGAGGTGTTAGCTATAAGAATGATTTCCGTGCCTACGGTAATAGAGTAACAACAGAAGGGGGCAATTCATTGGAATGTTCTTCTGCTTAGCATCCATTGTAATGAATGGAGCGTATGGTCCCATTCATTTTAATAGGTTTTGTAGAGCACTTTCTATTGGATTGCATCATTTTTTTTAAAAAAAAAGTACACCCACCCAATGAATTGCTACTTTTTATTGTATAATCTCATACATCTTTCTTCAGAAGTACATCTTATCCAGTTCTGTAGGGTTTTCTTCCATGAAAATGGGTATAGAATAGTATGTTAAATTCACAGTTGAATCAAGCATACAGCAGGGCATGAAATATGGAAATCATCTCAACTTCATTGTGTTTCTTCAAATCTCAGTGGCATTTACCTCTTCATTTTTTCCTATTAGGCTGTGAGACTGAGGTGAGATGGGTTCATCTAGTATCTATCCACACTTTTAACATGTTGTTCCTATTGTACATTTTCTTACATTGATTATAAAGCGCCTTTGTGGAACTTGTTTTCAACTCTGTGTGCCTCAGTCATTCACATTTTCAACCATAAACATTATTTTGTGTGTGCTTTATTTTACAATGCACCCCATAAGCCTTTGCTTCTTCTGGTGACAAGTTTTGGCATGTGGAGAAACACATGTTGGCATCCTGTTAGTGACATATGCCCAGCGGAACATGTCATGGCAGGTCTTGGAGGATGGTGCCATTGTTATCTCGCTAGTTATAGGTCCCATTCCCATCTATACTATCATATAATGCAGTGTAGAAAGTGCATTAGCCTAGTCTGCTGCAGTCAAACAACACACAAAGACTAATGCAATTGACCCTGGGGTAAACCACTTAATGTAGCTCAACCTTTGGTTATAAAAAAACACTGGGAAAGGTGGCAAGATTCAAACCTTTCCCAGTATTGGGGCAGTGGGGACTACTATCCTGGGCCCCCATGCACGATACATCCCTGAAATCACAGGTCCGCAGCTTGGGGGTCCTTCTGGACTCATCATTAAACCTGGAGGCTCAGGTGTCAGCTGTGGCCAGGAGAGCCTTTGCACAAAACTTGTGCACCAACTGCACCCGTACCTTGAAAAGCTAGATCTGGCCATGGTGGTCCATGCCTTGGCTACATCCCACTTAGACTACTGTAATGTGATCTATGTGGGGCGGGTCCTGAAAAGTGTTCAGAAGTTCCAACTAGTCCAAAGAGCTGCAGCCAGATTACTTACAGGTGCTGGAAACAGGGAGCCGACCAACCCCCCCTGCCCCCCCTCGCTACAGCACCTTCACTTGCTGCCAGTCTGTTCCCAAGCCTGATTCAAGGTGCTGGTTTTGACCTTTAAAGTCCTCAATGGTTCAGGTTCAACTTACTTATTCAACCATATATCTTCATAACCCTAAGATCACCAGGAGAGGCACAGCTCTCATTTCCATCACCATCTCAAATACGGTTGGTGGCAATGAGAGAGGGGGGGGGGGCTTCTCAGCAGACACCCCAAGGCTCTGGAACATCTTCCCCAGGGAGAGGTGGCACGCTCCCTACTATCAGTCAAGCAACAACTGAAAACTTTTCTATTCAAGCAAGCCTTCAGCAAATAAGCCTTAGGCTGAAGAGATGAGAAGGTTTAATCCTTATTGGGCAGGTAAAGGTTTTCCCCCTGACATTAAGTCCAGTTGTGTCAGACTCTGGGGGTTGGTGCTCATCTCCATTTCTAAGCTGAAGAGCGGGCATTGTCTGTAGACACCTCCAAGGCCATGTGGCTGGCATGACTACATGGAGTGCCGTTACCTTCCCTTCGGAGTGGTACCTATTGATCTACTCACATTTGCATGTATTCAAACTGATAGGTTGGCAGAAGCTGGGGCTGACAGCAGGAGCTCGCGCCGCTCCCCGCATTTGAACCTGTGACCTTTCAGTCAACAAGTTCAGCAGCTCAGTGCTTTAACTCACTGCACCACTGGGAGCTCCTTACTGGGCAGTCCGAAGTGCAATAAGATGTGTTAAGGCAGCTTAATACTGAATATGGTTTTAAATGCTTAGTTACGTTTTACTTTGATTGCTTATGTGTGTTTGATTGCTATTGATTTCATGTATTTTAATATACTGGAAGCCCCTTTGGGTCCCTTTGTGGGAGGAAAGTGGCATATAAATAAAGATTTATTATTTTAAAATTTATATTCATTGAAAATTTTTATAATTAACATATAATAAAAATATAGACTATTAGGTATATTGGGGAAGGAAAAGACAGGTAGGATAAGGAAATTTGAATATTATTATCCAGGATTGTGTTCCCACAGCCATCATGTGCTCCTTAGCATCATGAAGGTGGAATCACAGTCACTTCCTATCTCTCAGCACCCACACTGCCCCCCAAAATCTCCACTTATTAACACTGCTTGCTCTTTGCTTCTTGATTCTTTGATATTCAGGGAGCAAAGCAGTTTGAGGGGAGGGGGCTTTCTCCTCCCAAGTTGCTTTGCTCCCCTTTTTATGAAGAATCAGGAAGTAAAGAGAAAGCTGCCAGTAAGGGGAAATTTTTTTGTCAAAGGAGGCTAGAAGGGTGGAAAACTGAGCCCATGCCCAACCTTGGTGAACCAGCTTCAGCATGGTTGTGCTATCAGTTATTGTTCCACTACAGATGTGGCTTAGGGTAGCCTTGTGTGGTCTCAATGTTGCTCAGAACTAACTTCCTTTTTTTTTGCTGGTTCCAAGCCACATTGTGTGTCTCTGTGGAAGGGTCCTTAGAGACATTGTTAGATGTTTCTCAGCTGACTTCCGCATTTCACAAACTACTACATGTGTCAGCGCCGCTTGGCCCGGTAGCAAAAGCAACATGAGTTTGAAGGGGGAATGTTCTGTCCACTAACTTAACTTTCAGATGCTCAATTGTCGGCGAGAACAGAGTTGAAAACTCACAACAAAAATGTGTAAGAATAAACAAAAATAATTCAATTGTATGAAAGATCAGTACCCTAGCTCCTCCCAGGGTCTGACTAATGAACAAATACTTTAAAGGAACAGATGGGAGCTCATAACTTAACTTGGATCTTCTTGATTACTTTCAAAGAGCTCTTTCTTTCTACATTCTTAAACTGAGTTTTCTCAACCATAGACATCTTAAACTGAGATTCCTTGTTAACCTTTGACTGAAGTTCCCTAAACTTTAAATGTAGAAGATGTTGCAGCCTCTAGACTCCTGGCATCCTTTTACTAACTAAAATGGCTACAAACAGGGCCGTAGCCAGGATTTTGATTCGGGGTGAGTTTGGTTCGGGGGGCAGAGACTGGGTGGAGGAGGGTCTACCCTAGCAAACCTTTTGTGTTGTTATCCCAATAACCCCATTAATGTGGGATATAATGAGCATGGTGATCAGATCATGATATAAATGCACATAACAGTTTAAATAATGTATCAGTAAGGCCTTCTCGCGGACCACCCTGAGAATTTCGGGGGGGGGGGCTGAAGCCCCCTTAGCCCCCCCCCCTGGCTACATGCCTGGCTACAAAGGAGCTGCAGAAGAGGACTGAAATCTCCCATACAAAAAATAACAATAAAAGCCTCTTTGTGGGCATGTCAGGGAATGAGAGGGGAAACAAAGTACAGTAGAATCTCTCTTATCCAACATAAATGGGCTGGCAGAACGTTAGATAAGTGAAAATGTTGAACAATAAGGAAGGATTAAGGAAAAGCCTATTAAACATCAAATTACATAATGATTTTACAAATTAAGCACCAAAACATCATGTTTTACAACAAATCGACAGAAAAAGCAGTTCAAATGGTCCAACGGGTGGCAGCTAGGTTGCTAAGAGGAGCGACGCTCAGGGAGCATACAACTCCTCTGTTGCGCCAGCTCCACTGGTTGCCAGTCTGCTACCGAACACAATTCAAAGTGCTGGCTTTAGCCTATAAAGTCCTAAACAGTTTTGGCCCTGCTAATCTGTCCGAACGTATCGCTCCTTATGAACCATCCAGGAACTTAAGAACTTCTGGAGAGGCCCTACTCTCAGTCACGCCTTCTTCACAGGTTGGTGGGGACAAGAGACAGGGCCTTCTCTGTGGTGGCCCCTCGGCTATGGAACGCCCTTCCCAGGGACATTAGATCAGCCCCCACCCTCTTAACATTTCGTAAAAAAGTCAAAACCTGGCTTTGTGAGCAGGCTTTCTCAAATGCAGTATAGCAGATAATTTCTTGACCTTAGAATGGCTGGACAATTGCGATCGGATAATGATTCTGGAAATGAGATCCAGAGAATTCATGTTTTATTGATTGTATTGTTCATGGAATTTTATGGATATTATATGCGCTTTGACTATACTTTGACTGGAACTATACCATGTACTCACCATGGAGGACTGTGAGAGGCCCACAAACAGTTTGGGGAGGGGGGAGGGTTAATTTTTGGGAACATGAGTAAGTGAAACCATGGATATTTAATCCATGGATGAGAAATCTTGGTTGGGGCAGTATGAAAATAGCTTCAAATAAATAAATAAATAATAAATAAATATGAATTTCGCATCAAAACAGATGAGGGTTCTTTATTTTTCCCAAAAGGCCAGATTCTACTGTATTAAAACTAACCACAAACCCTTTGCTTTGACTATACTTTAGTTCAGTTTGGGGAGGGGGGAGAGTTAATTTTTGGGAACATGAGTAAGTGAAACCATGGATATTTAATCCATGGATAAAAGGGTTAAAACTATAGTTCCATCTGGAAAACTCTACATTTTGTCTTCCCATACAGGATCACAATTATAATTTTTCACTGAAAACAGTGGAATTCAATGACACATAAGCTTCAACACTTAGTGAACCACATTGCCTTTGGTTAACATGCATTAAATGCTGCATAAAAATATTGACAGTGAACTTGCTGCTTGTACCTGTCCATCATTCTATGTATGTCTACAGTTGAGAACCAGTTGAAATTGAGAAAAATATGGAAAAAATTGTAAAAAAACCCAATATTCAACCAAATTAAAATATAACAAGGATAATACAATTAGGGAGTATAGGACTAGCATGAGCATTTTCATAGAACATAAATGCATACACAGAGCCATACACTTCCTCTCACCCTGCATATTAGTTTAAACTTGCAGCCATTTGCTTATTTAAAGCTCTCAGCAGCTAACAATACTACAAGGCTAGTAAATCCTACCAGGCACTCTTTCAGAATCTTTATTTACTAGTGGAAGTAATGTACCTTACTTGTGTATCCATGACAACAGTGTAACATGCCAGAGCAATACTAGAGTTTTCCTTGCAACTGCAATATGAGATTAAAAGTAAGAGGCTAAATCTTATTAAATAGCAGAAGCTTTTCAAAAGATAAAACATAAAGTTTATGGGAGCATATGATAGTTGTTCATCATAATATATTTGTGCCATTTCCTTTCTTCGGTTAGGTCTGTCCATTGATTGTAAACAGCTCTGAAGGGGAGGGTGCGGGTGTAGCATGCAAAGATACAATTTAGCAATTCCTACTGTAGATTTCTGCAATGGAGAAAGGTGTTCTCACAATGTTAAAGGTGAATTGTTAAAAATACCTGTTTGAAAAAAGTATTAACTAGGATCGTTCTCACTTTTTTTGTTGTTGCCACAGAGGCTTTCTGGCAGCCAAAGTTTATTTCATTCTCATACCAAATACTTTGATTAAAAATGTAGTTTGATCCAATGGATTAGTTGACATTTTTGCTTTGCTATATTTATAAATCCTTGGACTTCCTTTACAAATGTGTCTCTTCTGTGTTACGGTATTAATGCGAATACATAAAACCTGAGTTCATAATGTGAAGGTATAAGTCTGAAAGTTGTATATGCACATTCTGAGTGAAGTAAAAACTGTATTGTATTTCTTTGGCAGAAGGAAAGGCTTAGAACTTAGCAACAAGTCTTAATACAATTACTCTATTTTCAGAAATTCACTTCAGAAAGTAAAACAAATCTTATTTTCACACTTTTAGACCATTATAAGTGTTCAAGGTGTTTTAAAGTTGATATAAATTCTAAATTCTAACTAGTTATCTCTTATTCATTTATCTATTTACTACTTATTTAACTCATTTTTTATCCCACCATTCTCCTGGCAGGGGACCCACTACAACCTATAACTTAAATTAAAAAAATAATACAGCTGAAAAGCTATTAATAAAAGTTGGAAAATAATCCAATGAGAAACTCTATTAAAAGCGCCAGTTTTCAAATGTTTAAAACATTTTTTTCAAAACATGATAAAATACTCAAAACAGTATAGCATATCTATTATTTATTTATTTATTTCAATTTATACCCGCCACTCCCCAAAGGCTTGGGGCAGTTCACACTCGAAAGACATACAAAACACTTTAAAGGTTTAAAACAAATTCAAGAAATTCAGCAACAAAAACAAGGTACAAAATACAAATACAATTTCAGCTACATTATCCTCCTCAGTCAGTACCGAAAGCCTGACTGAAGAGAAAGGTCTTGCAAGCCCTCCGGAAAGGGAGCAGGTCACAGATGGCTCTAACTTCTTCAGGCAACCCATTCCAGAGATTCAGTGCCACGACTGAAAAGGCCCTGTGTCTGGTGGATAACAGTTTGTAAGTCTGGATGTTAGGGACTTCTAAAAGGTTTTGGTCTTCAGACCGTAGTGATCTCTGGGATGGGCCTTTAACAGCAGGAGGCAGAAACCAAATTTAAGGTGAATTCGTTCTCTAGTGTGATGAAGGACCCGTCCAGACAGGACCTTTATTGCATTATCTACCATAATAAAAGAGGGGCTGTCCAGAAAACATTCTGGACAGTCTTGAATTAATTTTCTACAAACCAGGAAAACCCTAGTTTGTAGCAAATTCATTAGATAGTGGTTTATTGGAAGGCGCAGAAACTCAGTATTTCTGGTTCTGGACTGCAGAATAAAGTGGTGTCAAACTGCATGCATTCTACATTGTGGGTGTACCCTACAAAGTATATAACAGTAGGCTTTTATTGCATTGTGTTGTCCATATAAGCTTGAACCATAACATAGATGTCTTTAAGTTGCCACAAAATTGTTTGTTGTTATTTTTTAAAAACCCTGACACATCACTGAAGATACATTCTAATTTATTATAGCACATATTTTAGTAGCATAATACAATGGCTTGCTGAAGATTACAATGAGCTTTATAGCACACTCACATCCCACACATGCCTCCAAAAGCATTGCATAACAAAGAACAAGCAAAGGAATTCCCACCTCATCAATCAGTGGCTATTTTGTCATCATTATCATTTTTTAAAACAAAATCTACTTATTCTCTTCTGGTCACTTGTTCTTGATAAGGTTGCAAAAAAACAAGTTAGTGGGATGATAATGAACCATAATTAAATTGGACTGTGGATGATGAGCATTTTGCCAGTTATATGAGTGAGAAATATTACTAAGCCAGAAGGATATGATGTTCCGGTGCAACAAATGACCTACATATCTATGACAGAATGCTAATTACTAGACTTTTAAGTTATGTAAACAACAACTAGCCTGCAGGGAAGCAACGGCTGTTTGCAAATATAAGCAAAACCTTTTGCACGGGCTAATAAATATGGTTTGAATTGAAGGGGTCAGCTGAAACAAGCAATAATGGTCTGATGGTACCATAGGTACCTTATATAGGCATACAAGTGGCCTTTATGATGAAGCTATAGTTATGCTTCAGTTTAGAGATTTTGCTCAAAAATCCATGCCCGAAACCTAGATCAGCTTTTCCACAGGTTGTGAATACAGTACCTTAATTCTTTTTTCAAAGGAACCACACCATTTTCTGAGTAAAGTGGCAAAAGGTCCATCTTAGTCCATCTTGGGAGAACTTAAGGGCTCTTCCAGACTAGACTTAAACCTGATCCAAAGCAGGTTTAAGTGCCCACGGGTGCCCAAAAGAAGGGGGCTTTCCCGGGGGTTGTCCCGGTTTTAGCGCAGTAACTACTATGCTGAAATGAGGCTCCCCCAACCAAACAAACCTTACAATAAAATTAAAACTTACCGGGTTGCCATGTGGCTGCTCTGGCAGCCCTCCTAGCGTGTAAATATGTAAAAAGCAACATTGTAGACAAACTAATAATAGAAATGAAACAGATTTAAAACAAGAGGACCTGACCTTATTTAAAAGGTAGGAATAAGGCAGAAGGATTTCATCTAGTAACTCAAAGACAGGTTGTTCCCTAAATGAAATGCTCTTAGAGAGGTTAGACTGCCATCTTGCTAACTATCTTTCCACTGGAGGTAACAACCTTCTTACTATAGCAGGCCTTTGAGAATTACTTAAGGATAAATAAGATTATATAATGTGCTGAACTTTTATTTGTTATTGCTATTTTAATGGTTGACCTTTTTTGTAGAACTGAATGCATTTTTGTTTGAGTTTTGAATGATGTGGATTTTAATTACTGCAAACAGCCTTGAGTCCCACACTAAAACATAAAATGGGATATAAATTTATTCATCATCATCATCAACAACAACAATTGAAAATACTGGGTTATACTACAATGTATTCAGGGCTGTTCTTACTATGAAGCAAAGTGAGGCAACTGACTTGGTCAGTTGATGCTGTAGACTACAAAATATTGTCTTCAAGGGGACAAATGACTCCTCTCTTCACTTGCCATATGTTTATATTGCTCCACTACATCTTCCTCAAGCTAGTGTTCTCCCTGATTGTTGGATCTCAAACCCCATCTTCCCCAAGAAATAGGACCAACATCTAAATCACACTAGGGACCTTATCACATTGATGAGGTCCCCTGGTTTCAATGGCCAGCCACTGTGGTGAATCTGCAGGGGAGCAGGGCAATCTTGGCACCCTGTGCCTTGCCTGACCTGCAGTTACACTTCCACATCAGATGTGGGGAAGCATCGCTGTGCAGCTTCCCCCCATGCTGGCCCCGGATTCCTAATGGAACATGAGAGGGCTCCCATTTTTTGGGCCAAGAGTTCTAGGATGCTTGTGCCTCCAGTTGAAGCATGGAGCTGCACCGCAAGTGAGCCTGTGTCATCTGATGGGCGGTGTGGGGCTCCGTGGCTCAACTGGGGAGTAAGTATTCTGCAACACTGAAAATTAATTGTGTGATGAGGTTGTTGGTTAGGAATGGCTCTTCTGATATTATTTTTTCTCATTTCCCCCATTCTGCTACCCTGTTTCTATATATGCATAATTCATTTTCCAAGTTTTGTTTTTTTTAAAAAAATCTTCTTCTCTTTTCCTGGAACACACATCTTTTACAAAAAGAAACTGGAAAGCATCAACTCGTGTATTCTTTCCTCTATCCAGCAAGGCAATCCTCCACATTGGGCCATTCCACTAAACGTACAGCAAATCGTGTAAACCCCTTAGCAAAGTGATACTCAAGCTTTGCTTGGGCCAAATTGTACTTTTCTGCTCAGAAGAGAAAGAAAGAGGGTTGGTTTTTTTTGTTGTTTTTTAAAAAAGGCTTCTGATGTGAAGATCAATTATCTGCAGTGTATTCCATTTCAATCTCTCTCTCTCTCTCTTCTCTCTCTCTCTCTCTCTCTCTCTCTCTCTCTCTTCCAAGCAGTATCCATCTGCCTACAAATTTGAATATTCAAAAGACAGATTGAGCACGTACCTTTATTGTAAACTGCATGAACCCAGCTGTAGTCAGACTGGAGTAAGACCACAACTCCCTCCCAAAGGAGGAGGTGTTTTGTGAATGCCTCTGTCACTTCTGAGACACTATTATGTCGCAGACAGCACCAGGAAGAAGTCTGTTGCTTGGCTTCAGAATTAAAGCAGCACTTAGACATATGGCTGGGGGGATTCTGAGAATTGCAGCCCCAAAAAGTAACTTTTCCAAGTTCCTGTAAGTGCATAATACTTACTGATATTACAAGCACTTACAGTCTGGTTCCAAGGATGCATTTGCACAGTAGAATGAAGGCAGTTTGACATCTTGTTGACTACCATGCCATGGAATCCTGGGAGTTGTAATTTTCTGAGTCTTTTGTCTTCTCTGTGAAAGAGTTGTTGGTGGCTCATCAAATCCCAGGATTCCATAGCATATTGTTATGAAGGGGAAAAAAGCTAGGCAAGCACACTTAATAAGTGGTGCATGAAAAAAATAGCACAGGCCAACACACATTTTGGTGCCTCAAACGTTAAACATATTTCTGGGTATATTAATAATAATAATAATTTTATTCCTTACCTACCTCTTCTCATGATTGAGGCAAGTTGTTTGACCTGCTGATTCCAAAAAAGACACCAGTTTTACCCTCTCAGCTCTGCTTTTGGGGATACAGAACAGATGAATTGAATTGTTGCTTATACATAAAGCTGCCTTGAGTCTCCTTCAGGGTGAGAAGTGCAGGGAACAAATATAGTGCATAAGTAAATACCATATATGAGGGCGGGTCAATAAGTCAGAGACTTTTTGAATGAAACACAGGTTTTTGGATAAAAAATCATTTTATTTTTCAATGTAGTCTCCTTTGAGCTCTATACACTTTGTCCAACGTTTCTCCAATTTTTTTATCCCTTCAAAAAATAAGATTTTTTGAGGTCATCAAAATAGGTATTTGTTTGTGAGATGATTTCATTGTTAGAGTCCAATCTCTTTCCGCCGAGCCATTTCTTCAAGTTTGGAAACAAGAAATAGTCACTCGGAGCTAAATCCGGAGAATAGGGCGAATGAGGGAGCAATTCGTATCCCAATTCATGGATTGTTGCCATGGCAACTGCACATGTGTGCACCCTTGCATTGTCCTGGTGCAAAAGAACTTTTTTCTTGGTCAAATGCGGTCAGTTTTTTTCCAAATCATCATTAAATCGACCCAATAAGTTGGCATAATATTCGCCATTTATTGTTTTACCCTTTTGAAGGTAGTCAATGTGGCTTATACCGCGTGCATCCCAAAAAACGGTCGCCATGACTTTATTGGCTGACAAACTCACCTTGGCCTTCTTTGGCGCCGATTCACACTGAGAAACCCACTGTTTTGACTGCTGTTTGGTCTCTGGCGTGTTGTGGTCGATCCACATTTTGTCCACGGTAACAAAACGGCGCAAAAACTCATTCATATTGCGGTTGAACAATGGCAAACACTCCTGCGATATTGTCACACGATTGCATTTGTGGTCGAATGTGAGCAAACACGGCACCCATCTTGCGGAAAGCTTTCTCATACCTGAACTGAACTGAACTTTATTATTTATGAGCCGCCCTCCACGTTTGTGCTCCGAGCAACTTACACAACTAGCGATTAAAATATTTAAAATATTAAAATATTAAATGGTTAAAATACTAAAATATCAGACTCAGTGAATTCCGAGTCGCTGGTTCCGTGTTATGCGTAGGCTTTCCTGAATAGCCATGTCTTAAGTGCCGCCAAGAACTGGGGCAGGTCGAGGGAGGCTCTTTGGTCTGGCGGCAGAGAGTTTGTCACGATGCAGGGTCTCGGCCCGGCCCCTTAATCACACACACAGAGACGGTAATCAGCTAACCATTTATTGAATAATAAAAAACAGGTGAAAAGGGTAATTGTCCATAAAAAGTATCAAAATAGCAAAGAAGCAAAGTGTTCGTAGTTAAATCCAAAGGCAAGGCTTGACAAGGCTCCGCAAAACAAAGCGGATCAAAAACAGACTTGGTCCGTGGCAAAGGCAAACAAGGCAAGGTTCATGAAAGTAAACCCAAGAAACTTCTTGGCATGGCACGAGCCCAATCCTGGCTCCATGGATCTTCACTCGCTTCACTCCCTTCAGAACAGAAGTGGCCGAGCTACTGAGGATCCTTTCCCACGGATCCTATACTTAATTCCCTTGGCGCGGCCCCTGACGCTCTAGGCTGCGCCGCCAATCTGTGCTACGGGATCTAGCGCTTCTCTGGCGCTCTAGGCTGCTGTGCCAATCTCTCCTGCTGGACTCAATGCTCCGTCTCCTATCAAAGCTCCGTCCTTGCCTCCCAGCACCTGGGTCGCTATCTTCGTGAGAGCTGAACTCCCTTTCGGCTTCCATGGGCTCATCCTCCACTGTTTCCCTAATCCTTTCCTGCGACCCGTAACCACCTGGTTTCTCATACTGATCTGAGTCAGCACTCTCAGGGTCAGCTTGACTTTCCCAGCTATCATAGCCGTCAGGCCATTCATCATCCCAGGCCAAGCTCTCTGTGGGAGAGGAAGGCCCAGCTACCTCACCATCCCCTTCCTCCATGTCCTCATCAGCTGCAGCTGGCCCTAATGCAAGTGGGACCCCCGGTGCTGCCCCCTGCCCCCCAGGCATGAAAGGGAACTGGGTTGCTACAGAGTTCCACAGGACGGGGGCAGCAACAGAGAAGGATCTTTGTCTCGTGGACTCTAAATGAGCCTCTCTCGGACCCGGGACACAGAGGAGGTTCTTGTTTGCTGGCCGTGGTGCTCTTGGGTGGGCAGGTAGGATCAAGCAGTCTTTTAAGTATGAAGGGCCCGGCCCGCAGGGGCCTTGAAAGTCAAGGTCAGGGTCTTATGGAGGACTCTGTATTCGACCGGCAGCCAGTGCAAACGCTGCAGGGATGGTGTGATGTGGCATCTCATTGGTGTTTTTGTGAGGAGCCTGGCGGCAGCATTCTAATCATTTGAAATTGAAACCACTGAGCCATGTGAGATGCCTATGGCTTCCACAATCTCTTTCAATCTCCAATCGGCCAACACCATATCATGAATTTTTTCAATTGTTTTGGGTGTAGAGATCTCACCTGGGTGTCCAGAACATTCGGCATCTTCTGTGCTTGTACGGCCACAACAAAATTCAGTAAACCACATTTTTACCATTGAAATTGATGGAGCAAAGTCACCATAGTATTTAGCAAGCTTAGCCTTGGTTTGAGTGATGGTTTTTTCTGCAAAAAATAATCCTTAATGAGCACACAAAATCTACTTTTTTCCATTTTCTCCTCAAATCACGCGGTAGTTTGCTATCAATGGCTGTCAAACACAAACTAAATGACACAGCTTGTTCAAATTTTGACAGGAGTCAACTGACAGATGCCTGATGACAAGAGCAGTGTTGCCCTTTCAGTTAAAAGGCGGGAAATTCAAAAAGTCACGGACTTATTGACCCGTCCTTGTACAAGTCTTCATCTGATTGCCCATAAAAAGATCATGCTAACTATATCTAAGAAACTAGAGCTGATACACTATATCCAGTGCAATTTTCTGAATCAGCACCTCAAATAACCCCCTAAAGAGGTGTAAAAACCAAGACACCAATAATTTTTTTAATTGGGCTGTGTAATATATGTTACAAGGCATAAGGACAAGTGGGTTAGTCTAGAATAATGAAATTAATAGGCTAAATATGTGTGCTACTTATCCTACAAGTTTGTATTGGTTATGTTGTTGTTGCTTTTTCTGTTTCTTTCCTATACTCACTCCCCTAGCCTCACATATGATGCCCTATTCTTTGAATTAAGAATTAATTTAGTAATCTGTGCTCTTTCTAGTCTGCTGAAAAACTTAGCATTCGAAGGCTGCCATGTTTAATTCTAGCGACAGGTGAAAAAAAGGATAGTTTACTTGATATTCAAAGTACTGCTCTGTTCAAAGAGTTATCAGGAGGATCAGTGGAGTTTTTCATGTCTACCTGAAAAGAATACAACAGATATGGGGATTTTTTTGTTTTCCTAAATAAATGGAATAACTAAGCAGAACCAAAGATAATACCTTCCCCATTGATCGTATCTTTAGGCCAATGTGGAAATGAATTGCATGTTTCAGGGATATTTGTCTTTTCTACTATAAAAAGGTAACATATTAATTCTTTGGTTTTTGCAGATGACATCTTCAGGAGCTCATCTCTAAAGGATGGAGAGAAACATTTTCATTGCTGCAGTTACTGTAGATGTTAGAGCAAATATGTGAAAAGAAAATGAAATCAGTGTGTACATTTGTGCGTTCTAAAGGCAAAGCAAAAGTCAGAATTACAGATACCCTGATCCAGGAAGATGAGCAAGAATTGTGTTTTCTGTGCAGTTGTATGCAAGCAGCTGTTTTCATATGTCTGACAGTCATGTATGCTGTAGTTAATTCAGCCACACTATTGCCTATTTCGGACTAGATGGATATATTTAGTTCTCCAGTGGCACTACTTTTATAGTTTACTGATCCAATCATCCCACTGAGGATACTACACAGTTTTTGATCTATGGCATCTGGTGACTCTGAAGGGTAGTATAGTTTGGAGGTTAGTATTGAGGTTGAAGGAGCTGTCCAAGGTGCTTCGATGTCCAAAATAGATTCAGCACCTTAGATAATTCCTTTAAAATTTGGAAAGCAAATCCCAGAGTGACCCTACAGTACCACTAGCATAGAAGTCAACACCTGACACTAGCAAAAAGGACAAGAATAGAATGAGATACTGAGATTGATGCTGCAGGAGGTTTCATTTGACTATGTGTTCATTGGCTTTGCAGCACTGCTTCAAGCCTATGGAAGATATGGGCCTAAGTTCTATTGTGGATTCATTAAATCAAAATTAGTGATCTTCCCTTCTTCTTGCTGGTTGTGTTGGCACCCATTGTGATATCATAATATCAGCAGAGACATCTGTGATTAACAGGAACTCACTTGAAGCTCTGTAGCTGGTTAACTCCCTTGATCTTGCTAAAAGTGGGCCAAATATGCTTTCCTGTGATGCTTACTGGAAATCAATGTGTTTCAGAAGGACAGCTAGTGATCCATTCTCAGAGAGTTTGGGGCATTTGGTTAAGTACACAAGTGCTCAAATAGTCAATAATAAATATTTCATCCTGATTAAGTTACAATAAATGTAATGGGCTTTCTGTCAGCTAAATGTGCACCTGATCCCAATGCCACCTCATGCTTTCCTTTTATCAAGCAAAAATATATAATTTTTTGAAAAATAATTGCAACTACATGCAGCTAAAACCAATTGAGAGTTCCAACTAGCAGAGATTGGGTGATTCAACAGAAACTGAAGTCTCTTTGTTTCAAATGTTTTGTCAGGGCTGCATTTGAACCTTAGAACTTAAGATAAACTTAATTAGTGCTACCTCATTGCTGAATTGTGACTTTTTTCCTGGTGATTCTGTCCGTAATAGTAATAACCAAGTATAATTGCACTTGAAGAAAGCACCCACAATTTGGAATTGACCACAATGAAATTGTCTTATTTTTCCAGGATACAGGCTTGACTTCTGTGAAAATGTACAGAAGATGAAAGTACAAGACTGTGTTTGTGTTAGCAAATGGCCTAAACATCTAAAGGCAAGCACAATTGTCCTCATTATGCAAGCTTCCCACCCTCCCTGTATGCTGATGTTCTGGCTGATGCCTGATAACCCACATATTTTCATATTCAAACAAAACACATGAGTTGGGAGGAGAAAATATTTGCCTATTGCAATGGCATACACCGAAAAGAAAGTGCACATAGGAGGCCTTATGCTGTACTGTGATTTAGAAATGTGTCTATTGTAGCCAATCTGGCTGCACAAAGCAATGACATAGAAGAAATGAACAAATATGTTTCAAGGAGATGGGATTTATTTCATTAGTAATGTTGACATTAAATTAAAATTTAGCAGCGCAATCATTTACTGTACCAACATTCATATTGTTAAAAAAAGAGCTTCATGGGACATGTGTAAAGGATCAGCTGATGGAAAAATCATGCTTCGAATTCTGTTGTATATTTTCTTAATCTAAGAACATGTTTATAGAAAGTGTTGTCAGCATGTTCTTCAACTCAAATATACATCTACCTTCTTTTTCAATCTATCTTTTTATATATTGTTCCTTTTATTCTGTATAGTTTTGCAATTGTATTATTTTTGTACTGCTTTCATTACTAATTCTTAGAATGATTATTTCAGATATGTGACTACTATTGTTTAATATTTCAGTATTGTATATAATTAGAAGATTATTTTGATTTATCTCAGGCAGTTGATTTAAGGGTGTCATAAAAAAGCAATAAATATTTAGGTGTTAACTTTTCTATTACATTTTAATGCAAGGAATGGGGAGAGAAGGTTGTGGGATGTCCTGCCTTCTGCACCTAAACAATTTCGTTTGTTGTAGGTGGTATACATCTCAACATTTGCTATTTTGTTCCCAGCAGCAAGATGCCATGGCATGTCTTGTGAACACACACGACAACCATTTCCAGAAAGATATTCACTCTATGTGTTAAGTAAGTTACCATATACTGAGCTGGCATGATCTAGAGCAGTGGTTGCCAACCTTTGGTCCTCCAGGTGTGTTGGACTTCAGCTCCCACAATTCCTAACAGCTGGAAAGCTGACTGGGATTTCTGGGAGTTGAAGTCCAAAATGTATGGAGGACCAAAGATTGGGAACCACAGGTCTAGAGGTCTAAAGGTTATAATATGCATCAAAGGGTACAGTGTTCGAATCCCTGCTTAGCCATGGAATCCCACTGGAGCACACATTCTCAATCTAAGACACGGTCAGTGGCAAGCATCCTAGGTTGAAAAAAGCCTTAGGATAGAATCACAATAATGAAAACCTACGTTAGGGTGACCATAAGATAGGTCATCATGAGAGTCCAATTGAAGGCACATAACAATTATGTGCTATAAGTGGAACAAGCATGATGTAATATTTTGAGCATTGAACTATAGGAGTCTGGGATGCAAGGGTTTGATTCCCTGCTGAAAATAAACCCTGGGGTAATCATACTCTTTTTAAAAAGGCTATGGCACATCTTCTCTGAATAAATCTTGACATTACCAAGGATGCTTTATGCAAGCTATTTTGTAAGGGCATAGAGAGGCTATTTTGTAAGCTTGAACGCAACATCTGACTGCCAAAATAGGGCTGAGGCTGTTCCATTGACAACAAAAAGCAGCAAAACAAACATCTCCTGAATGGTATATAATACTGATCTTTAATTCAGGAAGAGGACGAAGAGAATTTCAGAAGCTTCAAACAATATCTAATCTGTTTAATGACTGCACTCATTTCCTCTTTTTTGCCATTCTTGGGTAGTAGCCAGCCCACAAAGCATTTGCTGTGGGTGCTTTCTGTTATTTTTGTCACACTGCAAGTAGATCAAAGAATTAATAAAACCTCCCTGCTCTAAAAGGTCATTTCCAAACTAAATGCAGCAATTCAAAGTGGGAAAAGGAATGTGTGCCAAGGTGATGTTTAATGAAGTAACATTCGAGCAGTATCCTTTCAAGAACATTTGCAGAATTGTTTGATTGCCTTAGAGTACACAGGAAACAATAAACCTACACAGCACTAACAGGGTCTCTGATGGCTACATTTTGCTGAAAGGCTGCCAAGCAACTTGGAATTATAAGTACAGTATAGTCAGGGCTGAATTATCTCATGCAGTTGTTGCCACATGTTTGGCATCACAAAATAGTTGGGGGAGGACTCCATTTTCTGGTTTTAAAAATGCTCAAGTACAATTAACCTGTGAATTCATATTGCACATTATACAGCTATTTAAAACACATTAAGAGAACCTCTTAAGACACATTCACATTATACCACCCTTCTCCCATTCTTTGCCACCATGCTGGTTGAACCAAAATATAATACTTATAGCAATGATTGGAGCTTGCTGCATCCAACAGTGGGAGCGGGAAAATTTAAATAAGCAGGAATGGCCCAAGGTCTTAGATGTCTCTGCACTAATGTACTAATGCCATCCAACACTCAAAAATAAAATGTTTTTTTCCCAATGATCATTAATAGTGAGCAACAAACATTCAGATATCCTAAATTATGGTTCAAATTTGGACCTAAAATGATTTGGGCAGATTCTGAAGCAGTTTGAGCCAAATAAAGTGTTTCTCTATGCCCCTTGCATATACATGCTCCCCACCTGGACCCCAAATAGTCTGATCTGGCTACGGTCGTCCACGCTCTGGTCACATCCCGAATAGATTACTACAACACACTCTACGTGGGGCTGCCTTTGAAGACAGTTTGGAAATTGCAACTAGTCCAACGGGCGGCAGCCAGATTACTAACTGGAGCTACACACAGGGAGCATACTACCCCCCTGTTGTGTCAGCTCCACTGGCTGCCTGTCCACTTCTGAGCTCAATTCAAAGTGCTGGTTTGATCTTTAAAGCTCTATACGGTTCTGGCCCAGCTGACTCGTCCGAACGCATCTGCCGCTACGTCCCACCTTGTAATTTAAGATCATCCGGGGAGGCCCTGCTCTCGCTCCCGCCAACTTCTCAAATGCGGCTGGTGGGGATGAGAGATAGGGCCTTCTCTGTGGTGGCTCCCCGTCTGTGGAATGTGCTTCTAAGTGACATACGATCAACCCCAACCTTCCTGGCATTCAGGAAAAAAGTGAAATCTTGGCTGTGGGACCAGGCTTTTGCACATTAGCACAATGCAACACTTTGGATTGGAATTGTAATGGCAAGTTGATGGATATGGCTCAATGCTCATGTTGTGGACGAAACACTGATTTTTATGAGATAGTAGGCTGGTGTGGTAAAGACCGAAAATAAGGTTTGCTCTTAAATCATAAATGATAACCAGGGATTGGAAGGTGGAGGTTGCCATCAAGCTGATAGTGTGATCATATCAATAGCCTAGGCTATAAGGCCAATAATATGTGGTAGCAGAAATGCGTATCTAATAGTATTTAGGCACTGGAGTATTGCTTTCTTGGACTATAACTCCCAGAAAAGCCCCCTGGCTATGCTGGCTGGGGATATCTAGAAATAGTTTGTTTTTTTGTTTTTTAAAGTAACTTTTCTGAGATGAAAGATGTGCATATTGTAGTGACTAGTGAGGTCACTGTGCGGAACAACAACAACAACAATTACCATCTGCCAGCTGTAAAAGGCCACCTTACTGGGATCTTCACGCATGGTTCATCGATACATCACACAGTCCTAAACACTTGGGAACTGTCCAACATGTGTTCCAATAAAATGGCCAGCAGAGTGATCTTGTTTGCTATGGACTCATCTTGTTGTGTTTCTAATAATAATAATAATAATAATAATAATAATAATAATATATTTTTAGACTGCCTTCTCTCCCTTGAAGGATTCAGGGCAGTTTACCTATAAAAAGACAAACATTCAATGCCTCGAAATAGGTACAACTCCAAGAAAAGCCCCCTGGCTATGCTGGCTGGGAATTTCTAGAAATAGTTTGTTTTTTGTTTTTTAAAGTAACTTTTCTAAGATGCAAGATGTACATGTTGTAGTGACTAGTAAAGTGACTGTGCAGAACAACAGCAACAGCAACCCTTTATTTCTAGACTGCCCTCTCTCCCTTGAAGGACTCAAGGCAGTCTACCTATAAAAAAGCAAACATTCCATGAGTCAAAATAGGTACAAACACATCAAAATAATACAGAAAAAATTGAGAGTAATAACAGAAAATTACAACAAAAGAATTAAAGGAACATGTGATAACTTCAAAATGAGAGGCCCACCAAGGTTACAAAGGAAAAGATTCAAACTTCCATTCACCATGTGGAAGATTTTACTATATAACCTGAATTACTCACTGTCAATAATAGAATAGCCATCCTCATAGAATCAGTGTGAGCATTAAGTGAGTGAAGGAGGAAGAATGATCTGACCACTTTAAGCCTTAATTAAGAGACGAAAGACTAGTAGTTTTTATTATAAACTAGCTTGGGGACCCGGCCCTGCCCGGGTTATTTGAAAAAGGCATTGTGTGCCAAGATTGGTCCTTATCAGATGTTTACGTGGCTTGCAGTGGTCTCAGGAAGTTAGTGAAGGTACTGAAAGTCCCATCGGCCATGGTCCATCCCCCTCCCAACAGCACCAGGATGTAGAGTGGGTCATGTGGGCTCTGTGTGCCACGTTTGGTCTTGATCATTCATTGGATGAGGGTCGCAGCGGTCTTTGAAGGTGAGTGAAGGTACTTCAAGTCCCATCATCCATGGTCCATCCTCCTTCAAATGGCACCAGGGTGTAGAGTGAGTCATGAGGGCTCTGTGTGTCAGGTTTGGTCTTGATCAGTCATTGGATTAGGTTTGCAGCAGTCTTGGAAAGTGAGTGAAGGTACTTCAAGTGCCATCATCCATGGTCTGCCCTCCTCCAAGCTGCACCAGGATGTAAAGTGGGTCATGGGGGCTCTGTGTGCCAAGTTTGGTCTTGATCAGTCAGTGGATGAGGGTAGCAGCAGTCTGGGGAAGTGATTGGAGGTACTTAAAGTCCCATCATCCATGGTCTGCCCTCCTTCAAACTGCACCAGGATGTAGAGTGGGTCTTGGGGGTTATGTGTGCCAAGTTTGGTCTTGTTCTGTCATTCTTGGGAGCCATAAAGTGTTCCCACCATGGCTGACTGCCTCAGGCCTTTGCCTTATCCCCCCCTGGCAGTTTAGAGTGTCTGAATGTTCGTGTTGGCTGGCCAATTAGAGGCATTATGCAAATACTCCCTCACTGGCAACCAATCATGTTGTCAGAATGGAGAGGCCAGGAGCAAATCAGAATGCTGCCACATACATACAAACAAACATTCCGCTTTATTATATACTAGCTTGGGGACCCGGCTCTGCCCGGGTTATTTGAGAAAGGCATTGTGTGCCAAGGGTGGTCCTTATGAGATGTTTATGTGGCTTGCAGTGGTCTCAGGAAGTTAGTGAAGGTACTTCAAGTCCTATCATCCGTAGTCCGTCCCACTCCAAACTGAAGCAGGATGTAGAGTGGGTCGTGGGTACTCTGTGTGCCAAGTTTGGGCCTGGTCTGTGACTTGTAGGGGCTTTAATGTTCTGTGGGAAATGAATCGGGTGAAGGTACTGCAAATCCCATCATTTGTGGCCCATCCTGCCCTACACTGCGGGCATCTGTGTGCCAAGTGTGGTCCTGATCCTTCTATGGTGTGGGCCACAGTGCTCTAAGCAAGTGAGTTAAAGTACTGCAAGTCTATCCTGACACATACATACATACAAACAAACAAACATGCAAACATTCCACTTTATTAATATATAGAGATATAGAGATAGAGATAAATAAATATAATAACTACTACTTAACAGTTCTGGCCCAACTAACCTGTCGGAATGCATCTCTCCCTATGAACCATTGAGATGTTTAAGATCATCTGCAGAAGCCCTGCTCTCGGTCCCGCATTTTTCGCAGGCACGATTGGCGGGGACGAGAGACAGGGCCTTTTCAGTGGTGGCTCCTCGGCTTTGGAACACCCTCCCTAGTGACATCAGATTGGCCCCCTCCCTCCTGGCATTTCACAAGAAAGTCAAGACCTGGCTGTTTGAGCAGGCATTTGCTGATGAAATATAACGGTTTAATTAGATCTATGGAATGATGACGATGTGATAGAAAATGATTTCAACGTGACGCTGAGACTGCATTTGTATGTTCTAATTGCTAATTGTTATGTTATATGGTTATTGTTTGGTTTTGTTTTGCTTGTGTTTTTGATTGAAGGGCAGAGACTGCCTTGTGTAAACCGCCCTGAGTCACCTTCGGGCTGAGAGGGGCGGTATAGAAAAATGATAAATACATAAATAAATAGTAAAAACTACTACTACCATGAACACTACTGTGAGTCCTTGAAGGGAAGCCTGGCTGTAACTGGGCTACACTATTCTTCTGAACTCTGTTGTAAATCTCATTGAGTTCAGTAAGAGTCTCACTTCAGGGAACTGTACACAGAATTGAAGGCTAGATGTAATGATCAAAAATATTCTCTTCCATGGGTATCATGAACATTAATCCTGAAGGTGGATTATTGAAAGGACAGAGAAGACATCCATTACATACTTTTCTGTATCTTCTAAATCCTATGGTTTATAAGTACCTTTTCCCACTGAAATGCCAACAGTGAAATAGCATACAGATGTTGTCAAAAGCTATTACAGTAAGAGGTCACTCTGAAAAGAGTGTTTTAAGAGAGACTGTAGTGTGCTGATGTTTAATTTGAGAACATGGGTGAGGAAAGTGTACTGCAAGGTAATTTTTGACACCTTCAATTCCCATTTCTATTTGCTAAAGTTTATTTTAACCTCAAATACTCTCTGGGCCATCTAGGAGACATTGGGGCAACCTCAGCATCTTTTTACTATATCCAGGCTCTTTAAGACTCATAGTGTGAGTCTAAACAAGGACAGAAGAAGAAGAAGAAGAAGAAGAAGAAGAAGAAGAAGAAAGAAATGACTTCTGTTTATTTCCCCTTTGATTTCAGAAATTTTCACCTTAGCCTGGGTGGTCATGGCAAAATTGTCCTCATATTCCCTAGAAGGCATGTGGATTAATTTGCTACAAAAAAAACCTTCAAAGTCCCATAAAATGTTCTGAAATAGTAGCTAGCTGTTCACCCTTGCTTTAAATTGTTGTAGAAAATAACCAACATCATTTGTTCATATCAGGAGCAACTTGAGAAGCTGCAAGTCACTTCTGGTGTGAGAGAATTGGCCATCTGCAAGGACATTGCCCAGGGTACGCCTGGATGTTTTGATGTTTTATCATCCTTGTGGGAGGCTTCTCTCATGTCCTGCATGTGTAGCTGGAGCTGATAGAGGGAGCTCATCTGCGCTATGCCCGGATTCGAACCTGCGACCAGTCCTGTCGGTACAAGAGTATACCCATTGCATCACTGGGGGCTCCATCATACTTGCAATGTTTCCAACTCTTATCCTTAGTGGACTTTTAGTTGTTTTATTAAGAGATGTTTCAAGAACAGTCAATCGAATAGTGCTCTTCCCAATATTTGAAGCTTTATTTGAAATATTCAGCCATTTCACCCAAATGGAGATTTTTAAAAATAACAAAACAGGCATGAAATGTGACAAAAATAGCTTACATTTTTTTAAAACCCTCATGTATTTTAATTACACATGACTTTGTTTATAAATGTATATTGTGTACCGCTGGCAGTTTATACTCATTTGAAAAATATTTTCTGTTTGTTTTTGACAAGGCAGAGGAGAAATCACATCATATTTGTTGATTTAAACATATAATCAATCTAGTTCACATATGTATTAATGTATTAACAACATTCATAAGGTGTTTTTGCAGTTCTGGCAAAATATATTCATAGGTAGGAAAGTACTAATAATACTTCAATCTAACATAGAATCCATGTTTCCTGGCTTAATTATGACTTTATGATTGTCATCATCAAAATGATGACAGCATCAGAAGCGAGAGATTTATTTAATTGTAAAAGGCACAGTTTCATAAAGCTAATCACAAACTAATCGGCCCTCCTTCCTCCTCTGTCATCTCTATCACAACAAGAGGTATTTTTATTATCTCTCTTGCTTTCTACAGAAAAAGAAGCAAGTGTTTGTCTAAATGAAACACCCATTCAGTCAGTGAGAAAGACAGCCCAGGAAATGTTTAGGAGCTCCCACAAAAGCATAACTTGAAGAAAGGGTGATGGACTAAACTAGCTTTAAGCCAAATATTTAAAATTATTGTCTCCAATATTGCTTTAAGGTCTTGTATGGTCTGGGGCCAGTGTACTTGAGGGACCATCTGCTCCCAAATGTTCCCCAGAGATCTCTTCGATCTGAGGATCATAACCTCTTACAGATCCCTCCCTTATGGACTATCCATCTATCCTCGACAAGGCAGAGGGCCTTCTCCGTTGTTGCTCTGAGCCTATGGAACATCCTGCCACTTGAAGTCAGAGCTATTACTGAATTGTCGGCATTTCGGAAAGCCTGCAAAACAGTTCTTTTCCGCCAGGCATTTAATGTCTAGTCATTCCTTGGTTATGGACTAATGTGCTAATTCTGTTTTAATTGTGAATGTTGTTCTTGTAGTTTATGGTTTTACTGTTTTGGTCAATGTATTGTAAACCATCCTGAGTCAAATTGGAAGGACGGTATACAAATCGAAACAATAAATAAATAAATAAATCCCATTTCCATTTGCACATCTACTCCAATTGGTCAACATGAGACATCACCTAACTTGATGAGACATCTATTCCATTTTGCTACAATTTTTCACATTGCATTCATGCTGCAGTTTTCATAGAAGTAGCCAAAGGTGCATATATCTACACTGTTGACACCACATTATTACATTGGTCCAATACTATGGAATCGTGGAAGCTGTGGTTTCACCCAGACTTTAGTCTTCTCTGTTAAAGAGTTACTAGTGCCTTACCAAATTACAATTCCCAGGATTTCATACCAATTGAGTCATGGCAGTTAAACTGATGTCAAACTGCATTAACCCTCTGATGCAGACAACAGAGTGGGGACGGGAAAAAAATAATTTGGCAACACTTTAAAATGGACATGAAATACAAAGCACTACATTTTAAAGGTGCTGCCACATTTCTTTTTGACTTTCCTTTCTTTCCTCCTTTTTATCTTCATGCTCTAACTATATGGGGGAATGTGTCACCTACTCTCAAGTACTTCAAGGTGTGTTTTTAAGCAGACACACAGAGAGACATACAAACACACAAAACAACCCCAAATATAGAAGGAGGAGGAGAATCCACACTGCATTATATTTTCATTCTTACACTGCAGCAGATTAACACGAAAACCTCTGCACCCTACTTTAACTGATGAGCTTTCCCGAAATTGTCATAATTGTATGTGTGGAGTTTTAATGACTTCCGTGTAAAATACCTTTGGTGGCGCAAGATCAAAGTGATGCTGAGTTGCCTGCTACAAGATGATAATTCAAGTAAACACACTCAAGAGCACAAATGCAAATGTTCCAATGAGATTGATTTTGCTTCCATTTACGGTATGCTTTTTGCCTGCCAAAGCAACAACAAAGTTCAAACTTGTTCCCATACTTGCAGTTAATATAAAAGATAATGTAAAAATGGAAATTTTCCATGCTTCTTTTTCCTTAAAAGAGAAGGGAGAAATTTAATCTTGAGCATCAAATTTTTATTTTAGCCAATTCTTGTACTTGCCAAGCAACCAGGAGAACTAGCATGGTGCAGGAGTTTGAGCATTGGATTATTGACTCAATAGAATAGAATAGAATACTTTTATTGTCAATGCACATTGTATAATGAAATTAAATGCTTTCCCCAGCACACATCACAACACACTCATCCCTCCACATTCCCACCACCACCGCACAGCCCCCAATGTCACATCAATGAGAAACCATGGAGTTTAATATGCTCTAGGTCTCTCAGGATCCTTCCACACAGCTGAATAAAATCCCTCATTTTCTATTTTGAACTAGGATATATGGCAGTGTGGACTCAGATAACCCAGTTCAAAGCAGATATTGTGGGACTTTCTGCCTTGATATTCTGGGTTATATGGCTGTGTGGAAGGACCTTTAATTTGTTTCAGCCATAGAAGCCTTGAGCATAGAAACCTACTGGGTGACCTTAGGTAAGTCATACTCTCTCAGCTTCAGAGGAAGGCAAAGGCAACCCGCCTCCAAAACAACTCTTTGCTACAAAACACCATGATAGGATTGGCATAAGCCAGACATAACCTGAAGACACACAACATCAAAACAACCAGAAGGAGCAAATTCATAAAAACGAGACTCGCCAGAGAATGCCTACAAAAACAATTCACTAGCTAACTAAAACAATACCAGAATGTAGCATTCCTGCTTTCAGTTAGGGTTGACAGCTATGTTTCTTTATGTGTATAAGATGGAAACACTAATGAATCAATTTATTTATTACTGGAGTAATAATGTAGGGAATACATAGGGATCATAAAAATTCTCCAGCCCTGATTAATGGATGAAGAACACTGAGGCTATGCCCCATGCAACTGTCTTATGTCAAAACCTAACATTTCAATGTTAATAATATATTTTAAAAGATGGTCTTCTTCTAGCAGCTTACATGTGAGTGATACAGATCTGTTCTCCTGTGAATCATAATACAGCAGACAGATGACTTCTATGAGTGATCTCCAGTATAAGGGGGAATGGCAACAGGGATCTTTTTCCTGACTATTGCGATGGAGACCTCTCATGGAAGGTGTGTAAAAATGTCAGTCTGCTCTGACCCAGTAGATGGAAGAATGGATCCTTGATTTTCACAAATTCTATTAATTGGGGTTTGGGATGTCAGACTCAGAGGTGCTACTTAGGTACACAAACAAGGTAATTCAATAAATGTGTGTATGGAATTACAGAAAATATTTTGTAATAGTTTATGTATTTCAATCTATCATTAGCATGGGACCAGAGTAAAGAGAGGGGCCAAGAAGACAGTTCCACCTTGTCTTCAGTGTCATCGGTTGGGAACCCCTCCCCACAGCATCAACTGCTGCTCTGGGACCAGAGTTAAGAGAGGGACCAAGAAGATATTGTATTTATTGTATTTACATATTACTTGTAAGCTACTCTGAGTCCCTTTCGGGATGAGAAGGGCAGCATATAAATGTCATAAATAAATAAATAAATATGCTGTCATTCCTGGCAACACATTTTTTTCTTTCTTTGCAATGTAGAAGTGACATTTTGAGCACTTCCAGTATTCTTTTATGGTAATGTAGAGCATGGGATTTTTCACATGGAAAATTCCAGGTTCAATTTCCAGGTAAAGCTGGGAGATAATCCTACCTGAAACACTAAAAGAAATGGATCACACTATGAATACTAGCACAGTGTATGCGCTGATCTTCCTTTATTTCTTAAGTATTTCCTAACTGTTGTACTCCTTCTTTCTTACCAAGCCCATACTAAACCAAAGCTTTCCAATGTGTGTTTTTGTGACTCGTTAGAGTGTCAGCTGCATCACACAAATGGAACGAGAAATCTCTGAGTCTTTGTGAAATTAAAATCATATATTTTTAAAAATATGAATGAAAGTTTTTTTCATAGGATGTGCTGTGTCCCCATACATTTTGTTATTACAGTTTTGTATGTGCCTATATCTCTTATAAAAGGTTGGTTTAAGCTCTGGTTTACTAGTAAAAATGAATTACTGCATTGCTAAAAAAACCCAATGATTCCATGAGATGTATCCATGGCCGCAGGCATGTAGCCAGGGGGGGGCTAAGGGGGCTTCAGCCCCGAAATTCTCAGTGTGGTCCGCGAAAAGGCCTTACTGGTACATTATTTAAACTGTTATGTTTATTCATATCATGATCTGATCACCATGCTCATTATATCCCACATTCATGGGGTTATTGGGATAACAATACAAAAGGTTTGCTAAGGTAGACCCTCTTCCACACAGTCTCAGCCCCCCCCTGAACCAAACTCAGCCCCCCGAATCAAAATCCTGGCTACGGCCCTGCATGGCAGTTAAAGTAGAATCGTAGTGCTCTGACTGTGTAGGTGAAAGGGCCCTACATCAGAGACTTTGACGCCCAAGAACGAAGAAAAAAGTTGAACTCCAGTTCATACTGCTGCTTACTTGGAAAGATCAATTTCTATATATATATATTTACTTATGATCAATTTGAACTGAAGCCAGTTAACCTTGAAGAATGAAGGAATTTCCAACTCACAAATCCTCAGCAGGAAGAACCTAAAAGTAAGAAGGAATTTTGGCCTTCAAAGCACAAGAAAGATGTTAAAGAACTGAAAGCAGAAAGCCATAAAGGTATAAAAATGATACTGTGGATATACTACCTTTCCATTCTAACTTGATATCATTATTGATTGCGGTTTTGAAATTTCCCTATTCATTTAGTTTGCTTTGTGCATGTAGCTCAAACCCTTCAGTCCAAGATAAAATGCTGTATGCCAATTTAAGGAAGACATCCAATAAGACATCTGCGGAGAGGTTTAATCTCCAAGCAGCAGAAGACAAATTAGTCCCTTTGGCAGCTCTGAGATCCTGATTGAGTGTGAAAGTTGCCTTCCCCATCCACACGATATTAGAAATCAGAATATTTTAGGTGTAATTGTTCCTTAAGAAGTGATTTTGATCTGGACTGAGCATATATTAAAAGGGATTGGTACTGTTGATACTGAGAGATAAAGAACCATGTATATATTGTTTTATAAGCTTTCTATATATCACAGTGTTAAAGAAGTTGTCTAGAAAGCTGTATCTCCGCTGGAGGAAGCCTGACCAGATATAAATTTAGATGACCCAGTTCACATTACATGTGATAAACTCAATGTTTTATGATAAATTCCCATATATTTTCACACCTGTTTAAGAATATCTATCCCCATCTTTTTGGAACAGGCTCCCTCAAAGGGTCTCACAAAGATACCAAAATAATACATTGTTTAACTGCTACTTTTAATCTACTGGCTCTGATACTTTCTTGTAGTTTTTGCTTGTCTTGCAGGGAAGGAGTTGTTTTCATTACTTTCCTTTTGCTGATTCTGCCAAGCTGCCTTGAGGACATTCACCTGGAAAGGCAGGGTAGGAGTCCTAGAACAAGTATGGCAAATCAAGATCGATCTCTTTATGCCAAATCAAAACCAATCCATTTGTGCCAGTTTGAATCAAGCAAGAAGGTTGGAAGGCATGAAAAAAGAGAAAAGAATGGATTCAACAAGTCCTTTTCTTCTAAAGCAGAAACTCTCAGATTCAAGTAAATGTTTTCTAGGGATCATTTTCCCCCATTGTTTCTCCCTTATTCAAATGTTACCATTTTCAAGTTATCTCAGGGTGCATCTAAACTTTAATTTCCATGGTGCTATGGAGTCATGGGAGCTGTAGTGTTCAGTCTTCTTCAGTCTTCTCGGCCATAGAATGCTGGTTCCTCACCAAACTACATATCCCAGGATTCCATAACATTGAACGGTTAAAGTGGTGTCAAATTGCATTGATTGTACAGCATAGATGCATCTTCAGAGAAACATTGGCAAATGTTGGGGTGTTCTTATAAAAATGACCCAAACATCTCAGTCATCTGCATTGGACTCAGTTCAAATCACTGCAACTATTCCGTGTAGTTGATATAAAGAGGCTGGCCATTTAAAAATGGAAGTGGCAGCCATAACAAGCACCATAGACATGCCCTCCCCCTTAATGATGTATCTAGAAAATTTTATGAGGGTTACAGAGATCAAAGCTATGTTGAAGCATATTATATAACATACACACATTTCTTAGGGTAATTTGTATAATTTCTTCAAAGAGGAAGTCCATCTTAAAAATTCAGGAAAGAAGCCTATGGGGAAAGAAAGGAGAAATAATAATTAATTCCAAGTCCATGAAGATCATCTAACTTTCCATCGTCACAGTGTGTCATTTACGGAAAGCAAGGGAGAAAATATTTCTTATTTCATAAGCATAGTTTCAATACCTAAGAGGATGAATAGTGCAAGGTTGTCAAATATATTAAGTTGCTTTTATTGTGGTGGAGTGAGGCATAAAACTGAGGAAGTTAACAATGCAGAAGTGAAAAAATATATCCTTGCAGAAAGGAAGAAAGAACGAGAAAGAGAAAGAAAAAACCCTCTTTCCCCATAAATTCACACACACTATATTATCTATTTTGTTTGTTGCATGCATGTACTAAGGTTTAAATCAGTGGTTCTCAACCTGTGGGTCCCCAGATGTTTTGGCCTTCAACTCCTAGAGATCATAACAGCTGGTAAACTGGCTAGGATTTCTGGGAGTTGTAGGCCAAAATACCTCGGGACCCACAAGCCGAGAACCACTGGTTTAAATACTCTGGGACCACATTCTCTTGAGCTTAATGGGTCTTCCTTGTGAGTAGTTTAAAACTGCATGGCAAAAGCCCACAGTAACTTCTCAAATTTAAAACTGAACTTGCAGATTTGCTGCAAAGAAAAAGGCTCGTAGTGCACAAAAAAACCCCAGTTTTTCTCCATCTCACACTCACATATCACTGAAAAGGGATAAATCAGATAACAACAGATTGGTTGGTAGTTGCCAATATGCAATTTTTCCAGTCAAAAACCATAGGCTAATTTGCTGTGATATCACAGAAGGTGTAAACTGCAGAAGTTTTTACTTCCACTTAGGGAAATGAAACAAGTTATTAAAATAGTATTTCATAGCAATAATAATGTATGTATGCCATTAGTTTAAACTTATGACTTTGCAAACAAACTATTACTGCATGTGCATTGTCCTTTCAGTTCTAATAAAAGATACAATAAGATATGCTGTACATTATCAATTGCTATGCAACTGCTTTCTTCACTCCTTGCATATTCATTAGCAACCTCTCATTTCCCAAACTATTTGAACTGAGAAGTCATTTCAAACAAGTAGAATGAAAACTCACACACCTTAATAGCATCCTCTCAGAAACTGACAGATAGAAATCCTGTTTGTCACGTCATAATTTGATTGCACGCAATGACGGAACACAGATCATATAATATACAACCCATGTCTGCATACTATATCTGGCGCCACCTATGTATTCATAGAAATAGTGTTTCCCCATGTAAACCATCTAACATACCTGATGGCAGAACAGCAGTCTGGCAGATGTGTTGTTGGCATGCTCACACATGTGATAAGCATATTTCTACTTGATGAAGCATATGTGTTCACCTCAACAAGCACTCCATTCACATTATTACTTTTGTTTTAGCCCCAGAACTAAACTTCTCCCAAGTGGTAAAAGTTGGGACCAAGACCTTCAAATTTTACAGATTAAAAACTGGGATGCATATGGCCAAGCCACATCAGATTGTGATCAAGATTAGTAATGATAATACACAAACTAAAAGAGGGCACAGCAGTTTGCCTTAGCTGGATCAAAAGGCCAATATCTCATCTGAGTGTATGGAGTGCAAACAATTCTTGGTCTTTGAACATAGTTTCCGTTAACTGAAGTAAACTAACAACAAGAACGAAAACAGGGGAGGCAAGAGAAACTAGGATGTAATGTAAGCATCTGAAAAAGTGGGGTGACAGAAGATAACATGCGACTGTCCCAAATCAAAACAGGTGGAGCATATGAAAACATGGTCTCTTATAGGACACACAGCAGCAGAGTTTTCAGCTATGCACAAACGGGCTCTTAAAATTATTTTTCATTATTTGTGGAACCATTTTGACAGGAGGGATAAGCTCTCCAGTATCTTTGGAGGATAGGGTAGCATGATGATAACAGTAACAGTCCTTCTTCCTTTCATCCTCCCTCATGTCATGCAAATGAGAGCAGTAACAATAGTGGTGATGGACTTGCCACCATTTTGCAATTGCCACAATGTTCCTGGATGGTGTGTAGTGTGTGTGTCAGAATTAATAATGCCTACACAACAAAATTATTGAAAACATTTCTAAAACAGTCATTAGAATTGCCTACTTTGTCTATCAGTGGAGAAAAATAGAAGCTCCAAAATATGTTCTTCTTTTTAGGGTGTGTGTGTGTTTTCATGGACATTTTGGTTCAGCTGTAGCAAAATCCTATTTTTCAATGACATCATAGAATAGAATCATAGAATCATAGAGTTGGAAGAAACCCCATGGGCCATTCAGTCCAACTCCCTGCAAAGAAGCAGGAAAATCACATTCAAAGCACCCCCTGACAGATGGACATCCAGCATCTGTTTAAAAGCCTCCAAAGAAGGGGCCTGCACCACACTCCAGGGCTACTGAACAGCTCTCACAATCAGGAAGTTCTTCCTAATGTTCAGGTGGAATCTTCATTCCTGAAGTTTGAAGCCATTGTTCTGAGTCCTAGTCTCCAGGGCAGCAGAAAACAAGCCTGCTCTCTCCTCCTTCTGACTTTCCCTCACATATTTATAAATGGCTATCATGTCTCCTCAGCCTTCTCTTCTGCAGGCTAAACATGCCCAACTCTTTAAGCTGCTCCGCATAGGGCTTGTTCTCCAAACCCTTGATCATTTTAGTCTCCCTTTTCTGGACACATTCCAGCTTGTAAACATCTCCCTCAAACTGTGGTGCCCAGAATTGGACACAGTATTCCAAGTGTGGTCTAACCGAGGCAGAATAGAGGGGTAGCATGACTTCCCTGGATCTAGACACTATACTCCTATTTATGCAAGCCAAAATTCCATTGGCTTTTTAAGCTACCGCATGACATTGTTGGTTCATGTTTAACTTGTTGTCCATGATGACTCCAAGGTCTTTTCTGCACGTACTGCTATTGAGCCAGGCATCTCCCATTCTGCATGTTTGCATTTCATTTTTTTCTGCTTAAGTGAAGTTGAACTTCATTTTGTTATTTTTAGCCTATCTCTCTAATCTGTTAAGATTGTTTTTTTTAATTCTGCTCCTGTCTTCTGTAATATTGGCTATTTGGACTCCCAATGTGGTGTCATCTGCAAACTTGATGATCATGCCTTCTAACCCTTCATCTATTCTAAGTCATTAAGCATCGAGGGGAAAACCTACATCATTTAACAAGTTCAGAAAGAGCTAAGTGCCATACTTTAGCTTTGTGAGTAGCTTTGGTGTCTAATTTAATTGTATTCCCCTCCTTTAGTCCATGGTGGAAACATTCAAATGCAAATTAACTCAAGTTTCTGAAAAACAATTCCACCAGATAGAGATTGGAAAAGTTCATTTTTCATCAATAATTCTTAGAATCCTTAGCTAGAATTGCAATGTTATCTGGAAAATTTGGGGTGTTATAGACTCTGCAATCAGATGCTGAATGGGATCTCTTTTATTATATGGTTGTTATGAGTTGTGACTATGATGGAAAGAAGGCAAGTATGAATACTTGCAAGATTCTATAGGCTAGCCAATTGTTCAAAAAGAAATAATTTAATCTACTTTTTAGGCTCAGAGTAACTCTAAACCCTGTTCTCTACTATTTGGGTAGTATGTATGTATATGAAATTTCTTGGTCTACTTTGTAAACTGCTTTCAGACTTAGTGGAAATGATGCAAACTGATAAACTACATTACTCTCTTAGAAATGTAGCCCCCAAAGTGTGCATTTTATCTCAAAGAGAAAGAAAGAAATAAAAAGGAAAATCAGTCATTTCCTTTAGGAAATCACAACATGAAGTGAAAAAACCCCAACAACTGGAAAATAAACTTAAATGGTTAGGTAGTATAATCCCCAAAGAGAACTCTTCAGTAATGCTGCACTCACAGCAGATAGCTCACAAACATGTAAATCATTTTATCTATAAATAACTCAACAGTCCAAGAATTCAGGTAAAGAATAGCTTCGGCTAGGATAAAACCAGCAATCAGGACTGTTCAAAAACAGAATCATGAGGCATTACCTTTGTATACCTAATATATACCAGAGATATTTCAACTGCGTAGACTGGTCCTGCCCCTCAATGCTGCTGTGTGCACCAGCCATGACTGATTGATGTACACATGCAATATTATATGGATTCTAACCTGTATGAGATACACAAGCTCCAATGTGATCTCTAGGATGTGTCACCTGGGATGAGTGGGTAGCATATGCATCAGTGAAAGGGCCCCATCAAAGATTTGGTACTCAAAGGTACTGAATACCTAAACTGGGCTTAAGAAAGGCATGGTTTCTCAGCTAAAAGGGTTAGAGTTCATGCTTTTGCTTTCAGCTCTCCATCACCCTAGTTGCAAACTAACAAATATTGTTACAAATACAAAGTATAGGCATGCCAGCCTCTAACAGGTACAACCGTGAGGCCTACTGATATCCTTGTCGACAAATGGGAATGCTATTGCAGATTTGGTTCCATTTTTGTTGAGTGGCTGCAGTGAATATGTAACATAAGAAGTGGTCCTTTTTGCTTTGGCTACAGATCAGAAAGAGAGAGCTAGATAAAATTTCCATAAATTGCCATGGAAACTCAAAGCACTAATTTGATTTTTCCTAAATTTTATCTGTAATCATCTGTAGTTTACTATGCTTTTATTCCTTGTGTGAACATGATACTAACTTTCATTTAGTGTCTTCTGTTCCATATTTGCTCTGAACATACTGGTTTGTACACTTTATAGCTGTTTGCCATGGTCTTGGGCTAGTACAATAAACATATTGATTGACTGACCGACCTTGTGAATGAATCCTCATTTGTTGAAACAATGATATTAGACTAGAACAGATTTGATATAGCAGGGTTCCTCCTATGTTCATACAAGTAAATGGCATCACACCTGTTATCTTAGGTCCACTCTGTGACTTACCAGCAAATAACTCTCACTGAAAATTTCTGAAGGGGAGAAACACTCTGCGCCTTACACAGCAAATACAACTCTGGTGCATACACATGTCTCACAAAAATGAGAAACTATATTTTCCCACTTATTTGTGCTTTAGGGTCTATTCACTTGTTCATGTCGTCAGAGTATTCTCATTTCATCTAGAGACTACTGATATTTCAGTGGAAATGACAGCTTCGCATTGCTGTGACTGTGACCTTACTGGGACAATGAAATGCCATGCTTTAAAATAGTCTCATTTTCAGTACGTTGTGTAAAAATCAAATACCTTGGGGACTACTGGCAATATTTGGCCAAAACTGGGCTGCCAAGAAACAAGAAAAAAAGGTCAACGTGTTCGGTAGAATCTAAGTTTTTCAGAAAAACTTCAGGAATAGAGTATTAAGGCAAAGATGGGGAAGTTCGAGTAGAATATAGACCATTTTACAGCCCAGTATAAAAACAATAGTCTCTGTGTGTGGCCCCAGAAGGGACTAGATTATTTTTATTTTGAAAAACTTTGGAGGGTGGATGTATGGGTAGATAATTCTTTAAAATGTTGTGGTGTGATTGCTTATGTCAGAATATAAACACCTTGCTCTAGAGGAGAAATGCTGCTCTTGGAGGATTTCCAGGATCATTTCTTATATTCACCACCATCATCACCAATGCTACGATTACTACTACTGCTTCTAAATATAAGCCTGATTCTGCATCAACTACTTTGTAAAGATTATGGTAAATGTTCTGTATTTGTGATCAGCAACTGAGGGAGATGGAGGTTCATTGGGCTGGTGACTGGAACACAAGTGTATGTCACCTTCAGGTTTAGAGAATGCTGGGAGAGGTCTTAACTAAAGGTAACTGATGTAGGATACTGGCTGTAGAAATAGGAATGGGGAGACCCCATGACCATCAAACTGGGTTTGGTAGCCATATATGGACAGCACATTTCCACATTGTCTTAATGGAACTATCCCATTTCGGACAACTTGGTGAGGATACTCGGAGGCCACAAAATGCTTAGGGTCCAATTGGAACCCTTGCTTAAGAGACAAAGGAAGATACTTAAACAGCTTCACTGACTATTTCATTTCTGGGCACAATTCAGATTGCTGGTTATTATTACCCAGAAAGCTTTCTATGACTTAGGTTCATATAATTTGAATGTCTCCCGATATGTAAGTCTTAAGAAGCTTGACAGATAACTTTCTCACAGTCTTGCTATTCTTACAAGCCCAGCTGGTCAGGACAGAGGAAAAGGCCTTCTCAGTAGCTGCTCCCAGGCTGTGGAACTCCTTACCATAGAAAGCTAGCTTAGCCTCCTCTATTATTTTTTATTTATTTATTTATGGTATTTGTACCCCATAGCTTCTCACCCCCACAGGGGGACTCAGCACAGCTTACATTTGCAGCACTACAGGCCGCACCACCATAATTAAATATAAAAATCCTCTATGCTCTCCTTTTGCCAGCAGGAAAGGTCCTTCTAAATAAGACCCTCCAAATTATAACTGGCATTTGTTAGACTGGTTGTAGAGAGTCGTCTTTCAATGAGAGATGTGCTGGAATGTTGGTTATGTTTCTAAATGTATATGTTTGAAAATTTACGGCATTTAAATCACTTGTTTAACTTTTCCACCATCAGTATTTTAAAAGTTTCATATTACTTTAATCCTTGTTGATAGCCACTTTATCCCACATTAGGAGAAAAGTGTGATATTAAATAAATAATACACACACACACACACACACATACATACATGCATGCATGCATACACTCTTTGTATTAGGGACAGGAATTCAATGTCCTTTCAGGTGTGGTTGGGCTTAAACTCTCAGCATTGCTCACAACTGTTTAAACTGGCCAGGGTTGCTGGGATTTGAAATCAAACAACATAATTTCCACTCCGACCAATCTTTGGTCTATCCATAATCTATTTCTCAAAAATTACCTTTCTAGTATGAAAAGATAGGAAAGTTAATGATTTTCACTTTTCCATTAGTGACTTTCCTATGTCATCCACTATTCCATAAAGAATCAACATCATGGCAGATTCAGTGCTTGGGAAAGTTAACTTATACAGAATAAAACATGGGGGAGAGTTGGAACTAATCCAAAGATAGGAGGAAAATTAGCTATGCAACTGTGCCCAATAGAATACTCATGGTTTCAGATTCACCAAATCTGTCATTTTAAAAAAATCCATCCTGGAAGTTAAAACACAGGCGGTGAAAACATTGAAATAATTTTGAGACTTTAATTGTTCAAGCATAAACTAATCCTAAAGGCTTAGCTTCTAAAATATATAATGTCTTATTGGACCTTCAGTACGATAATCTAAAGGGAATGAAGAACACCTTGGAGAAAGATTTTAGTATTACTATAGATCAAAAGAGCCTAGAACTCCATATGGAACAATGAACACATGAAATTGGTGTCTGCTAAAAGCAGGGAGCACTGCCTTAAATTAATTCTTGGGTAGTACTTAATTCCAATGAGATGAGTTTTATAAATAATTTTATGAGCTGATATTATTCAAGAAGATATGCAGCTCTAGGATCTTACATGCAGATGTGGTGGCAGTGAGATGTAGTATGGACATTGCAGCTCGATATCTTTCAAGAAGTTGAATGAAAAGTAATGCCTCCACCTTCGTAACTCCTCAACAGATGGCAGTACTGTTATGCGGCAGGTACTGGCTTGTTCAGTAGACTCTCCCCTACAGTTCCATTTTGGTGGGAAGCCTCAGCATTGAACAGTTGTGTTGTTAAAGTGCAAAGTATGGAACCCTGTGCAGATGGTCGGTCAATGCGACTTCAGCAACGTGCAGTCATTGAAATCTTGACAGCAGAAGGTGTCACCCCAAAGGAGATTCATCAGAGAATGCAAGCTGTTTATGGTGATTGTGTTGATGTGAGTACTGTGTGTCATTGGGCAAGTAAGTTTAAAGATGTTGAGGTGGGAACATCTGATTTGCATGACAAACAGAGTTGGACATCCTGTGACAGCAACCACCGAGTTTCACAAGCAAAAGGTTGACAAATTGATTCAGGACAATCGTTGTATCACTCAAAGAGAAGTTTCACCATAATCAGCATTTCAGAAGACCGTCTGGGTTACATTATTGCTTTGCTTGGCTCTCAGAAGATCTGTGCACGATGGGCACCCAGGATGCTGATGCTGGTTGTGAAAACAGAGTGTCGACTTCTTCCGTGAGGGCTTCAGAAAACTTGTTCGTCATTGGCAGAAATGTATCCAATAGTGTGGTGATTATGTGGAAAAGTGAATAGTGGTAGTTAAAGAGCACATTCTAAGGATTATTTCTGCGTTTATTAAAGTATTTCCATCCAAACCCAAGTAACGAAGATGGAGGCATTACTTTCCATTAAACCCTCATATTACACCACAAGACTTCTAAATTCTTTCAGAACATAAAATTGGGCATTGATGCCTAGTTTGGGAAATAAATTTAATAATCAATTAAAGAATAGAGAAAAGTACTGTAATGCCTTATATTAATGGTAGAACTGGTGCAATGATTTAAAGTGATAAGAAATGTCTGTTATAAAAATTACATTAAACAAATATATATTTTTCCAAGCTGACATAGATCCTATCCTAAAAGGTACCTTCAGTCAGGTTTTGGCAACTGTTGCAAGTTGGGGATTTAATTTTTCAGCCCATGAAGCACTGTATAAGTTGTTAAAAATGCCAAAATAATGCAACCCCCCCCCCCAAACCACAAAGTGGCCAGAAATCCACTTCTAGTATTGAAAACAGATGTCTTCAAAGTGTGCAAGTGCCCCCTATGATCTCTTTAAGAGTTTGGGAACTTACAAAAGGGGTGAGTTACCCTACCCTCCCTCTCTCCTTTCTTTCTGTCTTTCTTTCTTTCTTTCAGGTTGAAGTCCACAAAAAACAGGTGTGAGGCCAGTCCACATGCAGGCCCAGATTACCCATAAGGCCACCCTAGACCACGGCCTAGGGTGGCAGCTTTGGGGAGGCAGCAGATTTGGCCGAAAACTAAAAAAAAAAAATTTTAAACGCCCCCTCGCAGCGCTTTCCCCTCACCCTCTCTCTAGAGTCATCATACCAGGCTCGGGAGAGGGCCAAGGGAGAACGCTGCGGGGGGGCGGGGAAAAGGGAATGGCGCCCTCCCCTCGCCATCGCTCGCCTGGACTGCCCCCTTGTAAAGGAAGGAGGCGGTGAGGAGGAGGAAAGGAAGCCCCGCCCTGCCGGTGGGCATGCATGCATGTGCACACATGCCCACCAGCGGGCATCCCTTTCTCCTTCTCCTCCTCGCCGACTCCTTCCTTTGCAAGGGGGCAGCCCAGGCGGCGAGGAGGGCGAGACTTCCCTTCCTCCTCCTCTCGGTCGCGGAAAGAGGAGGAGGCAAGGGAAGCCGCATGGCACTGGTCGTGGGGCTTCCGTTTGCCTCCTCCTCCTCCAGCGACTGAAAGGAGGGTGCGAGGAGGTGGACGGAAGCCACGGGGCAGGTGCCGTGCGGCTTCCATCCACCTCCTTGCGCTCCTTTCGGTCGCAGGAGGAGAAGGAGGAGGCGAATGGAAGCCCCACGACCATTGCCGTATGGCTCCCCTCGCCTCCGCCTCCTCCCGCGACCGAGAGGAGGAAGGGAAGTCCCGCCCTCCTCGCTGCCTGGGCCGCCCCCTTGCAAAGGAAGGAGGCGGCGAGGAGGAAGAAAGGGAAGCCCTCTTACCGCGCCCTGGGGGTGGGACTTTCCGCACCCTGGGGGCGGCGCGGGGCGTCTTTTGGCCTAGGGCGCCAAAAGACGCTAATCAGGGCCTGTCCACATGCCCATCCTTGCCAAAGAATAGTGATAGCAATCTTTATTTTAAGAGTTCTACATGAAACAAACCGGAAATATCAATTATGGCTCCAACAATAACTGCCTTTTTTGTTAATTGTTAAATGAAATCTATTTGAATGTTGTTACTGTTCTTGTTATTAACTACTTCAACTGCACTATAATTGCAACCATTATTGGTTTGCCACAATGAGCAGTAAAGACCTAAGGAAGAGACTACAGTTGCTGATTCCATTCACCAGGAGAAAGAGTTAGGTGTGAGCTGCAGTAGCAGAACCTAATCATGCGGAATAATGTAGTGGTATTTTCAGTTAACGTAGATTTGCATAGTGAAAGCAGTGGTATCCCCCGTAGTAACCCATGGATGCAAGAGATGGACCATAAGGAAGGCTGAGCAAAGGAAGATAGACACTTTTGAACTGTGGTGTTGGAGGAAAATTCTAAGAGTACCTTGGACTGCAAGAAGATCAAACCAGTTCATTCTCCAGGAAATAATGCTTGACTGCTCACTGGAGGGAAGGATATTAGAGGCAAAGATGAAGTACTTTGGCTACATAATGAGAAGACAGAAAAGCTTGGAGAAGACAATGATGCTGGGGAAAATAGAAGGAAAAGTGAATAAGGGCCGACCAAGAGCAAGATGGATGGATGGTATCCTTGAAGTGACTGGCTTGACCTTGAAGGAGCTGGGAGTGGTGACAGCCTACAAAGAGCTCTGGCTTGGGCTGGTCCATGAGGTCACAAAGAGTCGGAAGCAACTGAACGAACAAACAACAAATTTTCAGTTATGTATTTTGGATGTAACAAAGGGGTAACTTCTATATTGTAGTTGCATTAAAATTCTATTTAGGGTTTTAAGATTCCATCCAAAAGTTGCAATACTACTGAGTAGCACAGGCAGAAGCACATCATTGGATACATTGAACTTTGAGGACAGTGCATATGGGTCAATATATATATATATATATATATATATATATATATATATATATATTAATACAGCAAATCCTCTCCATTGGTGCCCCCTTGTCATGGGGAGAGGCTTGTGTACCCTAATGAAGTTGTGAGCTATGCTGGCGGTGGCATCATAGCCACCGGTAGGGCCTCCCATGCCAGACAGGTCACAACAAAGGGTCTGACAAAGAGTGTCAATGGGTAGGATGGTAGCCTTTTGGCAACCATCCTAAGAGAAGGAAACCTCTAATTTTAAACCCGGGCAGATGGTGCTCGTCTAACCATGTAAGGTCAACCATCTAGAGAAGGAAACTCAAATCAAACCTATGTCCTGAGGACCTCGCTGCCACCATCCTAAGCTTGCTAGGCCCCGGCAGACGAACCTTTGGTTGAAAGGGTGAGGCCAGTTCTGTGCACGCTGCGCTCCACCAGAAAAATCCATTGCACAGGCTTGAAGGACACATCCAACCTCCTTAGTCATCAACGCGCTTGTAGAAAGTGTGGGATGAGCCCTTCCTAAGAATCTTCATTCATGAACTAATGCCAGAGAATACAGCACATCGTATATAGCGACATTCATTGCTCTTGTGTTTTCAATATTCAGTTATATTTGCTCCTGTAGAACCAACTATATTTGAATATTAAATATTTGATTTAATATTGAAATTAAAGCTTAAAGAAATAATAAAGATATAGATGTAATTCCATTATAATTGTTGCAAATGTGTAATCTAGATTTAATCATTTGTCATTTATTTGGATTCACAATCCCTACATATACAACCAAGTAGAGAAAACTGGACAGCAGCCACTGCCAGCAACAGGATTCTTCTCTGCAGTCAGTTCTCAGTCAATTTTTAAAGTTGGCTTTAAGCCCATCTTTAAATCACTTTTCCTGTCCACCAACATTATGTTTCTCATTCTTGACTTGGGAGTATACTAACTGCTTTGGGAGATGGTGATCAGGCATTCAAACAATGCAGCCAGTCCAGCAGAGTTGATGGTGTAGGAGCATCGCTTCAATGCTGGTGATCTTTGCTTCTTCCAGCACGCTGACATTTGTCCACCTGTCTTCCCAAGAAATTTGCAGGATTTTTCAGAGGCAACACTGATGGAATATTCCAGGAGTTTAGTGTGATGTCTGTAGTGTAGACAGTCCACGTCTCACAGGCATATAGCAGGGTTGGGAGGACTATAGCTTTATAAACAAGCACCTTGGTCTCCCTACCGAAGTTCTGGTCCTCAAACACTCTCTGCTTCATTCAGGAAAATGCTGCACTTGCAGAGCTCAGACAGTGTTGTATTTCAGTGTCAATGTTGACTTTTGTGGAGAGGAGGCTGCCAAGGTAGAGGAAATGGTCAACATTTTCTAATGTTACACCATTAAGCTGTATTTCTGCCATTGCAGAGGGATTGGCTAGTGACTGCTGGAAGAGCACTTTAGTTTTCTCAATGTTCAATGAGAGGCCGATCTTCTCGTATGCTTCTGCAAAGGTGTTTAGAATGGCTTGTAGGTCTTCTTCTGAATGTGCACAGACTACATACATTATCTGATGAGAGGAGGAATTATGACCAGGATCCTGCTTCTGGCTGGTTGCACTGGAGATCACTGGAGGAAAGGGAATGAAAACATCATTCTACCATGCCCCAATTGACAGAAACTTGTGTTACTTAGCTGCATAATTAAAGTAGCTATATGGCTAAGTAGGTGATTTGGAATTGCAGCCAATACATTTTTAAAGTACCGTTTTTCCGGCGTATAAGACGACTGGGCATATAAGATTACTCCCAACTTATTATAATACAGTTAAAATATACAGTTTGGGATATACTTGCCGTATAAGACTACCCCTCTTCCAACACACACCAAATAAAAATTTAAAAAGCATCAGATTTAATTTTAATATGGTAATTTTCCTATTATTGTACCTCCTTCTCTGCCTCTCAGGTCTGGCACATGTGCACCTGCACCATTTCACTGCAGTCTTCAGGAGTGAGATCTGAGAGGCAGAGGAGGAGGTACGGTAACAGGATACAAGGGCAGGCCAGACAGGTAAAAGAGGTGTGTTTTTCTGGGCCCAGAGCCACTCTATCTCTTTTTTCCATACCCTGGGTGCCCCGGACGCCTGCAGCTAGCTCCGTCCTTCATTTACACCTTCCCGGTGAAGCATCCCTTCACCTCACCATCGGGACTGTCCATGAATCCTGATGAATGGATTTTCTTCTACCGTTCTTGTACAGCGTCACCCTTAATGCTTTCATACAGTCACTTCATAAGGCAGGGATGCAGTCACTGCCATTTTTTAGCTCCCCCCACCATATACGGCAACCACAGATTCTCCAATCTGGATTGGAAATTTCAGCACCTATAAGACAACTCCCGGTGTACAAGTCAACTCCCGCATATAAGTCGACTCTTGGGTATAAGACAACCCCTGACTTTTGAGAATATTTCATAATATTTTATTGGGTTAAAAAGTAGTCTTATACGCCATAAATATGGTGCTGTCATTTTATCAAGTGAGACTTCATACAGCACTGTTAAAAGTAACAGTACTTTGGGCTTCACTAGGAGCAGGAAGCTACGTGTTTGAATATTCCTGTTTTAAACTACAGATCATTGATAAATGCAGTATCTAAGTGTATGGGGAAAATATTACCTTTCTCTCTTTCGTGTGCCAGAAAGTTGATGGATATGTGTATGAAAAAATAGTTACAAGATGCTCTTCAGTCTAAATTGATACAGACTAGGAAAGACTGAAACATTGGTATTTCCAGCATATTCAAATCAGCTTGTAGTCCTTCTGTATTCATTGAGAGTATACAGGTAATCTTAGACACATTTACTTAAAAATAAATCCCATTAATTTACACAGGATTTTCTTCCAGGTAATATGTTTAGGATAAACTTTGGCTGATCTGGGCAATTAATCAGCCTGTATTTCCGTCTCTAAATTCATTTTGTTATGGCTTGTTAGGTTTTATAAAAATCAGTATTAGCAGATGTACAGGTGCTCACAGTATTTATAGTTATAAATTATAGTTATCCTACAAAATGAAATAGATTGCAGTGTCCACCTATTGGCAAACTCCAAGGGGAAATGGGGGAAAGCTGCTTTAACAGAAATTTTCCGTGTCAGGAGTGACTTAAGAAACTGCAAGTTGCTTCTGGTGTGAGAGAATTGGCCGCCTGAAAGGATGTTGCCCAGGAGATGCCCTGATGTTTTGATGTTTTATCATCCTTGCGGGAGGCTTCTCTTATGTCCCTGCATGGGGAGCTGGAGCTGGCAGAGGGAGCTCATTGCAGTTTCCCCGGATTTGAACTTTCAACCTGTTGATCTTCAGTCCTGCTGGCACAGGGTTTAACCCATTGCACCACCATGGGCTCCTTATCAGAAAATACCAGAATATCATCAAAGGATGTGATCGATAACAAATTCTTATCATATTAACTCATTCTTGGTAATTTTGCTACACTTTTGAAAATGAGCAATACAGCCTCCCCTACAGCTGTATCATAAAAACTGATGCTATAATAAATGTGTTTAGTCTTAAAGATGCTATATGATTGTTGGCTATTTTGCTGCAATAGACTAATCCAGCTACCATTTTGAAAATTACCAATTCAGTTTCCTCTGAGCTTTATAATAAGAAAATGTGTTTTGTCCAATGGATCATATCTCCTTTCTCATCCAAGCCAGCAAGAGATCTGGCCATAACATGTCATCCACATTGCCTCTAATCACCACTGGACCATCATATATATACTCACTCTGCTGTCAGCATGGTGTGGTCCTCCCAGCAGAGGTCTGTCTTGCATGTAAGTTATGAAGTGGAAGGGTACTGCTATGCCCAGGTGCCCACAGCATACAGTATAGCTCATGGGATAGCATGTCAATGATACCATAGTGAGGCGGCTTGATCCAAATCATCAGATTTGCATGCCAACATATATCAGCACTTCACACATATCAAATCTAACACTGCAACACTGGTTGAGATTGCATATGAATTCAAACCCAAATTTCTTTTTAATTCAATGGCATTTTAATATTTAGAGTTTGTGGACTGCTTTTACCGGTACCTGCTTTGATCTTGTTGTGAGCTGCCTTGAGTCGCAGTTCTGGAAAAAAGGTGGGATAAATAAATAAATCTAAACGACTAAGAAAAAAACTGCAATTAAAAATGAATAAAATTTAAACAAATTCAAAAACATAAAGTATAACATCAAGACTTTCAGCTGAACTTGACATGATGTTGAGAAATAAAAAAGACATTATTTGAAAAATGGGTACAGTGGTGATCTGATATAATAGATATGCCTGAATAATAATAATTATTATTTTACATATATTGTAAAAAAAACAAAGCCAGGGAACATGATGATTCAAATTAGAAGATCCATGTGCTAAAGAAGATTTTAGCATAAACATCTGTTTCTTCAAGAACTAAAGATATGAATAAAATGCATACCACAATATGCATATTTTATTTACCTAGATGGGAAGCTGCATCTAAATTGCTATACTTTTAATTGGATGTGCACCCAAATAAAGGTAAAAGGTACATAGAGTCATGTCTAAGAAACCATGACTGTAGCTTATATTTAGAATATTCAGAAATTACTAAATATGCCATGCATAGAAAAAAGGTGGAACTCTTAAATAAAGGTAGTAGGTTACCTTTTTCCTGTTTTTATTCATTGACAAATGGAACAGCTGACAATTGTTTTTATCAGTGAGCATCCAATTGATCATAATATTCCAACAGTTACAAAAGCAAGATATTCCACTTATTTATTTATTTATGCCATTTCTACTCCCTCTCTTCTCACCCTTGTAGGGGGACTCAGAGCAGTTTAGGCTAAAAAAGATGAAACACAAAGATACAGAATGGGGACGCCTGGCTCAACAGCAGTATGTATTAAAAAGATCTTGGAGTCCTCGTGGACAGTAAGTTAAACATGAGCCAACAATGTCATGCAGCGGCAAAAAGAGCCAATGGGATTTTGGCCTGCATAAATAGAAATATAGTGTCTTGATCCAGGGAAGTCATGCTTTCCCTCTATTCAGCCTTGGTCAGACCACACCTGGAATACTGTGTCCAATTCTGGGCACCACAATTTGAGGGAGATGTTTACAAGCTGGAATGTGTCCAGAGGAGAGCAACTAAAATTATCAAGGGTCTGGAGAAGCCCTATGAGGAGCAGCTTAAAGAGCTAGGCATGTTTAGCCTGCAGAAGAGAAGGCTGAGAGGAAAAACCGGTGGCTGGCCATGTATAAATATGTGATGGGAAGTCATAGGAAGGAGGGAGCAAGTTTGTTTTCCACTGCCCTGGAGACCATGACACATAACAATGGCTTCAAACTACAGAAAAGGAGATTCCACCTGAACTTTAGGAAGAACTTTCTATCTGTAAAAGCTGTTCAGCAGTGGAACTCTTTGCCCGGAGTATGGTGGAGGCCCCTTCTTTGGAGGCTTTTAAACAGAGGCTGGATAGCCATCTGTGAGCCATCACATCACACCTATTCTGCAGGAACTGCACTGGCTGCCTGTTGAATTCCGGATCACCTTCAAAGTGTTGGCTTTGATCTTCAAGGCCTTGTACGGTCTGGGGCTAGTGTACCTGAGGGACCACCTTACCCCATACTGTCCCATGAGATCACTGAGATCAGAAGACCAGGATCTTCTCCTTATCCTGAGTGCCAAAGTCTATCATCTCACTTCGACGAGGAGAAGGGCATTCTCCATTATTGCCCCCACACTTTGGAACTCCTTACCATTGGAGATCAGGTCACTCCGTGACCTCCTGGCTTTCCAGAAAGCTTGTAAGACCTGGTTGTTCTGGCAGGCCTTCGCAACCTAAGTCAGCCTAAATATATCTGACAATCTGAAGTCAAATATTGTTGCTCAATGCTCTAATATTTTAATGTTTAAATGTTTAAATTTTTAATATGTTTTGATGTTTACATTTTAAACCTCTGGTCCAAAAAGCTTACAATGATAATACACCAAAAAGAGGAAATCATAAAAAGAAAATAAAAACACAGAAGTAACACAGAAGTAACTGGACCAACTTCTGAATGCAGGACTGTATGAAGCTGGGCTGGCAAAGTGGTTCGAGTGCTAGACTGCAGTTTGGGAGATCCATCCAGGTTTAAGATGGCCATAAAAATCACTGGGTAATCTTGGACCACTTAATCAATTAACCTGACCTACTTCACATGGTGGTTGATGAGGGAAAAGGGGTGAGTATAAAAGCCAAATACACAGCCTTGAACTCATTAGAGGAAATGCATGTAGTAAGTAAATTATCTCTTGTTGTTGTAGGTTTTTCGGGCTGTATGGCCATGTTCTAGAAACATTCTTTCTTTCTCCCACCCTGGACTTTACAGAGATATATAAACCCAATTTTCTTAGTTTCCAACAGACCCCACAACCTCTGAGGATGCCTGCTATAGATGTGGGTGAAACCTCAGAAGAGAATGCTTTTGGAACATAGCCCTACAGTCTGGAAAACCTACAACAACCCAAATAATCTGTTTCTCACATATTGCATCAACAAAAAATCACCATTTTCTCTTCTGGAAAAACACATAAGACAACATGAATGTTGAGACAATATGTTATTCTTGTTCATTTGGCTTAATGTGAATGTTCTATCTGTGCTTTTTCCTCTGTACCTTCCCTGTTACCTGCTAGCCATCCAGGCCACTCCTTTACTTCTATTGTTACTTTCAGCCCCCAAATTGCAGCTATAACTCTAACCCCATTTAAGTTGCCTGATGGGCCAGAATATACTATAAATTACTCTTCTAACCCATGTATCTTTCCTTTCCAGCTCTGTACAAAGAGATGAATAAACTAGGTTTTCTTCCCCACTGAACAAAAATGGCTGAGATCCTAATTGTCCACAGCAGGGGAGGGGGGTTGCTAACCCCTGAGGGAGAGGGAGGGAAGGAGAATCATAACTTTGAAACATAGAGTCCTGTATTTACCCACAGGTCAAATACAATGTAGAGAGCCAAAAAAATGCAAGCTGCTTTATACAGTAGAATTTTCTTCCCTACTGGTAACCTCAGCTATGACCTGCAACAGGCAAATCTCTTTTGACTGAAAAAGTGGAGTTCATTTTTTCACTTCTCTGAAGCCAGGAACTAAAATTACTGTCAGAGATAAAATGCAGAGAACGAACATACTCATGAAGAGATGTTCCCTGGGGTCTGTGCAGGAGTTCACAAGGAGCTAATCCACCCTGGGTTCATTCAAGGTATGAGTGCATATTTGTTTTTCTTAGGACTAGTTTTAGTTTCTACCAGAGGTCATGAAATCATACTCCTGAACTCAAATGACTCTGTTGGCATCTACAGTTATACCTACTATTAACAAATCAGGATATGCTTTCCAGGACCAGCCCAAGCATTAGGCAGACTGAATTGGAACGGGGCAACAGTCTCTCAATCAACCCCTCTCAATTGAGAGCCTGTCTACATAGGTCACAAACCCCAAATTGGGCCAAAAGTCAATCCTGAGCATCCAGATGAAATCCAGAGACTTTCAGCCTCCAATACAGAGAAAAACTGGTTAACACAATTTCCTCCGCTTCACACTTTGGTGTGTACAGTATATGTAAAGCTGTGTCAGTTCTAATTCAGAATCAGTTCTACTGTTCACATGGGCCCTAAATGTAGCCTGGTACCCTCAGGAGTACATTTTCCCACAGCCTATACCTCCTATAAGCCTGGCTGGAATTCAAGATTCTCAGCAGAAGTCCTGTTTTGCACCTCACCACTCTACAAGGTTAGATAAATTGATACACATAACAAGGTTTTCTTTGTAGCAGCACATTGTCTGTGGAATTCTCTCCAAAGGGAAGCTAAACTGGTTCTGTTTATTCCAATGGGCAACTAAGTTGATATTTCTCATGACCCTGTCTTAAAACCAGGGGACACAACTTTTGGTGTTTTAAGTGTATGTTTAAAAATGATTTTAAAGAAATTGTTTTAATCTGCTTTTTTATTTGTGCATTGTATGTTTTTATCTGTAGGAAATTGTATTACCAGGCTGAAAGGCAACAGATAAATTATTCAAATTAACTAGTGGTTGAGCATCCTTTATCCAAGTTTCTGAAACTCAGATAATCTAAAATATTAAATTGTCCACATGGTGCTTCCTGATGGTTCAATGTGCATGGACTTTGTTTTATGCACAAAATTATTTAAAATATTATATAAAATTACCTTCAAATGATAGACAAGTCCTAGGTCATGTGGCCAGCATGACTACATGGAGCACTGTTACCTTCGTGCAGAAGTGGGTACCTATTGGTCTACTCACATTTGCATGTTTTCAAACTGCTAGGTTGGCAGAAGCTGGGCCTAACAGTAGGAGCTCGCCCTGCTCCCTGATTCGAACTGTCAACCTTTTGGTCAGCAATTTCAGCAGCTCAGCAGTTTAAATCACTATGCCAATTTCAGGAAGAAGTTGGAATGAGAAATAAAAACATTGTCCTTCAAAAACAGGGTGTGAGGAGAAGGAACATTTTGGCAAATGACTTATCAACTAATTTGCACAATGCCCACATTTCCAATTCTATTAATGATCATCCTTGTGATGAAGCAGTCGCAACCTGGAAACAGAAGCTTTGGGGACTGCATCTCCCAGAATATCCCAGCCAGTATGGTTGTTATTGGCCGATTCACCCATGAAGAATACCAGAGGACCTTTGGGTAGTACTTCTCCCTTCCAATCAGCCTATCTGATGAGTCTTGAGAAGATGTCATAGTGGGACAGTGTTATGTACCACCCTAGTGACAGCCTTCAGATTTCTTGCTGGTGTTATTCGCTAAGCAGTTTTCTTCTAAACCAAGAGCTGCTTGGATCTGGGGTACTTAATCTAATACTTCTTGGGACATAGCATTTCTTGTTCTTATACTGAGTCACATACACACCATCCTTCCAATAAATTCTGTTCAGCTTATAGGTTTGTTAAGGGAGCCGATTATTACAGGCATGATGAGTCTTTGATGTGCTCTCTCTTTCAAAATGAAACTGACCCTGCCCTGAACTAATGGAGCCCTTGGCCAACCTGATCATTGCAGTGTAGAAAAGAAATAAATAAAAGAGTCTTACTGCTCACAAAAGGGAGGTACAAAGTAGTGAATCTACCCTTTCTCTTCTTTGTTTCTTTCTTTCTCTTTCCTCCTTCAACAGATCTACAATCTACAAGAGGCAGCTGGCTGTTCCATGGCCTTGCCACAAATGTGTAGAGATCGTTTATAGAAGATTCACGTTTTATGATTTGGTTGAACAGTGCAAAACATTATTGTGACTGTTTTTTTTTAATTCACTCGTATTTTTAAATGGCATTCATTATTTCTGTGTTTGTCATTTTTTCCAAACCTGAAGCTATAGTTTATACAAGGTGTATTATATTTTCTTCCTCTTGCTCTTGTTCTTAATTTGGGCAATGGAGGGACGGACCAGTTTGGATCTTAGGATACATTTTTGCTGTAAGAAATCATCAAACACCTAAGCATCTTCAATGATCAGCCATGCCTCCCCATTTATAATTTTCAAGTATATCTCCTAATTCTAGTAAATCACATTTTAATTACAGAGGTTGGGAATGTTTATCACATGCATTATTGTGTGTGTTGTATATGTAATACTGGAACATACCACACTGTAAGAATGAGATGGCCTTTTATGCTTAGCAATAATGAAGATTAATAAACACAGAACATGCTTCCAATGCTGACTATGCTCAGCATCCATATGCAGGTTTTATGCCATAGATTGAGGCATTACAATAAAGTGAGGAGGGGGAAAGAGAGAACAGCTGATATACAAAAGGGGCCGTCTAGACAGTACCCCATCAGTCTGGCTAAATTTGGTGTTGGCATTCCCAAAGGGATTGTAATATAATTGTTCTGGTGTCTGCATCCATTTCCCTTGTCAAACACCATCACAAACAATAAATATACATCCCCTTTCACATACAACTCACACAGACTGTACAGCTGATGTGCAGTTTAGAGCACACTGCTATGAAAGCAGCTTTTTGCACAAGGAAAATAAAAATAAAACACGAAGTGCAGCTAAGCAGTTGTCTAATTTCTAAGAGAAGTGTTGCCCTATTCATTCATTTAATTCAAGCAAATCATAGTCAGCTGAAATTGTGTAAGTGCCCTACTTAAATGTAAACAGTTAAAATGGATCCTTTCAGAACACGTAACTTTTCAAAGGGCTCCTTTTGCCTCTTCACTTTATGTTTATTAACCTCCCAAAGAAAATTTAACACACACTTAGAGATGTGGGAAGTGTAATGATGGCCATGGACCATAAATTCTAAAGAAGGGGAGGGGGGAACCTAATGAAAAGGGGGAAAGAGATAATAAGAAAAGGCATGGGAAATGTAAATGTCATTCCATAGTTAAAATGAGGCTTTCCACCTTTCCCAAATTTCTTTTAAATATATACAGTTTTATCTCAATGTTCAAGATGCAATCTTTTGAAAACAGAAGTTTAGGGTCACTGAACAGGACATTTTGAAAATGGCTGTTCCTGGTTATTTAAAATAAAAAAACTCAATTAATTGGATTCTCATCTCATTCACTAACACCTACGGTAATATTTGAAAGCAATGCAATGCTTTATAGTCCCACTTTGCCTTTTTTTCTCTTGTAATAGTGCTTTCCAATGGGCTGTTGTCCCTCTTTCTAAATAAGAACTACAGAAATCAAACAGAAAGGGGTTCTCTTACACAGCCCTGAACTTGAAGGTATATTCTCCTGTTCTGATTAGGGAAACATACTTCTAATTAAATGTGCTGAGGATTAGAAAATTGTTTCGTTTTATGAGGTCTAAGGAATTCCTTGAGATCATGACATTAACAAAAGTATACTATTCACACCGAGACAGTTTAATCAAAGCCAAATTTTGTTCCTTTTCAAATTAGTAGAAAGGCTGCTATTGATAATTTCCACGGGGATGGAATATGGCCACTATGCTTTATCAACATTTTCTATCGAAAGCATATTTTAACATTCTGTTTATCTTTTTTTGGCATGCAAGATCAGCTGCATCTCTGTTATTTAGATTAAAACCACTAATTCTCCGGTTTCAAATTCAGAAAAGTACAAAACGAAACAAAACCAAAACAGGTCATGGATTTGTTAGGTTTTTTGGCTTGGCTTCTGAAGCACTTTTGGCTCATGTTCCAAAAGAAGGCAATCCAAAAAAAGGCAGTAATAATATTTAGGTATTATTTAATATCTAATGTGAGTGATATTTAGTTGAAGCAAGAAACAGAATTTAACCCCCAAGAATGATTTAGTCACATGGATGTCCAAAGTAAAAGTAATGCCAAGTCAACTCTCTCTGTAGTTTCCTGATCATTTAAAAGGTGAATACAGTCTGAGCCTATTAAGAAAGGAAAATATGAAACCATGTAAATTTTTCAGTTTCAAAAATAACCCAAAATGGTTGTATTTATTATTCATATTTGAAATTATTGCATTGTCTTTCTGTTTTGTGTATGTGTGTGTTTAACTTAGTCATGGTAATTTGTAATAGGAGTGATAAAAACACAGCCACACTGGAAACAGAAAAGTTCACTGAAAACATGGCAGTTATACATAAAAATTGCATAAAAAGATGAAGAATATAAAATAAAAAACATCCCTAAAGATCACGAGACAAAGTTATGGTTTTAAAAGGCTCAAGGCAGAAGCATTCTCTTCACATTCCCAACACTTCAGATGGTTGGTTAGATGAAATCCACAAGTGACCATTTTCTGACCACCTACCCCTTTTACCCAAATTATAAACCTTTTTAATACACTTTTAGGGAATCATAAGAAATTGTACTTTATTTATTTATTTACAATATTTCTATCCCGGTGGCTTATAAATTGGCAGCAATTTGATGCCTTAACAGTCTATAGTACACAATTAAAAACAATTAAAACAACATTATAAAATCCATACAAAACCATTAAAAGTATATAAAAATCAATGTCTTCTAGTTAATCTCATTTTCCAATAGCATCATCTAGGCGGTTCCATGTTTCGTTCTTTCGTAGTTCCATGTTTATCTATTACGCTGCATTTCCAAAGCCTTGTTCAAAGAGCCACATTTTAACTGTTTTCCCCAGAAAGTCAGAAGGGAAGAGGTTGATCTAATATCCCTAGGGAGGGAGTTTCACAGCTGAGGGGCCTCCACTGAGAAGGCCCTGTCTCTCATCCCTGCCAAGTCCGCCTGCGAAGAAGGCTGGATCAAGAGCAGGGCCTCCCCACCCCAGTCCATTTCTAGATACATAAAAATGCAATTGGAAGGGATCCCATTGGCTGTGTAGTCAACTTCCTTCCATATTTAGGAATTCACACTTAAAGACTTACTAAATCACCAAACATTGAATGTGACTTGAAGACATGACTATTTTTATTGTTACTGCATGTCTTCAAATCATATCCAAAGTATGCTGACCTTAAGGTGAACCTACCATGGAGTTTTCTTGACAAGTTTTGTTCAGAAGGCTTTGTCATGGCCTTCCTCTGAGGCTGGGAGAATATGACTTGCCCAAGGTCACCTAGGGGGTTTGCATGGCTGAGAGTGGATTTGAATGCTGGTCTCCAGAGCCATCATCCAGCACTAAAACTATTCTACCATGCTGGCTCCATGCAAGACACATGTCTATCCAAATTCAAAGGCATTCCAAAGGAAGGAGTGTACATCCTCTTCCAAAATAATATGTTCTACTGCTAAACAGCTCCCATATCTATCAAATTCTTTCTAATATTTTCTTAGAATCACAAAACTGAATCAAGTGGTGTGTTGCTTACCCTCCAAAACAACAGACAGCATGCTTTCTCCATGTTACACATGGCAACCCTTGAAATATTTGAAGATGGCCTCTCAGCCTTCTCTTTTCTGGGTTAAATGTATTCAGCTTTCTCAGCCATTCCTAAAAGGGTTACTTTCCAGACCATTTACTATCTTGGTCACCTTTGCTCTGGATGCTTTACAGTTTGATGTTCTTCTTAACTACAATGCCCAAGAGAGATGCAAGATAGAACAAGAATACTGCTATTATTTGCCTTGATATCATGCAACATAGATTTGTGTTGTGTTTATTTCCCTGCAACATTGCCCCATTGATCCATATTTGATTTGTAGTTTAGTAAGAACCTTATGCTATTCTAGCAATACTGACAATTGTTGCTCTAGAGAATGCTTCCATGCTAGAATATGAAATATATATTATCACACAGTAAATGGTATTGTAATAATGTTGTATTTGAGTTGTTATAGTTTACCATTACTGTAAGCATTATTTGTATGGATCCCCCCCCCCCCTGTTATGCTCATGTACTGTATTGTATTTTGTGTATTTTGTTGTACTACTAAGTGCTTTTGTAACCTGCCCCAAGTCCCTCCTGGGAGATGGTGGTGGGATATAAATAAAGTATGATTACTATATGAGATATTTTAAACTGACATGTCAAACACTGAAAATATTTTACTAAAGGCCTTCAAAACATCTCCATATTTCCTAGAAGTGGTCATCTTATTAGCATTTATAGTTTGCTTTCTGCAACAAGTTAGATTTGGGAGCCATAACAGATTATATTCTTACAATTACAGTTATTTGGACAACTTGCCAGCAAATAGATATTGGGGTTTTTTTTAGAAGAAATTACCAACTTGTTAATTAGATATTGTATTTTTGCAAGTAATTTCACACTATAGTCATTTCCCATATATTTATATTTTATAGGCTACTGATTTTACTTTTATTTAATAATAATAATAATATTTTTTTTATTTATTTATATGCCGCCCTATTGCCTTATCTCCCCGGAGGGACTCAGGGCAGATTCCAAACACAAAGTAATGAAATTTAGCAACCCAACTTATAAACACAAATTATGATTTAACAACTTAAATTAAATAAAAAGGCAGTCTGTTATATCAGACATAAGACAAAGCTATATTATTATTATTATATCAACTATGATTAATATATCATTACAGGGCTTTTATTATCTGAGTTATGTTCATTTATTATGATGGCCTTATTCAACTTGTGTTCTTAAGCCACACTTTATCCCATTTCTGAGAGAGAGAAAAATATAGACAAGGCTCCTAAAAATAATGAAGCTCGTAAGGGTGTTGTAGGCCAAGGACTAATCTGTTGTGAAGAATGTGACCACAATCCTCTACACATTTATCTGGACGTAAGTCTTATTGAACTCAGTGGGGCTTACCCCTGAGTAGACATCTATAAGATGGCATTGAATTGATCATGGGATTAAAGCTAAATAGAACCAGAGCAGTGTCCTTTCGCATTCAATCCTACATATTAAAGAAAAATGTAATGAAAAGCCAGAGCAATATTCTGGAACAATTATCAGCTTGCTAAGTCACAAAAGAATGGAATCTTTGATCCACAAGTCTTATGGCTTTTATTTTATACTTTTGATATTTTATTGGATTTTTTTATTACAAGATCATTGTCCTCTCCCACCAAGGATATAGTCATTCGTTTTAAATACCATAGAATCTATATAATTATAAGCAAAGTCATACTTCTTATAAATGAAACTGCATAGAGATATATATACACACTAGATACGCTCGCTCATACATGCATACTAGACAAACTAGTTCAAAGACATATCTACCAACACATACCGGAAAATGGAAAGATGAGCCATGGTCAAGCCATTAAGAAACATGGGCTTTAAAAAATCAGTCCTGGCTGATACTGTATTTTTTTTTTACAAAAAATAATAAAATGGCACAATAAACTTGTGGAGGGAAATGGTTGTCCTACATCATCGTTTTTGTGTGTGTGTGTGTGTGTGTGAGAGAGTGAGAGTGTGTGTGTGTGTGAGAGAGAGAGAGAGAGAGAGAGAGAGAGAGAGAGAGAGAGAATGTAATGTAATGTAATGTAATGTAATGTAAGGAAGTGTGTTTGTGAGAGAAGGAGGGAAACACCTCCATTTCCTCTGAGATCAGTCACTAGTGAGAAACCAAAGGGGTTCTCCCTTTTACTGAAACAGAAAACATAGAGAAATGTTAATTATTTTATGAAATAATGCAGGAGGAGAAAGAGAGAAGTGAACAGAAAAATTAACATTTGCCACAAGGTGACAGAAGGCTGTGTTGTTGTGAGTTTTCCGGGCTGTATGGCCATGTTCCAGAAGCATTCTGGCCTGACGTTTTGCCTGCATCTATGACAGGCATCCTCAGAGGTTGTGAGGTCTGTTGGAAACTAGGAAAATAGGGTTTATATATCTGTGGACAGGCATGTAGCCAGGGGGGGCTAAGGGAGCTTCAGCCCCCCCAAATTCTCAGGGTGGTCCGCGAGAAGGCCTTACTGGTACATTATTTAAACTGTTATGTTTATTCATATCATGATCTGATCACCATGCTCAGTATATCCCACATTCATGGGGTTATTGGGATAACAATACAAAAGGTTTGCTAGGGTAGACACTCTTTCACCCAGTCTCGGCCCCCTAACCAAACTCACCCCCCGAATCAAAATCCTGGCTACGGCCCTGTCTGTGGAATGTCCAGGCTGGGAGAAAGAACTCTTGTCAGTTTGAGGTAGGTGTGAATGTTGCAACTGGCCACCTTGATTAGCATTTAATGGCCTAGCAGTGTCAAGGTTTGGCTTCTTACTGCTTGGGGGAATCCTTTGTTGGGAGCTGAGTCCTTTGTTGGGAGGAAGGCTGTGTTGTCCAAGGCTTTCATGGCCGGAATCACTGGGTTGCTGTGAATTTTCAGGGCTGTATGGCCATGTTCCAGAAGCATTGTCTTTTTATGTTTCACCCACATCTGTGGCAGTAATTCTCAGAGGCTGAGGGGGTCTGTTGGAAACTAAGCAAGTGATGTTTATATATCTATGGCATGTCCAGGTTGGGAGAAAGAACTCTCGTCTGCAAGAGTCAGGTGTGAATGTTGCAATTTCAGATGTGAATATTGCAATTGGACACCTTGATTAGCAATTGGGCACCCCACTTTTTAAAATTTATTTATTTAATGTTAGGTAATGTGTTGTTTTATATGTGTATTCTGTACTAGATTGTATTTATGCATACTGCTGTAAACCGCTCCGAGCCTTCGGGGAGTGGCGGTCTATAAATGTGAAGCAAAAACAAACAAATAAATAAAAATTTAATGGCTTAGCAGTTTCAAGGTGTGGCTTCTTACTGCCTGGGGGAATTCTTTTTTGGGAGGTGAGTCCTTTGTTGGGAAGAAGGCTGTGTTGTCCAGGGCTTTCATTGTGGTTACTATGAGATTTCTGGGCTGTATGGCCATGTGCCAGAAGCATTCTCTTTTGACGTTTCGCCCGCATCTGTGGCAGTCATCCTCAGAGGTTGAGGGAGTCTGTTGGAAACTAAGCAAGTGAGGTTTATATATCTGTGGCATATCTAGAGTGGGAGAAAGAACTCTTGTCTGCTTGAGGCAGGTGTGAATGTTGCAATTGCAGGTGTGAGTGTTGCAAAAGCTAGTTTATTTATTTTCTGTATTTATACAGTACTTTCTCACCCCTAAGGGGAGGACTCAAGGCAGTTTACCACATACTAATTGCCAAAATTAAATGCCAATGCACAGTACACAAATAAATCATAGTAACTATAGTAGAGGCTCACTTATCCAACATAAATGTGCCAGCAAAACGTTGGATAAGTGAAAATGTTGGATAATAAGGAGGGATTAAGGAAAAGCCTATTAAACATCAAATTACGTTATGATTTTACGAATTAAACACAAGAACATCATGTTTTACAACAAATCAAGAGAAAAAAGGAGTTCAATACATGGTAAAGTTATGTAGTAATAAATGTATTTACGAATTTAGCACCAAAACATCACAATGTATTGAAACAGCTGTGTATCCGAGTGGGAGGCAGGCTGTGTTGGATAATACGATGAGTGAGGGATGGATAAGCGAGACTCTACTGTAATTACTACATATAACTATGAATTTAAAATTAATAATAAACCATTCAACATAAAACATCCACAAAATGTGTTTGTGCCGGCTCTATCAGAGGCCTATTGCTGGCTACTGTGGGCCTTATGTCAATGCTGGGGAAAGGAATGGCATCAGATGCCCTTGGTTCAGTTACTTATGGTGGGGAATTCTGGCCTTTGTGGTTGTTTTGTTTGGTCTGCTTGGGAAAGAGGGAGATAGAGGGGGTGTTGTTGGGGGGGCTGGAGGCAAAGAGAGTAAACAGTCTGGAATTTCAGGTTCAGGTTGGAGTGCAAGGAAAGGGATTGTTGCTCTGTGTGAATTTTGCATTTTGTGGCTCTCCACTCTTGGAGGCTGCAGTTCAAGGGGGATTGGGGAGAGGCGGGGGAAAGGGGGGGTCCTGTCTGCAGCTGCCCCTCTCTCACACTTGATTTTTTTCCCCCTCTTATATAAAAAAAACTCTTTAAAAAATGGAGAGGGAGGGGAGGCAAATCCGTGAATGCCTTTCGCCAATAAGAGATGAGGCATATTGAAAACTATATTAAATTACCCTGATTAACAATTTAACCACGAACAGGGGAGCTTGGGGAGATCTCTATAGGCAAGGCTGAGGGCTATTCATGCCAGCAGCGAAGAGGTCGAAAGGGTTCTGAAGTTCACAGGCTCTGAGCTTTTGTTATGCTAACTCACAATCTCAAATCAGCTGCCTAGTGGAGTGTGAAACATAAATGATTCCTTGAGAACTTCCAATAAGTTGTCACTCTTGCTCCCTCGCCAAATACCAGGACAGGCTGCAAAAATCTCCAGCCGGCCCCTTTGGCCAGCGCCCAGGGGAGGCAGCCCAGCCAAGGAAGGAAGGAGATGGAGGAAGGAAGACAGGAAGGCAGGAAGGAAGGCCTTTGTTGCTCCCAAGTTCACTTTGTGTTCTTCTTATTGATGTTCTCCTACTACTACAAAAACAAAATTTGGGAAGAGGTGGCCAAAGTGTGGCCCATGGACCTCCTGTGCCCCCCAATCCTTTTGTGAAGCCTTCAAAGGCACACCGAATAAATTGTGGAGCCTTCCAAACTTTGTTGAATTCACAGCTCTCACAGGAAACCCCAAATAATGTATTTTGGTTTTGGGCCTACTATGGGGATGATGGATGAGGGTTTGGCTGGGCTTCCTGTCCCACTGAAACACACATAGCCCAACCAGATACAGCGAAGGCATCGGTCCTTGTGCTTTGCTACTCTGCCGCTGAGTAGGCATGCCCAGTGTGGAACACATTTCACCACGCTAAAACAGTGGATATGGCTCTTAATGAGACATGCCACATTATCACAGGATGTCTGCGCCCTACACCACTGGAGAATCTACACTGTTTACATTGCACCAGGAACACCTCAGCAAGCAAGAGTCCAAAAGTGGCAGGATAAAACGCAGGAACCTCCACCCATGGGCTGCACTCTGGCACCACGAGAAGCAGGAAAATCACGTTCAAAGCACCCCCGGCAGATGGCCATCCAGCCTTTGTTTAAAAGCCTCCAAAGACCTCTGTTTAAAAGCCTTCCTGAACTTCCTAACTGTGAGAGCTGTTCAGCAGTGGAACTCTCTGCCCCAGAGTGTGGTGGAGGCTCCTTCTTTGGAGCCTTTTAAACTGAGGCTGGATGGCCATCTGTGGGGGTGCTTCCAATGCAATTTTCCTGCTTCTTGGCAGGGGGTTGCACTGGATGACCCATGAGGTCTCTTCCAACTCTATGATTCTATAATTCTAAGGAGCCTCCACCACACTCTGGGGCAGAGAGTTCCACTGCTGAACAGCTCCCACAGTCAGGAAGTTCTTCCTAATGTTCAGATGGAATCTTCTTTCTTGTAGTTTGAAGCCATTGTTCCGAGTCTTAGTCTCCAGGGCAACAGAAAACAAGCATGCTCCCTCCTCCCTATGACTTTTTCTCACATCTTTATACATGGCCATCATGTCTCCTCTCAGCCTTCTCTTCTTCAGGCTAAACATCCCCAGCTCTTTAAGCCACTCTTTAAGTCGCTCCTCATAGGGCTTGTTCTCCAGACCTGTGATCATAAGATGCAGAGCCAACCTTGAGAAATGGGGCCACAACGTGGAGTCCACGAGAGGCGAGTGTGGAGAAGAGCAAACCACAGACCACCTCTTACGATGCAGTCTGAGCCCTGCCCCATACACAATGGAGGGCCTCCTTATAATAACACCAGAGGCACTCCAAGTGGCCAGCTACAGCTCAAAGGACATTTAATATAATTACACAATTATATCCCAGGTTCGCTCCTGATACGATAAATAAGTGCTGTACACATGGCCCTCGCTTCCACTCCTCCTTTCCTATTCCCAGGATTTGGGAGTTCTGGGACTGAATTGGTGGCCTTTCTCACAAAGCGACGGGTCCTGGCAAGAGGTCCGGCCCCGAGCAGCAACAGCTTGAACCCTGGAGTGTCTTCGGACTAGCCTTTCGACCTCCTCCCCACCGAACCCAAACAAAGCCCGGGAAGATTTACGGGGTCTGAAAGTCCCTCCCCCCGAGCCCTGTCCCCAACCCCAGACAATTCGGGAAGCCACCGCGATCTGATTTAGGGGCCAGGCCAGGCGCATTCAAATGTCCTTTCTGTAGCCACCCAGTCTGAGGCCCTCTCCTGTCAACCCAGCCCAGCCTGCCCTGCAAGGGGTTGGCATTTGGAAGTTGGCAGTACCGGGCCGAAGGGTTGGGGGGGCAAGGGGAGTGAGCCCGAGGTGAACTCTGGGCGCGATTGTCCTCCCGACTCAGCGGCAGAGAGGGAGGGGGGGGAGAAAGGGGGCGGGCGGAGGGGGGCCGAGTTGGTGGGAAAACGGGGCATAAAGGGACCGAGAACGAGTTAATTATCTTTACTGTATAAGGAAGGGGATTAATCCGTGCTGGGCTCTGATCTCATCCCGGGGAAAGGAGGGAGGAGGGAGGGAGGGAAGGGGGGGGGGCGTTTTGGACGCGGGAAGGAGCCAGCCCCGAGGGCGCGCGGAAAAGCGAAGCCTGTGAAGACGTGGCGCCAAACTTCTGCGCCCAGACACGCGTGTTTGTGTGAAGGGGCCACAAAATAAATGGAGTCTGTCTAAAGGGGGGTAGGAGGTCGCTCCCAAAATTTGACATAAACCTGACTGGGGGGGGAGGAAAGGAGGAAGGGAAAGGAAGGGAAGGAAGGATAGGAAAGGAGAAAGGAAGAAGAAGAGAAAGGAAGGAAGGGAAGGGAAGGAATGGGGAAAGGAAGGAGAAGAGAAATTAAAGGAAGGGAATGAAAGAGGAAGGGAAGGAGAAAGGGAAAAGAGAAGGGAAGGGAAAGGAAAGAAAGGGGGAGGGATGGAGAAAGGGAAGGAGAAAAGAAAGGAAAGAGGGAAAAGAATAGAAAGGAAAGGGGGAAAGAAAAGAAAGGAAGGGAAGGATAGGAAAGGAGAAAGGAAGGAGAAGAGAAAGGAAGGAAGGGAAGAGAAGGAATGGAGAAAGGAAGGAGAAGAGAAATTAAAGGAAGGAAAGGAAAGAGGAAGGAAAGGAGAAAGGAAAAGGAAAGGAGAATGGAAGGGAAAGGAAAGAAAGGGGGAGGGGAGGGATGGAGAAAGGGAATGAGAAAGGAAAAGAAAGAGGGAAAAGAAGAGACAGGAAAAGGGGAAAGAAAGGAAGGGGAGGGGAGGAGAGGAAAGGAAAGAATATTTGATAATGTATTGTGGAAGGCTTTCATGGCGGGAATCACTTGGTTGTTGTAGGATGCCTGCCATAGATGCAGGCCAAACGTCAGGAGAGAATGCTTCTAGGACATGGCCATACAGCCCGAAAAACCTACAACAACTCAGATATTAGATAACATTGCTCTCTCTCCTCTCCCTTTGATTTTGATATTTTAGGGACCCGCATCTGCTTTATTAGCTCTGATATACGAAATGGGTTTGAGAAATAAAACGAAAAGGGGAATGGCTGGATGGGTCTCCCTTCCAAAGATAAATACTGACCAGGAGACACAAACTGCCCCCCTCCTTGTGTCTCACCTTAAACACGGTGTTCATCCCTTTCGAAGGAAGCCTCCTTTTTGGGCTCTCTCTTTTTTGTTTGTTTGTTTGTTTAAAGTGGAAATCCCACCCCAAGTCTCTTTCAGCCTTAGTTAGGAAGAAGGGGAAGAATGAATAGTGAATATTGGGCATTATTCCATTCTCTTTTCCATTTGCATTTTCTATCTCTGTGGGTGTAGAGCTGTACCTAGCTAACCCTTACATTGACACCCCACCCCGCCGCAGACACACCCATACAACACACACACTTTTTCTCCAGGATAGATTTCTGATGTAGATATTACAGATAGAAAGGTGTTTTAATATAATAGTCGGCTCACCCAAAGTTGTTCACTAGTCATTTGTATTGTTCGAATTCCTCTTTGTTTAAAATTATTTTTGAAGAGTAAAAGCAGCCTTTCTCCCTTTCTTCGTTTTTGCTAGGAGGGTCTATGAATAAAGTAGTTTTTCAATTGAATTTGCCACCTGCCACCTGTTTGGTTTGTTTACAACGGTGTTGTTGTTGTTGTTTTGTTTTGTTTGAAAAAAATAGGAAATTATTTCCAATGTGTTTACAAGTTGTTGGCATTATCAATAGTTTAACGTTGTGGCTGGTGTAAAACCACGAGTCTGTTTCATTGATAAATATCTCTAAGGTATAGTTTCATAGTATTTGCCAGTGCAGTGTCTCTTTAGCCTTCTCTAAAATGACAAACTGGACAATTCTGAGTGTTTTGAGATGACAAAATTGATTTGGTATTGTGCTTCTTCATTTACACAATTAGCAACAGTTACAGATCTCTCTCCTTTAATTCCCCCCAAAGTACAAGGGAGGTCATCCCAAGTATCCTTATTTAGGAATAGGTTTCATTGATCTCAATGGGGCATGAATCCACTAAACACCATTATGTATAAAAGTAGTATTATTTTCCTGTGCAGCTTCTTTTCTACCCATTCCCTCTGCAATAATAATAATAGTAATAATAATAATACTTTATTTCTATTCTGCTTTATCTCCCTGGAGGGACTCAACCATTAGAACTCTAAACAAAGTATTTAATGTATTGTCGAAGGCTTTCATGGCGGGAATCACTGGGTTATCCTGAGTTTTCCGGGCTGTGTGGCCATGTTCCAGAAGCATCCTCTCCTGTCGTTTCGCCTGCATCTATGGCAGGCATTTTTAGGGGTTGTGACATCCACAACCTCTGAGGATGCCTGCCATAGATGCAGGCGAAACGTCAGGAGAGAATGCTTCTGGAACATGGCCATACAGTTGAGAAAACACACCACGACCCAAAGTATTTAATAATATCAGAAAAAACAGAAGTCGATTGAAAATAAGTACAGACTTTAAGATAAATCCTATCTGAAGTTCAAGATTTGGGGAATTTTTCTTCCATATTTTTTTTCAGGACACAGCCATCATCACAAAGTAAACAGACTACAGAATTATATGCATAATGAAATGAGAGCCATTACAGCTTTTGGAGTAATTAGAACGATTTCTTTCAGTGGACAATAAGAATCATAATATAATAATAATAAAAGAAAAGGCTTGCTTTGGGGTATGAAAGGGCAAAACAAAACACTTGATATGAATAAATATTTTCAAGGCCAATTAGGATTTTTTAATCTGTTGAAAGTGCTGGATGGCCATCTAAGAAGGAAAATCTGGAAGATGATTACAGTATATTATAGCTGCAGCAAAAATAATTTATGCTCAGAGATGGAAGAAACCAGGAATCCTAGTTGAAAAAGAATGGCTGATGCCCAAATTCAGTTGAGATGGATAAACTGTCTTTGCTGATGAAATCTGTGATCAACTTCAAGAAAGACAGGGACTTCTTTATTCTCTTCTCACAGCAAGGACGGGGGCAATGATCAACTCTGGGATTTATGAATTAGAAGAACGTTCCTCAAAGTAGAAGTGTGGGTTATATAGTATCATTTAAAGGGAGTAGAATAAGAAGGGATTAAAAAACAACAACACCAGAGAGTGAGTGTGATATTTGGAGAACTGTTTCCTTCTTAGTTTGTTAGTTTAGGGTTTGTGTGTTTAAGTATGTGCTTCTTTTCTATGTATGTAGCTTTCTAGTTGTAGTGGGTAGAATGTAACTGTAGAATTATATATCATAAAGTCTTGTTTCTTTGTTAGTTTAGTTTTGTGTGTGTTTCATGTTTGCCATTGTGCTTTGATATAGGCATGTAATGAGTTGAAGGCGCTAGAATGTTGCTGTGAAGCTGTAGCATCATATATCCCAAATTCTTACTTTTTTGTGAGCTTGGGTGTGTTTCATTTCTGTGTTTATTATTCAGTGTAGGGTTATTGTTAGTTGTAGCAGCTAGAACTTAACTGTGTAGTTATACCATTATATATCACAAAATCTTGCTTCTTTGTTAGTCTAGTTTGTGTCTCAGCTTTGACATAGGTTTGTAATTAGTTGTAGGTGTGGAGTTGTGGGGTTATAGGAGCATCATAAAATCATGCTCCTTTTGTTAGTCTAAAATTCGTGTGCCTCATGTTTGTGTTTTGATACAGGTTTGTAGTTAGTTGGAGGTGTGTAGTTGTGGGATTATACATAATAAAATCATGTTTCTTTTGTTAGTCTAGTTTTCATGTGCCTCATGTTTGTGTTTTGATACAGGTTTGTAGTTAGTTAGAGGTGTGTAGTTGTGGGATTATATATCATAAAATCATGTTTCTTTGTTAGTCTGGTTTGCATGTGTCTCATATTTGTGTTTGTGCTTTGATATAAGTTTATAGTTAGTTGTAGGTGTGTAGAGATGTGGTATTATATATCATAAAATCTTGCTTCTTTGTTAGTCTAGTTTGTATGTGTTCCATGTTTGTGCTTGTGCTTTGATATAGGTTTGTAGTTAATTATAGGTGTGTAGGTATGGGATTATATATAAAATCAAGTCATGCCTTTTGTGTTATTAATGCCTTTCTATGATCTTGTTTTTGAATAAAAAATAGCTATTAAAAATAATAAAAAAAATTTTTTAAAAAGGTCCTATGGGGAAAAAAATAAAAAAAATGCAAGAATGAGTGTGAAGCCAGAGAGAGCTAAATGACACCCACAAGATGGCTGCCTCTCAGTCTCCCCTCTGTGGTTGCTGCCTAATTTCAACAGACAAATTAATTTCAAGGCATTGTTGAGCAATGCATTAAGAAATTTGCAAACCAGAGGAGTTTGTCTCCCCCCCCAAAAAAAGATCTGGAGCCCTTGATGGAAGGATAGATAGATGCAATGTCTATTGACAAGGGTACATTAAAGGGTGTCATACTATACACATCATTCATTATGTTGGTTTTCTCTCCCCGCCTCTGTATGGGGTTGAGAGTGACAAACAACCCAGTGTCAGGGAAAGAGGTTGCAAAGGAAAAGCCTTCCTTTTTTGGGGAAGGGAGAAAAAGAGAGAGAGAGAGACCCATCCATAAAGGAACATTGCAGCAGTGAGATTACATCACCTCCCCTTCTTTAAAAAACAAACAAAGGAGTAAAGGAAGGTGGATATAGTAGTATAGGTTGGCACTTTCCTTAGAGATACATTGGCAGTAGGACCAATCTGAGAAGGAGTGCATCTCAGCTCTACAATTCGGAAGCAATTGCTTCCTCCACCCTCAATTTTTTTTTTTTTACAAAATGCATACTTAATAATAATTGGGACAGGTTCCCAGCTAATGTCTCCCTTGTTTCTCAAATCCTTTTTCCTGTTTATAGGATGCAAATACATTTAAGGTCACCCCCTTCCTTCCAATCCCAGGAAAAGCCTTCCCAAGTCGTCCTTTACAAAAATACTGTTGGGATCCCACCAGATAATATAATAATAATAATAATAATAATCAATCTCATGTTGACTGAGGACACCTAGGTCAATCCATCCCATAAAGGGGAGTAGTTTGATCTTGCTCCAAAAAGAAGCCCCTGAAATGAAACAGGGGGCAACCAGTAGGACTGTAACTCCTTTTTTGTGTGTGCCAAAGGGAGAGTTTTGTAAAGAGCCCATTCAACACAACAGGGAGGTGAAAAGGTTACTCCGGGAGTTGACACTGCGGACGAAAACAAAGCCAACAGTTCAGTTCCAATAGGAAATATAATAAAACCCTCTTTATCTCCAAGCCATCGGGGACAAGCACCCAATACAAGTTAACAAGCAAGAACTGATAAGATAACATTTATAAGGGGTCAGGAGTCAAATGCCAGTCAGGGGGGAGAAGGAGGAGAGAGTCAGGAAGGAGTTTCCTTCTGGCAACTACAAATCTCGGCTTTCGAGCAGGCAGATCGATTACTACATCGGAGATATATATATATATGACAAGATCCCACCCCATGCAGGCATCCTTTGAAACGACTGTGCATGTCACGATTTTACAAGAGATGTGAAGATGGGTGAGGCAGGAACCTCTATCCTTCCCACCCCTATCCTCCAAAACAGGTTCCCAATTAATCATCTCCCAACAAAGGCTTCCCCCAGGCAGTAAAAAGCCACACCTTTAAAACTGCTAGGCCATTCAATGCTAAACAAGATGGCCAATTACAACAGTCACATCTACCTCAAACATTCATGTCTTTCTACCACCCTGGACATTATTCCACAGATATATAAACCCCATTTGCCTAGTTTCCAACAGACCTCACAACCTCCGAAGATGCCTGCCAGAGATGCAGGCGAAACGTCAGGAGAGGATGCTTCTGGAACATGGCCATACAGCCAGGAAAACTCACAACAACTCAGTGATTCCGACCATGAAAGCCTTCGACAATCCATTAATTCCTCCCTTGTTTCTCAAATCCGTTTTCCTGTTTACATTTAAGTTTCACCCCTTCCTTCTAATGCCAGAAAAAGCCTTCCTAAGTCGTCCTTCTTTTTGGGATCCTTAGAAATACTAAATAATAATAATAATAATAATAACAACAATTAGATCCTTAGAAATACTATTGGGATACCACCAGAGAATAATGACAACAACAATAATAAGATCATTAGAAATACTATTGGGATCCCACCAGAGAATAATAATAATAATAATAATAATAATAATTTGATACACATCAAAAGAAGACAGAAGCTAGTTGCAAGGCCTTTTTTTCTAGGCCTGCTGCTTGCCTAAGCACAGAGTGGTGTGTCTCCCCAAAAGAAGGACGAACCTCGTGGATTTCAAAGGCTTTTAAATATTTATCCCAAGCTTTGCCTGGCCAGATTCAAATGACACCTGAAGTGCACTCACCTTTATTGACAAGCTCTGTCCTGAAAGTCCATTTGCCTCCCGAAAACCCCCCAAGCGGTGCAACAAAGACGACAACCCGTTTCCATTCAGTTAATGTTTAAGGGGGGGGGGGCAGCGAGGCGAAAGGGGGGGGCACCCCGAGCCACCTTAATCAGCATGCTGATTGCATCGTCAACTAACAAATAATTTACTACTCCGAGCATTGCATGCCATTAAAAGCTCATTAAATTTTCTGTTCTCCAATGGGAGCTTTCGCTTTTCCACGGCATCCTTTGGCTTGGAATTATCACTTATTCAATTTTCGCAATATTTCCTCTCCCCCCTCCCCCCCCATCTTTCCCCTAAATCATATGTGAATATTTAAAAACACACATACACAGGAAACACCTTTCCCCGCTCAAGACAATCAAAGCGGGAACACGCCTTGGTCGCCTTCCTTGATTTTCACCTTATTTGAGATTTTGTGTGTGCCTGTCTGTGAATGTATATACATTTACATACGCACATATAGGGCGATCTAGGGGGAAAGAGCTGTCATGCATGTAGGTATATACACATACATGCATGCACAGCTCCCTCTCTGTGTACATCCAGAGATAGGCTGTGTATGCATCCAGAGGTAGATGGAGATGTGCATGTCTGTGTGTATATGTCTGTGTGTATATAGGACAATGTATGCATCTATCTATCTATCTGGCTAGAGAGAGCGTGTGTATCTGTCTATCATCTATCTCTATGGGGATATACCTATATGAGGCTGGTTATGCCTCTTTCTCTCTGGAGCTGTGTATGATCTATCAATGTTTGCATTTCTCTCTCTCTCTCTCTCTCTCTCTCTCTCTCTCTCTCTCTCTATATATATATATATATATATGGAAGGGTATGCAACTATCTATCTGGCTCTCTATATAGGGTTGTATATGATCCATCTAAGCTGTGTATCCCCCTCTCACTTTATATAAGGCTGTATGTATCTGTGTGTGTGTTATTATCTATCTATCTACACGGCTATATCTGTACACACAGAGAGACTGTATATGACTATCTATACGGGGTTGTGTATGCATCTATCTATCTCTGTGTGCGTATATGTATGTATGAATGTATGTATGTGTGTCTATAAAATACATATGACTGTGTATGATCTCAGTTTATCTGACTATGTGTGTGTATGACTGTGTATGATCTCTATCTGGCTATATATGTGTGTGTGTGTGTGTGTGCATACACTGTGTATGATCTCTATCTGACTATATGTGTGTGTGTATGCATGTGTATGCATGTGTATATGTGTGTGTGTGTATATGACTATGTATGATCTCTATCTGGCTATATGTAGGCCTCTGTGTGTGTGTGTGTATGAGACTGTATGATCTCTGACTATATGTGTGTATAGATTTGGATATATAGATATGATTGTATCCTCTCAACCTATTTATCTATCTGACTATATATGTGCGCGTGCGCACACACAAACACACACACACACACGATTGTGTAGTCTATCTGGCTATGTGTGTGTGTGTGTGTGTATGTATATATATATACATATATATATATATATATATGAGAGACTGCGTATGATCTCTACCTGACTATACGTGTGTGTGTGTGTGTGTGTGTATAGATGACTGTGTATGCTCTCAATCTATTTAACTATCTGGCTATATATGTGTGCATGCACACACGATTGTGTATTCTATCTATCTCTGACTATATATGTGCTCTCCCTCTCTACACACACACACATGGCTGTGTATGATCTACCATCTATCTATATGGGGCTGTGTATGCACCTCTCTCTGTGTCTCTGTCTCTGGGGCCCTGTCTGCTTGTGCGTACTATACAATGTATAGATCTATCTCTGGGGAAGGGAAAGTATTCGCATCAGGAGATGCGCTCCTGCTCTCCGCGTTCCCTGGCCTGAACCCTGTGGCAAAGCAGTGGCTTGACCCACGCACGGGTCGCTTGCCTCCCCCAAAGGCGAGGGGCTGAGCTTCCCGCTGGCAAATTCTGCAAGGTTCCCGCCCGATTCTTGGCAAGCGGGTTTGAGGCTGTTTGTATGTCTGTTCGGACTGAGTGCCCGGGAGAACCGGAGTCAGGAATGGAGTCCTCCGCATGGTCAGGGGATGGGAGGGGGGAGGGGGCGAGGGGGGGAGGAGCCTGCCTGGTCTTCCTCACCCGCTCGCCTCGTAAACCGCGCGTAACGATGATATTTAATAAGTAAAAGGCAAGGAAATGTCAGCTCCCAAATTAACATGCATCGGGGCTTGCTAATTGTGCTCGCTGCAAATTTGGGTCATTTTGCCTGAGTGACTCTAATCGGAGAGAGAGAGAGAGAGAGAGAGCAGGCTCGAGGGGGGGGGGGCTCCTCTCCGGCTCCCTGATTGTGCGTCAGGTGCATCTCTCTCTCTCTCTCTCTCTCTCTCTCCCCCCCCCCCTTTCGGCTCCAGCAGCTGCCTCGGCCTCATCAATGCAAATCAGGCAACGCCTCCAATCAAAGCCTCCGGAGGAGGAGGGGGAGGGGCTGATTGCTGCGGGCGGGAGAAAGCGCACACACATTCGCAAAGCACACGCGCATGCGCACCCGGCTCGCCGAGGAGGCGACGACAGTGGCCCGCCAATTCCAGATGCCCCCAAACAAAGGAACCCGTCGCCCATTGACTCTGCCTGGGAGCGCATCTACATCGTAGAATGAATGCAGTTTGACGCCACTTAACTGCCACACTTGTAGTTTGGTAGAACATCTCTGCACTCTCTGGCAGAAAAGGCTAAAGAGATTTTAGGCTCCCAGGATTCCCTAGTATTGAGCCGTGGCTGCAAAAGTGGTCGCAACCTGCATTCATTTTGAGCTGTGTAGATTATTCACTCTGAGTGTGCCCTCCTGAACTGTAATAATCAAGTTCACAGGCCTTTTAGAGGGCCGTTTCAGAAAGCCAACCATTTTAAACACACAGATGCAGCCAAAAATAAGTACAAATATATAATACTAGCTGTACCCGGCACGCGTTGCTGTGCCCTATTTAGGAGATTCGAGAAAGTCTGAGTATGTAAGGGTTGGAATTGTTGTTAGTTACGATGTGTTTTGAAGTAGTACAAATCCCATTATCCATGGAGGTACTTCAAGTCCCATCATCCATGGTCCACCCTCCTCCAAACTGTAGTAGAATGTAGCGTGGGTCATAGGGGCTCTGTGTGCCAAGGTAGGTTACTGTAAATTCAGGCCATACACAATGTCCCATGAGCTGAGGCCTAGTCAGGAACAGCAAGTTAATGAAGCCTTACTGTCAATTCAGGCCATACACAATGTCCAGTGAGCTGAGGCGTAGTCGGGAGACTCAAGTTAATGAAGCCTTACTGTCAATTCAGAGCGTAAACAGCATTCCATTAAGTGAGGCCTAGTCAGGGAAATTAAGTTAATGAAGCCTTAGTGTCAATTTTGGGTGTGGTCTGTGAATTTCTGTGGGAAGTGAATTGGGTGTTTGTGTTTGTGCCTCAGCCCTTTGCCTTATCCTCCTCTGACAGTTTATTAGGGGTCGGAATGTTCATGTTGGCTGGCCAGTACAGGAGTTATGCAAATCCGCCCTTTTTGGCAGCCAATCATGTTGTCAGAATGTAGAGGCTGGGAGAGTCGTTGGCAGCCCCGGAGGATGCTGGGAAATGTAGTTTTTTACTCGTTGTTTTGGGGGCCTTCTAGGTTTTGGGGGGGAAGTTTCTTTGCTACAAACGTACCTTGCTTGAGGCCTATTTCTGTTGGCAAGTTTGGTGTTTCTGCATTGTAAGGTTTCTCTGTTTGGGACAGTCGTTCCATGACGGGAACCCCTTTATATAATAGACTAGCTTGGGGACCCGGTTGTGCCCGGGTTATTTGAGGAAGGCATTGTGTGCCATAGTTCATCATTGGTGTGGGCCACAGTGCTCTAAGGAAATGAATTAAAGTACTGCAACTCCCATCATCCATGGTCCACCCCCCTCAAACTGCACCAGGATGTACGGTGCACCTGGGGGGGGGTCTGTGTGCCAAGTTTGGTCTTGTTCTGTCATTGTTGGGGGCCTAGTCAGGAAAATCAAGTTGAGGAAGCCTAACAATATTCCGTGAGCTGAGGCCTAGTCAGGCAAATCAAGTTAAGGAAGCCTTGCTGTCAATTTTGGGTGTGGTCTGTGATGTATAGGGGCTACAGTGTTGTTTGGGAAGTGAATGAGGTGAAGGTACTGCAAATCCCATCATTCGTGGCCCAGCCTGCCCTAAACCACACCAGGTTGTGAAGTGGGCCATTGGGCCCCTGTTTGCCAAGTTTGGTCCTGACCGTCATTGCTGTGGGCGCAGTGGCTGACTGCCTGAGGCCTTTCATTTGGGAATGTATAGGGGCTGCAGTGTTGTTTGGGAAGTGAATGAGGTGAAGGTACTGCAAATCCCATTATTAGTGGCCCAGCCTGCCCTAAACCACACCAGGTTGTGAAGTGGGCCATTGGGCCCCTGTTTGCCAAGTTTGGTCCTGATCCGTCATTGCTGTGGGCCGCAGTGGCTGACTGCCTGAGGCCTTTCATTTTCCCTCTATGTATAGGGGCTGCAGTGTTGGTGAAGGTACTGAACATTCCATTTCCAACAGAAAAACTGTCAACTGGCTAACTTCAACTCCAGCCATTTCTGTCTGCCTCAGGCCCTTTCCTTCCTCTCTGTGCTGCCTAGGAGTATTGGAATGTTGGGTGGCTGGCCAGTCAGAGCCATTTATGCAAACAATCCCAGAGTGGCAGCCAATCGAAACGCTGCCACATATTCCTCCCACCGCTTGGCAGCAAACACTGACTTTTATTTTATACATAGATACAGAAGGTCTATAAGGATTCATCAATCTCTGCACTCACATACACTCCCCCCTTTCCCCCACTCATACTCCCTCCCACACTCATTCACTCTCTCACACAGTTTCCTTTTCTCTTTCATTCAGACACCTAATCCTTCTCTTTCTCGATCACATTCTCTCTCTTTGGGTCTTTCCAGACAGGCCCTTTATACCAGGATCTGATCCCAGGTTTTTTGTTTATCCCGAATTATATGGTAGTGTGGACTCATATAATCCAGTTTAAAGCAGAAAACCCAGGATCACATCCTGGGATATAGTGCCTGTCTGGAAGGGCCCTTTCTCTCTCTCACACACACACACCCTCTTTTTCTTTCTTATCTCTCTCACACAGTCTTTCTCTTTCACTGACACACTCCCTTTCTCCCGCACCAGGGCCGTAGCCAGGATTTTGCTTGGGGGGCTGAGTTTGGTTCAGGGGGGGGCTGAGACTGGGTGGAAGAGGGTCTATGAAAGCCTTGGACAACACAGGGGGGCTGAGACTGGGTGAAAGACTGTCTACCCTAGCAAACCTTTTGTATTGTTATCCCAATAACCCCATGAATGTGGGATATACTGAGCATGGTGATCAGATCATGATATGAATAAACATAACAGTTTAAATAATGTACCAGTAAGGCCTTTTCGCGGACCACCCTGAGAATTTCGGGGGGCTGAAGCCCACTTAGCCCCCCCCCCCTGGCTACATGCCTGTCCCTCACTCATACTTAGGGTTCCTCTTTCTTCCTCTTCCATTCACACATACTGCCTCTCACTCATTCCCTCTCTTGCACACTCTTTCCTGTTCTTGATCACACTTCCTCTCTTCCTCTCATTCTCTTGCATGCACATTCTCTCACACAGACTCCTACCCTTTCTCTTTCACACACACGCTTCCTTTCTCCTTTACACATTCCCTTTCTCTTTCACTCACACATTTCCATTCCCCCTTACACTTTCTCTTTTTCTTTCATTCACATACTCTCCCTCTTACTCACACTCCCTCTCTATTTCTCTCACACACATTCTACTTGTCTTTCTCTTACACATCTTGCTTTCTTGCTCCCTTTCTTTCACTTACACACACTTTCATTCAGTCACCCTCTCTCACACAGACATATTGTTGCACTCCAGAGCAGGATTCCCTCTAACTTTAAATACCACATAGTTGAGTTAAAATAGCAGTTTATTGAAGGTAATAAAAGCCAAAGCAATACAAAGTAACCCACAGTAAAAAGTAAGTCCAATTGATTAGGAAGAAAAAAAGAGCAATTATTCCAAAGAGAAATAGTCCCAAAAAAAGTCCATGAAACTAGAGGCAAAATAACAGCAAAAGCACATTAAACAGGAATCAAACAAAGACAAAGGCCCAGGAGCTTGGCATGAAGAACTTATTGTGAATCCAACATTGCTTTGTCTCAAGCTAGAATCAATACTTGGCACTTATATCTCTGTTTCCCAAACAGCTGAGAACGGAATTTTTCCTTAATTTTGGTTTCACTTCTAGCTTCTAAACTAATCTGGTTGAGCGCCTTAATTTCTGATTTGTTTGTGTTTGCTGGCTAAAACCACTCCTTCTGTTCATTCTTCTTCTTCTTGGCTTTTCTTCCCAAACAAAGATTCAGGAAGGACTCATCCCATGCTTTCTGCAAGCACTTTGATGCTTTTTCGGAGGTTGGATGTGTCCTTCGAGTCTGTGCAATGGATTTTTCTGGTGGAGCGCAGCGTGCACAGAACTGGCCTCATCCTTTAAACCAAAGGTTCATCTGCCGGGGCCTAGCAAGCTTGTACAGTGGCAGCGAGATCCTCAGGTCGTAGGATTGATTAGTGTTACCTTCTCTTAGATGGTTGACCTTACAAGGTTAAATGAGCACCATCCGCCTGGGTTTGAAATCAGAGTTTTCCTTCTCTTAGGATGGTTGCCAAAAGGCTAGAGAACCCATTCTGCCTATTGACGCTCATTGTCAGACCCTTCGGTTGTGACCTGTCTGGCATGGGAGGCCCTACCGGTGACTATTTTGCCACCGCCAGTATAGCTCACAACTTCCATAAGGGTACGCAAGCCTCTCCCCCATGACAAGGGGGCTAAGACTTCATTAAAATCTGCACCTGGAGATAACTGACCAGGGGACTGCGGCACAGAGTCTTTCCCAGGCTCAAGACCTTGAGAATCCCTTTGCAGCAATACAGGTCTATCTAAGCCATCAACTGAACTACATTTGGCCCCACATCTCTAAAACCAGGCTCGGGAAACAGACCATCATCTCCATTCTCTTCAGGAACATCTTCATGGGCAGCATCCCCATTCCCATCAGAATAATCAACATGAATATGAACAACATTGTCATTCCCATCATCCAAAGCAACCTGATCATTAGACACAATCACAGGCTGAACAGGCTGACATACAACATATATCCACATTGCCCCCCCCTCTCTCTCTCTCTCACACACACACACACACACACTACATCCACTACTATTTTGGTTGTTTTATCTCAAAAAGCGTCTAACTACACAACCATTAGACATGTCTTCCCATTATGTTTTAATGCTTAATATATTTGGAGCCCCCCAGCAGGGGAGGTCTAAGGTAATTTTAAATGGTAGGCGAACATTATTTTGCCCCCCCCCAAAAAACATTCTTTTGCCGCCCCCCATGTAAAACAAATATACAATTATAACATCACAATACCATTAGTAGTACGGTATTATATTGTATCAATGTATATACAATATATTATACCATACTCATACTATATTATATCATAATTATATTATACTACATTACAATATAATTATATTATAATATATTCACATTATAATATAATATAACATTCTATTATGTTATTATAAAATAATAAATAAAATTATTTATTTAAATAAAATTATCCTCTACTAAATATTTTCATTACTCCTATAAAACTCATATAACCCAAAATAAAGTAAAATAAAATATTAAATATTACTATTTTGTACAATACCACTATACTGCAATATTGTTTGTAATATTACATGTAATATAAAATATATCATTATTCTATTGTTATATTGTATTTTTATTATATTGTATGACAATATTAAGCAGAACTGTATAATAATCAACAAGAAATGCAATGTAAATGCATCAAAATCAGAATATATTACCTACCACCCGTCTCATAATTCATAGGAGTCTCCCATAAGTCCAAAATTAGGATCCCAATGTAAATGTAAATAGAAAAACAGCCAAAATGTTCAAATGAGGTCGAATACAGACAGCGCGGCCTGGGCAAACTTGGGCCCTACCTCCCTCTAGGTGTTTTGGACTCCAACTCCCACAACTCCTCATAGCCTCAGGCCCCTCAGGTCTAGACAGAAATAGAGCCAAAGAAAGGAAGGAGAGAGAGAAGAGGTCACAGAGGAGGAGGAGGAAAGCCCTTCATTCATTCCTTCACTTACACTTCCTTCACTGATTCTTTTCTCCTTCCCCGCAAACGCGCGCGCGGCGGAGACAAAGGGAGAGGGGAAGCACTCCCTGCCTGCCCGATAGTGCTTTGCTTACAGGCTTCTGCGCAACTTGAGCTCCGGAGCAACTGCACCTGCGCGAAAACTTCCGCGCATGCCCAGAAGCGGTGTCAGAGAACACAAGGCCGGGGCCGAAAAGCAGGCAGCTGCGGCACTGCCTGAGGGCCAGGATGGCGCCCCCTTCCCAGATGGCGCCCTATGCGGCCGCTTACTTGGCTTACCTGTAGGACCGCCCCTGCCCCCCAGTGAGTGGGTGGGTTAAAGCGCTGAGCTGCTGAGCTTGTTGACTGAAAGGTTGCAGGTTCAATTCCAGGGATGGTGGGAAGGTAGCGGCGCTCCATGCAGTCATGCTGGCCACATGACCTTTGAGGTGTCTATGTACAATGCCAGCTCTTCGGCATAGAAATGGAGATGAGCACCACACCCCAGAGTGAAACACACTGGACTTAATGTCAGGGGAAAACCTTTACCTTTTATATATTAATTTTAATTTAATTTAAATGTTAATGTTACTGGAATTGTATGTGTTTTAAGGCATTGAATAATTGCCTATATGTAAGCCGCCTTGAGTCCCCTTTGGGGTAGAGAAGGGTGGGGTATAAATAGGGTAAATAAAGCAAACAAATAAATATGTCGCAGCAAAATGTGACTTACATTTCCCCCCAGGTTTTAGACATCATAGAACGGTTTGGGGGTTTTCTTCTTCTTCCAGGGAGCAAGACCAGTTCTTTTGAGCACAACTGGGTTACCCCTCCAGCTCAACCTTATTTCAAGACTTTCGCTTCAGGTCCAAAAGTTTATAATCTGGTTGCTTGGGTTAAGATGCAAAACATAGGAGTCAGGAGTCTGCCTTGTGCAAAGTTTATTTATTACTTATTTATTTACCATACTTGTATCCCATCCTTCTTACCCCAGAGGGGACTCAAAGGAGTCCTTGCAACAGGCAGCAATTTGGTGCCATACACACATATATCAAATAAACCATTACAATTACAACCAAACAGTTAAAATATTAATTATTAAAACATAATTAAAATAATGCCATCCAAAACATAATCTAGGGCCGTTCTATTTGTCAATCACATTGATTCATGGTCACTTATTACACTGCTCCAATTACTTGTCAAAAGCTTGGTCCTAAAGCCACATCTTAAGATTTTTCCTGAAGGAGAGAAGGGACTGATCCGATTTTGTTGGGGAGTTCCATAGATGAAAGGCCACCACTGAGAAGGCCTTGTCCCCACTAGTCATGCCTACGAAGGAGGGGGACTGAGAGCAGGGCCTCCCTGGATGATCCTAACCTCCGAGATGGTTCATAGAGGGAGATACTGTACATTCAGACAGGTAAGCTGGAACCATTTAGGCCTTTTTGGGAAGAATGGGAAACATATACAGAAATGGGACTTCTTCCCTTCTTTGAGGGAATCCAGAGGATTTACAGTGGATCAAATTTATGCTCTTATGCCTTTTTAAAAAGGGATTTGATTATATCTCCTAGGACTGGGATTCAAGGCAGTTTCCTACAAACTGAGTAAAACCAAAACCAAAACCAGACTCAGCTAAAAACAAAATTAATTATAGTATTAAAACAATTAAATCTATCAACACACTGAAAGAATGAGATGTGGTAATAAGAAACAACAGGCAGTAAAAGTGTGCTGCAATCTACTCATCTTAAAAAACCTTTCTGCAATACACTTCTACCTCACACACTTTTTCTCTGTTGCAGATTAACAGTCCTGTCCTTTAAATACAAAACATTATTTGTCGAATTATTAGAATTTGATTAATTGATCTAAATCATTGATTAAAATCCTTTTGATCAATTAAATGTGCCCCTAGTTATTCAAGCCATTTTAAAATGGTTAGTTGTTGTACAAACACACGTTTTGGAAGAACGTGGACCAATTAAAGAAACCCTAAGCATTAATTGGATGTTTTATACTAGATTTATTTAGTCACTTAATGGATTGCATCTCCATTAATAAAAGCATGGGGAAAATTGGGTGGGTGGGCGGGGGTGTAGAGCATGGATTGGAATTTATAACTTAAAATCATGCAAAACACAAAAGAAACCTTATGGTGCAGGCACACTATAGAATTAGTGCA